>CM031243.1:114855694-115143194 GCA_018340775.1 Taxus wallichiana var. yunnanensis
CCAAACCTTCTACACCTCTGAAATACTTGCCTGAGGTGAAAGAGATGGTCTGCTGCATTCTTTGAGAAGACAGTGATATCATCCAGGTATACCAGCACTATCTTGTTGATCAAGCCTTTGAACGCCATATCCATAGCTCGCTGAAATGTTGCTCCGGCATTTGACAGTCCAAATGGCATCTTCTTGTAAGCATACGTGCCCCATTTTGTAGTGAAGGCCGTTTTGAATTGATCTTCTTCTTTCACCATTATCTGATTATAGCCTGAATATCCATCTAGCAATGAAAACCTTTCTGAACCAGCTACAACCTGCAATATTTGTTCCATTGATGGAAGCGGATAATGATCCTTGAGTGATGCTCTATTTAGATCGCGAAAGTCCACACACAATCTTATTTCTCCGTTTCTCTTTCTTACCGGCACCAAGTTTGCAACCCAACTTGAGTGTTTGATGGGGAAGATGATACTGGCCTCAATGAGCTTGCCTAACTCTTTTCTCATGAGAGGCTCGATATGAGGATTCACTGGCCTTTGCTTTTGCCTGACAGGCTTGGATTCTGGATCCAACTCAATAGTATGTTGTGCCAACTTTGGATTGAAACCTCTTAAATCTTTGTAAGTCCAAGCAAAGACATCTGGGAATTCTTGACAAAGCTGAACAAAATCAGATTTCTCTTGTGGAGTACTTACTTTGCCAATTTGTAATGTCTTGCCTTCTTCCACTGAAATAGGCTCTGAATCTTCACCCTTTACTTGAATGCTCGCTTTCTCCTTCTGGAACTGATCATTCGGGTTGAATATTGACTCCAAGGTTATGAGGCCTTTTGGCAGTTTGTTAGTCCTCAGCTGCACCACTTGGTCACCATACTGCTGTTCCAGCTTGTCTTGATTTCTCATGGAGAACTCAGCTTCTTCTTGCAGGAAATTAACAATCACTGATCATTCTCGAAGACTTGCCAACTTGTGTTGTTATCTGGAATAGCTGGTCTCACAACCACTTTGATATGAGGCTGAGTTTTCTCACTTTTGATACTTTCTACAACATCAAACGCAGCCCCAATTGCTGCCACCTATCGCAAAGAGCTTCATTCTTTTTTCTTGGGATGGAAATGATGCTAAAAGCTTCAAAATCTTCAATAAGATCCCATACCCGATTTTTGTAGTTCTTCAACAGATCATTCTTGGCAGCATTTTTTCCTTTGACTTGGTTTATGATCAGCTCACTATCACCAAACACTTGTAAATTTCTGATGCCTTTCTTCTTTGCCCAGTGCAGTCCATGAATTAAGGCTTCATACTCAGCTGTGTTGTTTGAACAGGAAAACTGGAAACGGAAGGCTGAGTAATACCTTATACCTTGCGGTGAAATGAGCATAGCTCCTCCTCCTGCACCTTGTCTACTCCTTGACCCATCAAAGAACAACTGCCATACTTCATTCTTGTCTTTATGATCTGGCTTGGTGATGCTAGGAAGAGGTTGATTCTCTTCATGTATGCAATAAACTCCTAGCTCAGATTCTTCTATCTCTTGATAAGGATCAAAATCATGCACCTTGCTTGCCCATTCATCAAGAGTCAAATCTGGTATGCTTCCAACCTTGGTGTCAGCTTCATCAGTGCTTGGATAATCCTCCTGATCAAATGCTGAACAGTTGGTATTGATTTGGCTTGGAGTGTAAGGCTCAATGTGGAAGTTTGCAATAGGTTCAGACCTGATTGTAGCCTTAGTTCCATACCTTGTTCTGAACAGCATGTGTGACCAATCCGCCGAAAGATAGCCTCCAATTTTAGCAGTGAAGTCTCTTGACAAGCATAATGCAAAGAGTGGTGGTAGGTCTATGACCGACACATCTTGCAACACTACTACATTGGGACATGCGTGCAGTGTGAGGCTCAAACCTTTGATTACTCCAACCGTTGTCACTGCTGTCCCATCTAATTGCACTACACCCTTGGAGACGACTTCATATTGAAGCCCTAACTGGTCAGCTATCTGTTTTGGCATTACTGAACTACTTGCCCCAGAGTCAATCATGCAATTATGCACCAGCTTATCTCCTATGATCAATGAAACATAAAATGGAGGGGGCTTCAACATTTTACCTTGCTGTCCTCCATGATTTCCTTCAGGCTGGGCAGCATTTGTGAGTACCTCCTCTTGCATTTGGACATGTTGATTTGAAGTTGACCAGTCCTTCATGGCAGCTTGTAGCAAATCTCTTTGGCCTGGGATGGATAGTGATTGCCACATTGATATGTTGACATTTGTCTTCTTCATCTGATCAATGATGTTGAATGGAGATGAAGTATCCCTCTGCTGTCCCTTGGCCTGCACATTCATTCCTTGCACATGGGCAGCAGCAGCTGGCATCTGAGTTGGCCTAGGGGCCGTTTTAGGTGCTCCTTGTATGTTTGGAGCTACAGTTTGTCTGCCAGCGGCTTGTGGAGTGGTAGAAGGTTGTGGATTACTCGAATCTAATGGTTGTCCTTCACCCAAATTTCTCCTCTTTGACCTTGTGTTGGCTGCAACACTTTGAGAGGGTATTTGATTCATACCACAGAAATCTTCAGCCTGCCAATTGACAAGAGTAGTTTCGTTCGGAGATGTTCCTTGCTGAGGTGCTTCCTGCTGCTGATCTCCTTCGTGGCTGGACTCTTGCGACCCACCAATGGTTTGCACCATTAGAGCCTGATTTAATGCACCGTTAAAGCACATTGATTGGTTATGTGGCTGACTGCACGGGAAACACCAATCATACTCTTGGGCCATGTTATTTTGGACTGGCACCAAAGCTCTGGATGCAGATGCAACATTGGGGTTGTAGGGCTGAAATGGTCTGTTGGCAGGAGGCCTTGCTTGATTCTGATTTGCAGCTGGATTGGGTGGTCTTTGAGGTTGATATGGTTGCCTATTTGGTTGAGCTTGAGGCTGATAGGAAGGTCTAAAACTTTGAGCTTGCTGTCTCTTGAGTGTGACCAGCTCATTACCTAAATTTTGCAATTGTTTCATAACTTCTTGAAGCTCATTTGGGGCACTTGGAGATGAAGTGGAAGCTTCATTTGAACTTTGATTTCTAGGAGTGGGAATAGGAGCTAAGACAGGTGCTTGACTAGTACTTGGGCTCTCCAAACTTGGGTATAATGGCATTGGGGGCCTGGGAGCTAGCTTACCAGCTTGAATAAGACAATTTTCAGCCCTAATGGCAATGCTATAAGAAGCAGGTAAGGTTGTGCCTCCCATAGATTGAATTAACATAGAAATATCAGAATTCAAAGCTTTAAGATAGTATAGAAAAGCACCTTCTGCTGTTGGCCTGACTGCCACTGGAATCCTATCCCAAGACCTTTGAAATCTGAAGTTGAAGTCAGTCAGCTGCTCGTTGGGGGCTCTCTTGATAGTTGTCAATTGTTCTAGAAGAGACAAGTTGTCTCCCTTCTCTCCAAACTGCTCATGGAGAACTATGCATAACTGATTCCAATTTGTGATAGAACCAGCTTCAAGGCTTCTGAACCATTGCAATGCCTTCCCTTTGAACGATGATGCCAGCAGTTTGACAGCCACATCCATTTCATTTATCTCATGGATTGCACAGACGTTAGCAATGTCTTTGACATGATCACCAGGAGTGATACTATTTTCTCCAGTGAAAAATGGAATGTTCTTCAATGCTGCAATTGGAACTGGATTCTGTGCATTGAGGGCAAGTGGGCTGCTGCCAGTGAAATTGACAAAGGGATTTAGTGGTTGCGCCATTCTGATTGGCCTGAGAACCCTTGTTGATGCGAGAAAAGGTCTACCAGGTGGAGGTGTAGACAAAGTTCTAGTTAGGTGGAGACGCAGATCTTTGAGCTCTTCTTCCCCTTCTTTCTCTGCCTGGAGATAGATGCAGATAAACAAATAATCCTTCCTCCCTAGTTCTTGATCTGGTCTGTATTCTTCTCATAAATTTGTCAGGCTTGGACTGCAGAAACCAGCAGATTATGCCTCTTTTGGAGTCGCCAGATGTGCGATTTTAAAGCTCCTTCAAAGCTGGAACTTACAACAAGTGCACATCAATCTTGTTGCAATGAAATTGAAGACCTCTAATGTCCCACCGGGCGTGCCAGAACTGTTATCACCGAATCACAGCACCCCTGGATGTTGATCAGATTTCTAGTTTGATCACTCTAAGCATCCAGTGTGATTGGATAACATGGGTACTATCTCCAAGTTGTGGGACTTGCTACTTGAGATAGACCTCCAGAGAAAGCTGGTTCTTGCTCCTAAACTACCTGCCACAATCTACTCTAATGCAGGAGAAACTAACTATTCTAATCTATATTTCCAAGGGACCAGAGAGAGAGAATGCATAAAATGAAAGCCTACACTAAAGCGGTGATACACCAGAAAAGGAGGATGGGAGAGTAGTCTCCAAATGTGTGAAATACAGAGGCAAAGTGCACACTAGAAGAGGTGATGACAGTTCTCCACAATCTAGCAAAATGCATTCACAGTAATATTTCAAGCACACACAATGATAATGAATTCCTGCAAGAACATAATAAATAGACACAATATACTTGTAGAAAAGATTAAAGGGGCAAGAAGAATGCAAGGAAACACAGCAGGGGAAGATGTATCCACAAACTGGTATTTTATTGCTTCATGATATGCACAGTTCAATCTATTACAAGATAAGGGCCTGGATCACCATGCAAGGAGTCCACTACAAGGGCCTGCAACACACTGGCTTCACAAAGCAATTTTGACAGAGCTTTGTTACCCAAAAACTCTCCCCTTTACAATGAGCCCAACACTCCAATTTATAGAAAAATGAGAAGGAAAAGAGAAGGGAAAATGGAAATCCCGAAATCTGTCCTTCAACCACCTGTAAGAGGCATTAAATTGAGTGGAATGGGTATACATTACTTGCAAAAGGCTCCCCATACTGTCCCATGTGCTCAGCAAAGCAGAAGGAATGATGACCATGCCTCTTAATTGCACTCCCAGCTACCAAATAAAACACTGTTCTGAATCCGGCCACGTTTTCTTAAAAATATCGATCAATTTCTGATCAAATCCAGAATTTCTTGATTGCTGTGCATCGGGCTCGGAACCACGATTCCAACGGTACCAATTTTGCGTGATTTCGTTGAGAAATGCAAAAGTTATGGCCTTCTGAGTGCAGGCAGCTCTTTTGGGCCTGGCAGGCGTTTTCTGTCATCTGACGGGAAAGAACATTCACCAACTGGAGCCGAACACGTTTCCTTAATTTAAATATATCTACCCTCATTAAAAATAAGAAATCCAGTTTCTGTGGCGTAGAGGACGTCGTGCTCGTTCCAGAAAGTCCAATTTTATCAAAATCGGAGCTCGAGTCAAAAGTTATGGCCGTTTGAAGTTTCCGGACCAAACGTTGACTTTTCCTCCTGTGACACGTGGCAGCTTCTGATTGGTCCTCGGCTGATTCGGCTCCTTCGCGTACTTCGCCTCCATTTGTCCCGGATGTCCCATTTGATTAGTGCTGTCTGTGCTCATTTCGGCCGGTTCGCCCGGTTCGGGCCCATTTGCCTTCGTCGTCCCAAATGCCTCTTTGACCGCCTGTGCTCATTTCGGCCGGTTCGGCCGGTTCGCACATTTTTGTTCCTCTTGGCCCGCTTTATTTTGGACTGCCTTGACTGATTTCGGCCGGTTCGGCCGGTTCGCGTCCATCTGTCCCTCTTGTCCCATTTGCCTTTGGACTGACTGTGCTTATTTCGGTCGGATCGGCCGGTTCGCGCATCTTTGTCCCAAACGTCCCGAGCAACACTTAGCCAATTTTTTCTCCTTCGGCCGGATCGGCTTTTCGCGCCCGCCGCGTACTTTTGGCCCGATTGTCCCAAATGCAATTTGGACTGTTTGTGCTGATTTCGCCCGGTTCGGCCGGTTCGCGCTTCTTTGTCCCAAACGTCCCGGAGGTGACCTTGAGCAGGACTTAGCCAATTTTCACGATTTTTTCTGGATCAACCTATTTGCCTTCTGCAACCCCTTTTTGCATTTTTTCAGAACTTACTCTCTTCCTCTTGGACAGGGGAGTTAGACAAATATGAGGGGACCCTAGAAACATGACTTTTCGCCCTGAATCAATATAATTGCTTGCATGTTATCAAAATTACCTTGGGGGTGAATTTCGGATAACACACACCTCATGGGAGACATACTTATCCACATAAGTGTGATTCTTGGGATATACCACTTCCTTTGTAGGTCCTGGTGGTCCTAGTCTACCTCACCGAGGTTGAACCTTAGTCTTTTTGATTCTTTAAAACGATTGAACCTTGCTTGAAAGTATTGTGTAGTGAAAGAGAAAGGTAGTTTGTACCATGGACTCTTGGTCCCATCTGTCAATGTGAATCTACCAATGTAGAAATGTTTCTATAGAGAAAACTTGACCTCTCCTTGTAATAACACAATTTTTTTGGGTATCCTCCATTTAACTCCAAACACATCATGCATCCTCTTGTACCATTTCTCCAGGCGCGCCTTGTGGGTGGTTGTCATGGTGTCACAAGTGTACTTTTCAAATATTTTCAAGGGAAAGGGTCTTCACCTTGATACTCTCATACAAAGTTCTCTAGTGCATTAGGCACTCCAATCTCTGAGAAGATGATGGTGAGGAGGACATTACCAAACATGATCTTCTCTCCTTCGTGCGTGGCATTGATGATTTCTTCTACAATGAAGGCATACAAGTTATAGATGGTTCCTTTTGCAATCATTTGGAACACATTCAACCAAGCCTTTTTTATATGTGTCTACCTTTATTATCCATTCAACTTGGATACCAAGCTCACGTCCATCCTCATAAGTGCGTCGGATATATCTAAAATATCAAAGTAGCGCAAGCCCTTCTTATAGTCATAATCATGGATTGTCTCCTTAATGGATTCCTTATCCTCTAGGTCATCATCCATTGGGTCCCGTTCACAAAAAGGCTATTAAACTTAGATATTAGTTGTGGGGTTATGCACATTCTTCGGCCTGCAAAGTAGAAGTGGTCCTCATGTACGCATGAAATCAACCATTGGTACAATTGCTTTGGTTTGTGAAAGTAGGGAAACTCATAAATTTGTAACAACCCAACCTTCTCCAACTTTACCTTCACCTCATCATCATAGATTGACATTCCTTTTGGTGTCCTTTTATCTTTCGGGTGAACCAGGTTCTAAAGCCATTTCTTTCTTTGTCTTTGCTTGTGCAATGGTTTTTATCACTCACCGCCATCTTCCTTACATGGGATACCCATTCCTTTCCAAGAAACACTCCATATGGGTATTGTATCTCCATATACCACTCTTCATTAAAACTAGTGGTAGCAGTTTGTTTCCCCTTGCCCTTGCCCTTCTTCAATTAGACAGGTTGCCTTCTTTGGTGCCATTTTCTTGTTAGGTTAAAAAAACTCTTCCTTGCTCCTCTTCCTTACTTTGATCAAATTTGTGGCTCAAATTTGTGAAGAATCCCTTTACTCCCGTGCCCTAGCTACAAAATCCTAACTTAGAAAACCCTTCCACAAGATGACACACTCTTCTAAGCCCTTCTTCCCTACGCCTGTGTACTCCTTCCACTCTAGTTCGAAAACCACACTAGTCATGCAATTAGATTTTCACAATTCCTTCTTGATAAAGATCCTTATTCTTGAATGCCCTAGTTCGCAAGAGCTCTTCAATATCATAATAGCAAGGTAAACGATGAGGTGCTTGATCTTCTACTTATAGCTTTTTTCTCATCTCACGTAGTAAATGGTATGACACCTACCAACGTTTCTTAGCATTAAATGTATTTTTTTCCACTAAAGCTGATGTTAAGCACTCTTATCGATGCATCCAATCTGCATGAACAATTCTTACGACCTTTTGGTGCTCAAAAATCCTTACTAATCAAGACTCTTACACGCACACTTGCAACACCAAAGGAACTTCTTCTATGCTTAACCTTATTTTTTCCCTCACCAACCTCATGTTGTATCTGCACTTCTTATCCTTTGTATGTGGTCTTTGTAAAGCTATCCTGACAAAAAAATTCCTTATGTCTACCTTTTCTACATGCGCTCTTCCACACTATGTGCTTTTCATCCTTCAATCCGGGCTATATCTTTCAATCAGACCATCGAAACATAACTTTCACTACCAAGTTTTATTTCACTTTGCACTAATCCACCCCACACTAAAATATATGCACGGTCCTCTGCGTATAACACAACTTTTTGAAAATAATAAGTGGTTATTGGCACACAAGGCATGCAAAATAACAACCCAACAGAAAGGAACACAAGGTGTGCAAAATAACAACCCAAAAGGAAATGAACAATAAAAGAGGAAGGGAAACACAAGGAAAATAAATGCATAAAGGAAATCCTAGGCTAAATGGAAATACTACTTTATTTATAAATACAAAAAGACTTACTTAAAGTAGGGCTTTAACCTACTCCCATTGAAATGATCTGGTAACCTCATCTCATCTAGTACATGTAACTGGAAATTACCTTAATCAAGGATGTACGAGATGATATATGGCCCTAACCAATGGACTTTTAGTTTCCCAGGATGGCATAAAAACTTGGAATCATATAACAAAACCATCTGACCAACCTCGAATTGTTTGTTTTTGATATGGCGATCATACCATACTTTTTGTTGTTCCTTTTCAGTCTTCTGAATCCATCTAGCAAGTGATCATCTTTCATCCAACTGTATTAACTTCTCCATGCACTCTTGAACTGATTTTTCATCAGCTAACCCTCTTGCGCACGCAATACACAATGATGGTAGCATAAATTCAATTGGTAAAATATCCTCCGCACTAAACACCAACTGAAATGATGTGGCCTTGTTCAATCTCTTGTAGGTTTTCCTGTACACCCATAGAATAGATGTTACCTTGTCATCCCAATCTTGTCTTCCCACTTGACGTATTTTTTTGGCGTGTGACCCAAAATTTTGTTAAATGCCTCAGCAGTTCCATTAGCTTATGGGTGATATGGGGTAGTCTTATGATGGGCCACCATGAACTCTTCCAAAAAAATCTTGACTGTTTCATTCAAAAAATGTGTACCCCCTGTCGCAGTTAAGCTTAAAGGACATCCATACCTACTAATTATGCTCTCCCATAAAAATCTAGCAAGAGCTATCGCTCGCTCAGTATCACGATCCTTGTAGGTGTTGCCTCCACCCACCTTGTTAAGTAATTAGTGCAAGTGATGATATAGCATGAAATTGTCCTTTGTGTAGCGGGTGAAATTGGTCCTAAAAAATCAATTTCCCATTTTTCAAATGGTTCTACACTGATATTGGCCTTAAGGGAATTTCATCTCTTCTTCCTGGCTTGCCAAGGTGCTGGAAATGGTCATAGGCCTTGTAAAACTCAATGCAATCCTGGTATATACTTTCCCACCAAAGCCCTACCAAGAGTATCTTCTATGCTATGGCATTCCTTGCATAGTGCCCTCCTACAATCCCACCATGTGCTTCTTCCATGATTACAACACACTCATGTTCTAACATGTATCGACGCAAAACCTTATCAAGACTTAACTTGTATAAGTCTCGACTAATTATCATTTAGGGTGTGATGTGTATAGCTAACTATTTCCTTTCCAAAGTTTTTGTTGAGTTGTGGAGCTCAATTAATTCAGTTTAGCATGCAATGGACACTTGCTTTGGAAAATACAAGAACCATCATTATTTAAGGGGAACCGACATTGGTCACCCATGACTAGCATCGGTCAGGAAGGACTGGAATTGGTTAGGCAAGGGAGGAACCAACATCGGTTAGGGATAATCGACATTGATTACTGTGTGAGGATGTTTTAATTAACTCTCATGAATTAGATCTATTTTTAGCATTAAAGTATATCTATTGATTGTAATTGCATGGCTAAGTGCCCTAAGTCTATAAATGACTATATAAGCATAAAATCTAGGGTTTAGAAGAAAAAGGATTAACAAGAATTAGAAAGAACTTGCAAAAGTTGGTGAGAGGGAGAAAATTCTTGGTGATGAAGAAAATATTGAGGAAAGAAAGTACTTCAGTACATCGATAGGTGCGGAAGATTGAAAATATTCATTGTATATCTTGTCAAAGCTTTGGATAATAGATTGGCTTGTTTCTTGGTGGACGTATCCCATACTGGGTGAACCACGTTAAATATGGTGTTGCTTTATGTCTCATTTTTTATATATTTTTTCTGGTAGAAGATACGATTTTAGTTGCATGTATGCTTAGATCTGATATATTATTTGTACAACTGGTGTGATAACCCCAAAAACTAGTATCAGAGCTTTGTTTGAGGGTTTTATGTGTTGACAGGTTTAGTCACAGAGGGTTTTCTCATTGAGTGGGAGCTACAACAAAGAAAAAAGAAAACAAATACAAGGTAGAGAAGTTTGACGACCAAAATTATTAATTATAGAAGATGCAGATTGAGGATTATTTGTATCTACTGTTGGATGTGAATTCTAGACCTACAAAGATGACTGTTGAAGAATGGAAGATTCTTTCCGAAAGGCTTTGGGATCTATAAGATTGAGCCTAGCAGCATCTGTGGCTTCCAATATTACGGGAGCGGCTTCTACGGTAGAGTTAATAAAATGTCTTGCTAATTTATATGAAAAACCTAGTGCTTCAAATAAAGTTTATTTGATGAAGAAATTATTTAGTTTTAAAATGCATAAAGGTGGATCTGTATTTTGTCATTTGAATGATTTTTGATCTATTATAAATTAGTTAAAATTGGTTGCAATACCATTGTATGATGAAGTAAAAACACTTTTACTCTTATGTTATTTGCATGATAGTTGGGATAACTTGGTAATGGATATTTGTAATACATCACCTCCTAATAATATTTTGAAGTTTGATGATAAGATTAGTATAATATTAAATGAAGAAATTCACAGGGAAGAGTATAGAGGAATCATCATCTAGAAATTCTTTGATTGTAGAAAGCAGGAGCGGGCGAAGAAGAGATCCAAGAGTAAGAGTAATGGTAAATCAAAGTCAAGGAGAATAGATCTAAATCAAAAAGTAAGGGAATTACTTGTTGGAAATGTGGAAAGAAATGACATGCAAAGAAAGATTGTTGGTAGAAGGATAAAGAGAACCACCAACCGTAAAAGGTAAAGAATTAAATCTTGCTACATTAGAGGTAATGCAAGATCCTCTTTTTTTCTTTAGATAATATAATTGAATCATGGGTTTTAGATTCAGGAGCTTCTTTCCATGCAACCCCTAATAAGGGTTATTTTAGAAATTATGTCCAGGGTAATTTTGGGCATGTTTATTTGGGTGATGATGAACCTTGCAATATTACTGGTAAAGGGGAAGTTCATCTAAAATTGAAAAATGGAAATACATGGGTATTAAAAGATTTGAGGCATTTGCCAAGCCTCATGAGGAATCTTCTTTCTATAGGGAAACTAGGTGAATCTAGTTGCATGGTTACTTTTACAAGAGACTCTTGGAAAGTCACCAAGGGTGATTTTATTGTGGAAAGAGGTAAGAAGGTAGGAATGATATATTTATCTACCTGTATTACTGATTCCTTTTTTGCATTATCTACTTCAGATTCGGATGCATGTATTGGGCATAACTGGTTGGGTCATATGAGTAAAAAATGAATGCAGATCTTAAAGGTTAAGGGTAAGTTATCAAGTTTGAAAGATTCAGATCTTGATTTCTCGTAAGCATTGTATCTTTGGAAAGAAAAAGAGAGTGAGATTTCTCAAAGTTGGGGCAACTAAGAAGGAGAAAAATTAGAGCTTGTACACTCAGATGCGTGGGGACCAGCTTAGGTAGCTTCTCATGGAGGATCCTAGTATTATGTTACTTTCATTGATGATACTATAAGAAAGGTATGGGTTTATTGCATTAAACATAAATTTTATGTTTTTGAGACTTTTAAAAGATGGAAAGCCCTTATTGAGAATGGATCAAATTCTAAGTTAAAGTGCTTTAGATATGACAATGGTGGTGAATACTATAGCAAGAATTTCAATGATTATTGTTCAGTGAATGAAATACCAAGAGAAAGAACAGTTCCAAGAACACCACAGGAGAATGGTGTTATAGAAAGAATGAACAGGACAATCATGGAACATGCTAGAAGTATGAGGATACATTACTGGATTTCCCACAATGGTTTATTTGATTAACCGCGAGCCTTAAAGTTCACTAGATGGAGGAATACCAGAGGAAGCTTGGACTAGAAAAGAGGTAGATATTTCTTTTCTTAAATTTTTTTGGTTCAAAGATTTTGTGCATGTTGATAAGGAAAATAGGAAAAAGTTGGATGCAAAATCCAAGAGATGCACTTTCATTGGTTATGGATATGGTGATTTTGGTTTCTATTTTTGGGATTTAGAGAATTCTAAAATTATTAGGAGTCGTGATGTTGAATGGAATGAAAAGAGAATGTACATGGATCAAATTTTGGTACCCAAGGATGAACTGGTTGAGAATTTTGTGAATGAAAGCAAACTCTTTAAAAGAATTATCGACAGGTGGTTACATAGTAACCAAGTGTCGGTTGAACCCTAACCAAAACCGGTCAAACGAATTGGTATTGGTTATAGAAGATCCAAAATGAAATCGGTTATCAAAACTCGATGCTAGTTAGAGGTGATCAACATTGGTCACCTCAGTTTGGATAGGAATGTCCGGAGGTCCAGATTGAGCCTCACGGTACCCCAAAATCCTGTGAGACGGTCACAAAGGGTAAGTAAACCTCCAGGACATATTTACACCTTCTCTATTTTATTTATCATTGACTTATAATGGTGAACCAAAGAGCTTTGAAGAAGCAATGCGGGATAAGACCCACGTCCAAAGGGGGAGCATGACATGGATGAGGAGATGGACATGGAACATAACCAAACATGAGATTTGGTTAAGTTGCAAGAAGGTAAGAGAATAATTGAACAAGTGGGTTTATAGGATCAAGGAAGAAGAGGGTGGACAGGAAAGGTACAAGGAAAGGTTTGTAGTAAAGGGATTTGCATAGAAAGTAGGTATTTAATTTGGTTAAATATTTTCGCCTGTTGTTAAGATGACTTCTATTTGTGTTGTATTGAGTTTAGTTGTAGTAGAAGACTAGCATTTAGAGTAACTATATGTGAAGACGTATTTCCTTTAGGGTGATTTGGATGAAGAGATTTATATGTAGTAGCCGCTTGGGTATGAAGTCTAGGGTAAGGATAAATTAGTGCACGGGTTGAAAAAGAGCCTATATGGGCTCAAGAAAGCTCCAAGGAAATGGTACATGAGGTTTGATAAGTTTATGCATGAGCATGGTTACTTGAGATGTGAATCGACCATTGTTTTTATTTCAAAGAGCTTTAAAATAGGAGCTATATTATTCTATTCCTGTATGTGGATGATATGCTTATTACAGGATCTAGTATGCGGGACATTGGTGAGTTTAAGGGAAAGCTATCTCACACATTTGCGATGAAGGATTTAGAAGCTACAAAAATAATCCTTGGCATGAAAATACATAAAGATAAGAAAATCAAGAAATTGTATTTTTCTCGGGAGGATTATATCTATAAGGTGTTAGAAAGGTTCAACATGAAAAATACAAAACTTGTTAGCACACCTATGGCCGAACACTTCAAATTGAGAAAATATCGTGTCCATCATCACACGATGAGGTAAAATACATGATACGAGTGCCATATGCTTCAAAAGTAGTTGGGAGTCTCATGTATGTTATGGTTTTTATGAGACCATACATTACACAGGCAATGAGAGTTGTGAGTAGATATATGGCCAATCTAGGTAAAGAGAATTGGAAATAATTCTAATGGATACTCATGTATTTGAAAGGGACATCTAGCATGCAGTTATGCTATGGAGGTTTGGATATTTCATTATGTGGCTATGTTGATTCAGATATGGCTAGAGATTTGGATGGTAGAAAGAGCACTACTGGATATATTTTCACAGTAGGTGGGATGACAGTTAGTTGGATTTCAAGATTGCAGAAGCTTGTGGCTTTGTCTACTACAAAGGCTAGCAAGGAGATGATATGGATGAGTGGGTTCATGGAAGATTTTGGAAAGAAGTAAGGTGATTGTAAATTATTCAAAGTGATAGTTAGAGTGAAATTCATTTGGTAAAGAACTCAGTGTTTCATTTGAGAATGAAACACATTTAGTTGAGGTATCACTTCATATGACAGGTATTAGAGGATAGAAAGTTGAATCTAGAAAAGATTCATATGAGCAAGAACCCTGCCGATATGCTAACAAAGACATTACTAAAGGAGAAATTGGAGTTACACTCCACTTCGTTGTCCTTCGAGTTTGAGACTTGAAGAGGAAGAAAAAAAGCTAAGGAAGGATCCAAGAATGATGTTGTACAGGTATGGTGCAATAATTAATCTCTAAGTGGGAGATTGTTGAGTTGTGGAGCTCAATTACTTCAATTTAGCATGTAATGGAAACTTGCTAGAAAATACAATAACCGTCATCGGTTAAGGGGGAATTGGCATCAATCACCCATGACCGGAATCGATCCTGAAAGGACCGGCATCGGTTAGGGCTAACCGACATTGGTTACCTATGTGAGGATGTTTTAATTAACTCTCGGGAATTAGATCTATTTTTAGCATTAAAGTATATCTATTGATTGTAATTGCATGGCTAAGTGCCCTAAGTCTATAAATGACTATATAAGCATAAAAGATAGGGTTTAGAAGAAAGAGGATTAAAAAGAATTAGAAAGAACTTGCAAAAGTTGGTGAGAGAGAGAAAATTATTGGTGATGAAGAAAAAGCTTGAGGAAAGAAAGTACTGTACATCCGAGAGGTGTGGACGATTGAAAATATTCATTTTATAGCTTATCAAAGCTTTGGATAATAGATTGGATTATTTATTGGTGGACGTAGCCCACACCGGGTGAACCACGTTAAATTTGGTGTTGATTTATTTATCTCATTTTATATATTTCTTCTAGTACAATATCAACTTTTATTTGCATGTATGCTTAGATCTAATATATTGTCTATACAACCGGTGTGCTAACCCCAATAGTTTTCGTTCCTTCTAGTGCCACACCCATTTTTAGAAACATAAAAATATCTTCTAAGTTAGAGGGCACGTGCCAAAACCTAAAATATTACGCATCTTGCATAACATCCTCAATGCTCTGCGTGTCCTCCCCTGAGTCAATTCTTAACAAATGGTCAGGCCTTGAGTTACTTTTTCCTAGTTTCACAACAACTATAAACTCAAACTCCTAAAACAACAGGACCCACCGACATATGTACCCTTGTAAAACAAGCTTGTTCACCAAGTACTTCAAGGCCATGTGATCTGTGTAAAATATGAAAGGTGTTGCTAGCAGATACTACTCCTAAACTTATGCAGCACGTAGATCATTGAAAGTGCTTTGCGCTTAGTAGTGGTGTAGTTTTTTTCTGTTGGTGTCAACTTCCTACTTGCAAAACAAAGGGGTGATCAAAAATCCCTTCTCTAGGTTATGCTAAGACTTCTCCAATGGTTATCCTTGAGGCATCAACATGCACGTGGAAAGGTTTGTCCCACGAGGGAAACTATAATATGGGCACGAGGATAAGTTTATCCTTAAAAGTGTCAAACTGTATCTTCTTCTCCTCTCCCCAGTGAAAGTCACTCTTGTTTTTTAGTAACTTCTCTAATGGCATGGAAATTTTGGCATACCCCTTGATAAACTTACAGAGTAACATGTATGCACAAGAATCCACACACTGCACTTTGACTGGTAGGCTCCCCCAACCCCACAATAACAAAAAATTTGGTGGGATCCACCAAAGAAACCTTCCTTACATATAATATGCCCCAATAGGGTCCCAAATGGAGTAGCAAAAACACATTTCTTAATGTTGAGGGATATCCTTAATTGCCAACATCTCTCAAAAATCAGTCTCAAATTGTCACAATGGTCTTTTACTAGTCCATATATTATCTAGTCATCAAGGTAAACTTGTAGAAACTTATGAATAAAATCTTGAAATGCCTGGACCACTATGTGTGAAAAAGAGTCGGCGCATTATTCATTCCAAAAGGCATGACCGCATAGACAAAAATTCCCCATTCATCGATGAAATTTGTCTTCTCTTGTTCTTCTTTAGCAATATTAACTTGATGGTATCCTAAGAATACATCCATGAAGGAATAGATTTCGCACCCGGCCACTCCTTCTAGGATCTCTTCGGTGAAATGGGGTGAAAAAGGATCAATTACACATACACATTTATGTCCTTGTAGTCAACAAAAATCCTTATCCTTCCATCCTTTTTAATAATGATGACCATGGGGCTTACCCATTCTGATTCCTCCATAGCTTCAATGATGTACGAAGTGATCATTTTGTCTATCTCCTCCTTAACCTTGATGCGAATTAGATTCATTCGATATGGCTTCTTCCTGATCGGGCACACACCTTCTTTCAACTTGATTTTCATCTCCCCCATAGAGTGGTGAATGCCTTTAAGCTCATGGTACCCACGTGAAAATAAATCATGAAACTCACGCAATAGATCAATAATCTTCGATACTTCATTCTCGACCAATAGTATCCAATAGTGGCCTCCTTAGATTCAGCCTCCGAGCTAATGTTAACCTTCTTTGTTTTCAGGGGTTCATGGTATGCATGCGCTTGCTCATTAGCACTATCAATAACTTCGCGTGTACCTTCAGTATGGTTAGCATCAAAACTCTCCATCTCTTTTCCATCTATCACGTAGACCATCTTTCCATTTTCTTTCTCCATGCATGTGTGCTCAAGCTACACATCTTTTGATTCTTCTTTATCAAAGCATGTCTCCAAACTAGGTTCACCCAAAAGTTCCAGTATCCTATCCTCCACCATAGCACTATCTCCCATCGTAAGGCACTTGACAACCTATAATGCCTTATCCACTGATGGTTTAGTACTCCAAAGACTCGAAAGCTTGAAAGAGGTCAACCATCATCTCCTACCAATTTCCTATCTAGCAGCGCATCTCTGAGTGAATGTACCATGAGCACACATAGCCTTGTAATGTGGAATACAACTTATGCACCCATAAATAAGGTGGAAAGGCCTACACACCTCCCATCCATGCTTTCTCTTATGATTGGATGTGAAATGAGGAAGGTTCCTTTCCATGGTAGTTTTGTATTGTAGTGGGTGCATTAATTTGAGAAAACCTAACGAGAACGTGATTCTCACCTCTCGCCACTCTAGAAGGATATCGTGATGTATCGCCCACCAATGTTCTGTGGTCCCAAGAAAGTTATAGTTGAGTATCCCTCTTTTTCGATCTCATTTTTCCACCGAACCTCCATCTCCTGTAAGAAAATTTTAGGATAGGAACCTTAGGAATAGCTTGGTAATTTTCTTCCTCCCGGTGCTTAATTAAGCACGTCTTTTTGTTACTTTTTTCACGGATCATCTTAACTTTCACCCAATTAATGCATAAGTCCCATGCACCCAATTTTCACATGCCACGTTGGTTGTATCACTCATGGAGTAAGCATATTTAAACCGAATAACTCCCTTTATAGGATCAATCACCTTAGGGTCCCCGATCGAGAGCACATAGATCATGTCAATAAATTCTTCTCCCAAGGGCTCAGTATAAGGCGCTGAATTTCCATCGGTCAAGGGGATGATAACCCACTCTTCCTTGTTTTAAAAAATTATGTATCCCTTATTAAACCTTATGTCAACATTATTCTTATAATACCAGGGGCACCCAAGTAATGTTGGAAATTTTTCTGCCTTTACTAGTGCCAAGAATTTGAAATATCCAAAGAACTTTTCCCTTGGATAGTGATAACAATGTCCTTCAAGACATTAATGGGCATACCTTTTTCTTGTTATCCATATACAACACATTCCAAGATGGCTGTAATGGGGGCCTTCCCATCCGATTCTATGAATTTAGGGTGATAACATTGACCTCCATGCTCGTGTCAATAAAATATTTCTCAGAGCCACCCATCTACAACAACATTCAAGGTAATATCCTTATCATAATCAAGGCTATGGGGAGGAAGGTTGACATGTAGAACCTGCCTCTCTCTCCCTTCTCCAGCATGCGGTACCTTCTCCCATAACCACTCTCTTAACAAGGTAATGATATTCTCTTGCCTCAACATATTGCATACTTCTCTCACCTCATACAAATCCTTCTGTGGAGCCTTAACATTCTTCCTTTGATCTAACTGTCTTGACTTCTCTTTCAAGAACTAGATCTCTCCTTGTAGGCTTCGAATCACATCCATGGTTTCTTGATACACTTATTTTTGATGAGTAGGGTCTGGATACTTTCCATGCACCACCTCTTCTCTAATAACCAGTGGTATTTTCCTTGGTACTTCCCTCACGCACGCGTAGCCTCAACTCATGTTGTAACTAGTACCGGCTCTAGTTTCGACTTACGCGCTACCCTTGGCATCCATTGTGAATCAACCTTCCTCACACTTACCATTTCGGTGCCTTTTTCTTTCCGGTGCTACTAGATCATGTGCTCAAATAACTCTAGGCACTCCTCATACTTGTGCTTCTTTCCACACCATGATCATTATAATGTACAGTGGCACTCACACTTGTAGTACTCCGTAGACCCACAATTGTAATAGGTTCCACATGGGAACTCACTTCTTCCTCCTTTGCGGTTGCCATAACCACAAAATCATCCTCTAAAACTTCTTCCATGCACCCCACCATCCACATGTCCTTCATACTGATGCCCATTATCTTTGGAATTGTTCATGAGACTGGTCTAGCGCCCACCAATTTCAATGGCATCATTTATCTGGTCAATCAATCTACAATCCTTAGTGTCATGGGTAGTAGAGGTGCATATCTTACAATAACATGACACATTCTTACAGATCATGCGCTGCAGTAATGGGCATCTACTTACATCATAATCTCTATGGTAAATTTCAGAGTTCACTATCAAACTATCCTTTGTATGTCCCTCTACCTCACAATCCGTGCACCATAGACCACTATGAGTTTCATGTGCTTTGAGTTCATAGATATATTATCCACCGCTTGGGCGTCATTGAAATAATATGAGCCTTAAAGAAGAGGATAAAACTAGTATCCATGCTTCCAATAGCCTTAGCATGCAGGGAAACCTTCAAGGTCTCACATGATTATGTGAAAGTCTTGTGTGAAAGTGCTCTCCTAAATAGTGTTATCAATCCTCTAACAAACCACTGAGCATGCTGAGAGGGGTGAATATAATAGGATATCTTTGATAAGAGAGTCTTGAAGCACGTGTCATACTCCCACACACTCTCTACCATTCCTTCATCGGATCTATTTCAACACGCTGATGCTATTCTGTTCAAACTCAGGGATATGAATTTTAGCCAATAAGTCATTCCATAGCGCGGTGTAATATACCATTATCTGATAGGGGTCATACTTATGGTACTAACTATGTGCGTGTGCTTGCAACATTGTTGCAAACTGACTTGCCTTCTACTCTGGGGTAGTGATCCCATTTGTGCGCCATAACACTTCACACTTGTGTACATGCTCTATAACATCCTCAAAACCTTGTATTCTCGGTAGGTACACGGACATCTCAAAGAACACTTGCTAAGGTGGTTGAGGCCCTTGTCCACCTGATCCAGAACCTTGATTCCCTCTGGTGTTACCTCCACCACCATATCTACTAGATCCATTAGGTCATGTTCCTCCTGACCCACCAGATCCTCTAGATCCACCAAGTCCACTAGGTCCTCCAGCTCTTATACCACCGTGATCCACCTCTTGTAGCTGGGTAAAGGGCTCAAGTGGTCACCCTAGCATTCCCAACATCCCACCGAACTATGCGCCAATTGTTTTTAATACTAGTGCACTACCGGATGTGTGTCCCATGCCAATCCCGGATGTGATACCCAAGATTTTCCTATCACACTTTTCCCAAACGTCATTCCGCATAATATTCCTCCAAGTACGAGAAAATGACTGCAAGTAAACCATAGATGTACCAAATGAAAAATTATATCTCCTAGGTGAAGATCGGTTACTCCCACCGATACTAACTATTTTAGCAATAATTATCTCTTGATTTGGAAGACTAAGCACTAGGGGTCGAGTCACCGGTAGTTTAAGATGTGTACTGATGGCTCTCCTTTCTCTAAGCAACGAAATCTCATCAAAAGCTGAAGGGATATCTCTTCCTTGCTTGCTAAGATGTGGTAGCACAAATCGCTTAGGCTCCACATCCTCTACGTGAACCTCAATTCCTTCCCACAACGGTTACCTCCATAAATCCATCACTCCCACAACATCGTGTTGTCTAGCTAACTCCCTTTCATGTGATTCTCTATACTTGAGTCATCTCTCCTCTCTTTCTTTTTCATCGTAATATCTACCATCTTCCTCTACCCTAGCTTCCTCACCCAGTGCTTAGAGAAGCTTAGCTGGCCATAAGGAATGCTTCCAAACTTAGTGTAATGAGAAGGATATTCATGGCTAAAGGGATATCACACAAAAATGATCCTCTAGGTTCCTTTAAGAACTCAAACTCAACAACCTCGGGACAAGAATACGTAGAAATAGTGTATTCCAGGGTATAACTAGTCAACACTCTCTTCCACTAATGATCAACAACATGTGTCCAAGTCGATCAACATCATGCAGCCTTTGATATTCATCTCGGATCTAAACACAAGATCTATAGTACCAACTTGATCTAGATGCATACGCAGAAATCCATTCATACAACTCTACTAGAAAGAAACAAAATAAGGTCTCATATAGCTCATGATACATGTGTTATTCTACCCATTTGCGTGCATCAAACTTAGGTCCAATACTAAATCTCTGAGAAAAATCATCCTCTCAGTGCTCTTAAACCATGCTTCGACACTATCCAAGGTCAAGTGCTTTGTCATCATGCATCATTCTCACAACAACTTTGAAAAGAGGTCTCGGAAATGGAACCAAGATGTAGTCATTTTTATGTACTCTCAATACAACTTTATAATCCCATGCGTGCCGGCCTATCACTTGGTGGGTGTTGGGCACTCACCCAAGGCACATCCGGGCATTGAGCCCCTCCTTTATGTGAGAATTGTGAGAAGATATTGCCATTGTTAGAGGATTAGTTGCAGAGAAGTGAATATTCATGTAAAAGCACAATATGAGCTATCATATCCTTATTCCCAATCTTTTAATAATAAGAGAAACATCATGACATGAAATACAAAGAACAAATATGTCATAAAATATAAGGAAATAACACTAGGGTTTGTACCCCTGAACCAAATATTCAGAATAAAGCCATATATTCATATTGATCATAGTATCAGTAACCACATTACATTCAAAAGTGGTCATTATAGACCATACATATCAAAAGACTTCAGACCTATCTCATTACAGATCTTCCCTGGTGTGACATTCTAACTATGCCCTCCCAGTTCATCCCTTACTATAGATTCTAACACCATATAGAGGCCTAGTACATCCATCAGAACCCTCAGCACTAAGTGCTCTAAAATCCTAATATTACTGCAACATCATACTATTGATGCATTCCCTCATGATCTTGCACTTGATGTCTATCAGCTTTTTCTCCATTCAGGCATGTCTTCCTTGTTCTAGAGCATCTCTATAAATAGGTTTAACACCCACCGCCATGCCTTCCTCCAAGAGCATATCGCTTGCCAAATGTCCATGTGGTCCTCCAACAGAGCATGCTTGTTCTATTCCGAGCTCTCCACTTTCTACAATGATGTCTTTTGAGAACCTTCCATACATGGAATATTATTTCCTTGACCACCAAGCCTCCAGGATGTCACCTTATCCATTCATCCCACCTAGTTGGGTCACGTTTTTGCTCAAGTTCCTTTAGAAAACTGAATATGGCTAAGTCCTTAGATCCTATTGTCATGCCTTGCACGCATGCCATAGTTCTCATAAACCCTTCTTAAACACTTGTCCTAAGCAATTTTCCCCCAACACACCCTTCGTCTTCCTAGCCTCACATGCGCATGCGCCCTTTGGCACTTAGACAATATTTTGAGGCCCAACAACTACCCTCTTCCTGGATGATACTGTTTACTAGATGACCTTATTATTTGATGGTTCCAAATATTAGCATGGGGTGGTGCCAGAGTTATCCTAATTCCTCTTGATGGTGAGCCTATGCCATTATCTTTCAAACTAGATTTTGATTGTACTAACAATATCACCAAATATGAAGCACTCGTGTTAGGTCTTCAAATTTCCATAGCCTTAGATGTTAAATCAATTAATATCTTTGGTGAATCTCAACTGGTTGTGAACCAAGTTAATGGTATATACCAGTGTCGTAATGAGATACTTCAAAAGTATAAGAATCATGTTGACATGCTTTTGAATACCTTTGACCATTATGAACTTCAAACCACCTCATGTTCCACTAATAAATTTGCGGACACCATGACATGTCTTGCTTCTCAAATCCCCGCCTTACCCTCGACTTGAAAATATTTTCACAGTACAAAGGTTGCAATCACCTTCTTATCTAATTCAAGATGTCAACCTTGTAGGAAAAATTGAAATTGACCCATGTGACCTTTGGTATAAGCAGTTTGTTGACTATCTTTCCCTTTCAATTCTACCTCCAGATCTTACTCACAATGGACAACAAGCCTTTCTCAAAAGTGTCTCTCGCTATGTCATCATGGATGGTCTTCTCTATAAACATGGCTTCAACGCTATCCTTTTATGATGCCTTTAGAGTTATGAAATTTTATATGCCATCAAGGAAATTCACGATGAGATTTGTGGGGGTCACTTGAGTGGCTTAGCTGTCACTAAGCGTATCCTTCTCTCAAGTTATTACCGCCAACCCTAAACCATGATTTTTGTGACTATGTCAAGTGTTGTGTGAAGTGTTAGTAATATACTAATCTTCATCACACCCATAGTCATGCCTTATAGGTCACACACGACCTTTGGTATTTCTCTCAACGGGGTTTGGATCTTGTCGGAGAGATCAACCCTCATTCTTCCTAATGTCATCAATGGATTATTGCCATTACCGAATATTATACTAAATGGGTGGAATTCGTACCTCTTATTTCTACAAAATCTGAGAAAATCTATGAATTCATCAATCATGACATCATTTATCACTTTGGTTTTCCTCCCCACCTCATCATTGATAACGGAAAAAATTAAAAAAAAACCCTACATAAACTCTTTGATGTCTTCGACATTCAACTCGGATTTTCTTCACCTTATTATCCAAAAAAATGGCCAATTGAATCAACTAATAAAACTCTAAATAAATTTCTTATTAAATTGGTTGACATTACTTTTGTAAGGATTGGCACACACAAATTTATTTTTCCTTATGAGCTTATAGCACTAGTATTCGCACCTCAACTACTACCAAATTTTTTTCTTTGGTCTATGGTAAAAAGATTGTCTTACCTCTCGAAGTCAAAATTCCATATATTTATATCTCACTCAAATATATGCTCAACGATGATGATTTTTTCTAGGACCATTTGGCACAACTCAAGTTATTAGACGAACGCCATATAAATGCTCTCGATCACCTCCAAATCTACCAAAAATGTATCAAACATGCCTATGATAAATATGTCCAAGAACGAACCTTCTAGGTCGACGACCTTGTCTTGAAGGAAAATAAACATGTAACAAAAGTAGAGAAAAGTAAATGGGGAAAGTTTTCTCCTAATTGGCTTAGACCCTATATCATTACTCATGCCTATGGATCGGGTGCTTATCGTTTGTCTTCACTCGAAGGTAAACCCAAACTTGATCCCCTCAATGCCTTGCATCTTCAACCATTCTATTGTTGAATCAAGTCTTGGATCATCTTATGTCTATTAAATTCTTGTCCCTTGAGCACCATTCACCTTCCACTTACCTATTTTAAGGATAAATGGATAAACAAGAATCATGTGATTACCCGTCACCTTTCAGCCTTATCTTTAATATGAGTACAATGGATCTACTAATGGAATGATTCTCATGGATAGTTTTCATCCTTTTCAATATGGAATCCGTGGTCGTTCATCACTTAAAACCTCTCTTTCATAGCTACCCCTGTGTGCTATGGTTTTGTCTTCATAAAAGAAGCCTACACTTCTCTATAATCTTGTCCATGACGTAAAATTCCACAAACAATTCAAAAGTAATATACAAGATTTTCAAATTTAAAATCCTTGAGTCAAAATTCTAGAAAAAGACGACTCCTTCAAAAAGGACATCTAATATTTCTATTTTGCTATTATAAATAGACAACTCCCTCGAAGGATAGCTATACAAAGCTATCCATATTGTACATAATATATCAAAAAAGAAGACTATTCCTACAAAAATAAAATAAAAATATTCTGAAGCTTCCCACATTGATTAGCTTCACGAAGACCTCAAGGAGATATTCTACTCATCCCACCTAGACTTCCCGCATCGACTAGTCTATAAAACAAAAGCAAAAAGACAAAGATAACTTTTTCATTATGGACTCACCTATTTTGATCTTGGGTATCTTGCCAAAGAGGCATGCTATCTCACACCAAGTTACACTAAAACAACCTCTTTCACCTCACCACCTTTCCTCTCTAATATTCTTCCTACTCAAGGGATGTACTTGTAAATGTAACATTTTGTGATCATGTGACCTTCTTCACCCTTAGACAGTCAATCATGCAATGCCTTTAGGGTTTTATGTTCATAAGCCAATATTTGGTATGATAGAATCATAATGGTTCTTATCAATTAGGCAGCTCTTTTGTCTCCTCTTACCATTCACCTCTTTTCTTACTTATTGATCCTCCTACATAGGACCAAACCTTCGACACCTACATTATGGGAATTATTCTTCCAGAAAATCACCCATATCTATTCACCATAGCTAACAACCATGCCTATTCAACCTATTTTTTAGATAAGATAAAAAGTTTGGTTTTAAACGGGGACCCAAAAAACCCCATACATAAAGGAGCAATTTAAAAAAAAAAAAAAACTATAACAAGGTCATGAAGGTAGAGTCAAAAGAGCTTAACAATAAGCCCCCACACAGATGGGCCAAACTACAAGAGTTTGCAAAATTAACAGAGTTTTTTTTTTAAATTTTATTTGACCTAAATTCAACCATGCCTATATGAACTAAACTCAACCATTCCTAAACGACATAGACTCAATCATGCCTAAAACCTACTGACCCATTCATTTATCCTCATCATATTCTTCCCTAACTTATGGGAGAATTACATCGACCTAAGACCTCTTTTCACCGGGGCTATGTAGGTAGCACTCTAAGGGCATGGGGCCCTTAGAGGTAAGATCGACCACTTTTTCCCCTAACCAATTCCCCTTTTTTATATTCACATTTTACCTTAGTTAATTTGCATTTTACGAGAAAACTTGGAAATTAAATAATAAAAAATACATACATACTACCATTCTATAACATCAACCATATCACACATCAATCATTTAGCATTTCCATGATATAAAGTACTAGGAAATTTAACCAAAACATACATACAATCCATTATCTTACATAATAACAATAACTTGTCAATTAAATCAAACACAAAAGCATGAACAAACCATGCCTATACCTAAACTCCACCACGCCTAAGCTCTCGACTCCATCATGCTTACATGACCTTGAATCCACCATTCTTATACTTGACCAAACCGTGCCTATACTTAACTTCGTCATGCCTATATCTCGAATCCATCATGCCTAAATCACCTAAACTCCACCATGCCTATACTGACTCCATCATGCCTACATGACCTCGACTCAATCATGCCTAATTCAACTAGTTTCCATAATACACAATAACAATGGAAATTAAAACAAGTACATCATCCATCTAGTAAACATCATCAACTATATAAGGGGAGTGTTCTGTGTGTAAATATATATACAAAGATATAAATATCAGTATCTCAAAAATATCATGTACAATCTCACGTCTTCAGACACATGCTAATATATATATCAAAAAATATAAATAATGGTACAATATCACATATGGATATCAATCATCTCCCCACCTGATACCCTCCTCTCTGGTCTCACCTGTCTCTCCTCCCCTACCACCACGTACCCTACCAACATATCACCACCCACCACTTCTTGTATCCATCAGTGACGCCTACATCATCAATCTATCTATCTAGCACCTACTCCTCCTGCCTTGTGGGAACACTTGACGTGGTGGAGACATGGGTCTCTCCACATCATCTCTATGGTATTGTGGGAAAGGTGGGGGAACATCCTACCACAGTCCAAAATTCCATCTAACCCTGTCCATGGGTATCATCTCATGCTCTCGACATGCCGCCCTCGTATCCATCTTATTAACTGAAGCTCCTCTAACTCCTCATCCATGCCTCTATATGATGGAAAATAAACATATGGCTGCCACATGATATCCGACGATGATAGACCCTCCAACAACCTCCTGTAGTATATAACATCATATGTGGCCCTTGCCATTCTTGGTTATGACCCAACCGGTACCAATATCTTGAAACCCACTCAAGACAAACCACCCCGAGCCGTCCCCGTCATGGTAACCTAACTAGATGCACACACATAATGTGCTCATACACCTAACAATGTAATAAAAATGTGTAACACATACCAAACCTCCTTAGCCTACAATAGGCCCATATCTCCCTATAAAACTAGACTAGAAAAGCACACATGATTCTCAATCATGTCTTGTAACACCCCCATAAGTTCTCATGGAAATATCCCACCCTCGAATTTGGGAGAGAAAATAGCCTACTGCCACCATCATTAGAACAGAGATAGCTTGGTCTCCTATGGATATGTTGTATATATATCCCCATAACTCAGACTCGCACTATGATAACTCAACATGCCCATCGCCTCACCAAATACTGCCACTATTGGCTCCACCGATGCCTCACTCAAAATCGAATACACTGGCTCCCCAATAATAGGAATCCATAGGATCCTATACACGTCCTCTAATGTGACGGTCATCTCGCCAGTCGGTAAATGAAAGGTATTGGTTGTAGAGTCCCATCTGTCGATGAGAGCGACCATCAAGATAGGATTTTGGCCTATACACCTATAGCACCTGATCAAACTAAGTCCCACATCTACTATGTGTTCCCACTCCTCATCTATCATGCTAGGCCGCATCTATACCAATAGAGGTGGTACTTTGTCTCTCATAGTTAGCTGATCTCTCACCTGCATCATCCAAAACAACACTGTCAAGTCGCGACCCTCTCAAATTACCTATTCCTTAAAACCTCAACTGACCTCATACTTAGCCATTTTTTACCAAATCATACCTAAAACCATCCATCATACCTACCCTTTACCTATTTCACCTAAAAACCCTAGTATCCATTATGATACTTACCCAATATCCTAGATCATTTCACCTACATACCTATCACACATTGAAAACATAGTGCCTTAGTCTTCACGTACACTGTCCTCACCCGTTTAACTTTCCCATCTAGCCCTTCTTTCACCTAGTCACTTTTTATAGTGACTGACATTGGTCACCTTAATCATAATCGATCATCTTCACCGAGCCAGAACCCCAACATTGACCGATGCCGGCCAAAACCAACCGATGTCGGCCAACCAATGACCGATGTAAGTCACCAATTTCGGTGATAAAACCGTAACCCCCACCCCCATTGTTAAAAATCAATAAAACAAACAACCTAAAACCCTACCCTAAACCACCAAAATTTATCCTACATTCATTCCCAACCCTAATTAGCCTACATTTTCCCTTTTCCCACTCCCGCTTTCACCCCATTTCACCCCTTTTTACCCACAACTTCAAACTCAAATTCCTCCCACATTTTAAACCAAATCAAACAAATATTTTACATGCAACAAGAGGTGTAGGATTACCTCCTACCTCTACTCGAGTTCTGTATCCACTTGGCACCTCTCGGTCTCTCGTGTCGGTGGTCCTCCCACTCCCTCTCCCACCTCTACCATGCCAAAATCCACTCCTCACCTCATAACCAATCAAATCACTCAAGTCAATCTCATGGACCCACCTATCAAATGCCAATCACTTGCTAGTCTCTTTCCAACTCATCTAGAGACCTCATACCGTCACTTTCCCACTTTCCACTTCTTCTCTGTCATTTTTCACAAATGGAAAAATAACAAATGAATCTATAAAACATGGATTTTACCTTTTTAGCCCCAAATCTACATGCCCGACATTGGTCGCCGTTCCTAGCCAAGAGACATCGGTCACCACACATATCCATTTGACCCACACTATGCCCACTTTTCCTAAACACAATGTTTTCAAACAACTTTTACCCTTCCCAACACCTATTAAAAAATCACCCACAAGCCTATATTACCTATAAATTTCCTTAATTGCACTTAGGGACATGTTATTTACCTATACCTCAGCCTTACCTATGCCTTGACCTACATACCCTGACCTGAATCACCTTTTGTGACATTCAAATTTGTGTACTCACTATAACTTGTGATGATGTTACTCGTGTGGTTTAGCCTAATGACCTTACATTTCCTGATGTCGTGATGTTTATCCCAACCAAACCTTTGGTGCCCTGGAACAAAACCTATTACATGTTCCTACACCTTTCCTAGTTATGATTCAGGACCATATCCTATACCTTGGATACCTGAACCACTTCAACCTCGTTTGGATAAACCTATCGACCTTTGACGAAGTAGAGTTTGTAATATCTTCAACCTAGTACCTTATCACAATCTATACATGTGCATGTGTTTGATTTCCATTACCTATTATCCAACCATTACCCTTACCTACAACCCATCCACCCTTGTTTTTATTAACAACCTATTTATCAAACCATTCACCAAATCCATTTCCTACCTCATCAGTTCTTGGTTTGAGGGGGATCACTTTCATCCATACTTGGGGCAACCTAATCTCTACTCACACCTAGGACACCGAATTCCTATTTTTGTCAACATCAGCTTACCAATACAAGCTACGTGATAAAAAGGGGCAAATGTAGACACCAAATTTGGGTCACACTCCCCTTGGTCCCCTTTAATTAATTAACATAACATATTCACCTAACCATGACCCCTTACCCCGCATTCATATTAATTTAATTACTTACAATTGAATTAATGTTCATCCTCACATTATTAATTAATTTAATTACTTTAATTAAGTTAATTTACACATCACCTAGACACCTCACCATGGACTTATTCCTAGCCTATTAATTAATTAAGACTAGGTCCTTACTTATCCCAACCAACTGGGACTTAGTCTAACCCTAAAATTAAAGTCCTATTCCTTCTCCAACAACACTCCCACTTATCTAAGTGTCAAACCTCACTTAAGACCTAGATTGGAAATCAAAATCACACCAAAAATAGTAAAGATCTACCTATTTTTGGTAAACCTAGACTTACCCGCCTTAATCGATGTTGGTTATCCCTCGATGGTGCCGGTCACCTAACCACCATCGATTACTTTATATACAACTTGGCAACCTTTTACCTAGGTTGGTATTTTTTCAGTTTTGGGAGAACTATTGCATTCAAGCATGAATCCAAAACCTCTCAATATCCATACAACACAAAATACTCAACCACAGACCTAACCAAGCATCTGGTTCTCCTTCCAAAGCATTGTCATACTCATGGGAACATTATAAGAGTATTTTCATGACAAGAACTCTAGAATATATTCGTGGATTAACTACCCTCCACCTTCACCTACCAGATCTGTAAATGCAAGTAAGTATATGTGATTTCAATCATATTGTGCTTGCTTAAAGTATAGATTCCTTACCTCTTTCATTATACTTTATTTCTGCCTGTATTCCTTTACCTCCACCTCCTCACCAATCCACCAAACCCAAACACCTATAGCATTTTTTTTACCTTTTGTAACTTCCCCCTTGGTATCCCCGAGTCTTCTTAGTAATATCAAAAACCTAAAAAATCCTTCTTACTCTCTGTGTAATCATAAAGAAGCCTAAAACCCAATTTTATCAAATTATTGTCAATTCCCCTATCGATGTCAATTCCCTAACCACCATCGGTTTCACATCCATATCGACATCAATCACATGATCGATATAAGTCTCTATTTCATTTCATTCATTTTGACAAGCAAGCCCCTCGATCAACTAAAACTAGCCCGCACCTTACCCGATCAAGCCCAAACCCCTGTAAGACCTATTAGACCTAGAATAACCCACCAAACCTCCGAGATTTAATCATAACCTTGGCTGCTAGATTATATTTTCTTATTGTATTTTCACGAGATACCTAAATTGTATAACTACGGTAGGATTTCCTTCATGATATTTCCATTAAATTATATTTAAAAGTGGATTGACATGAGCCTTCTAGAAGCACTCGCTTCTCGGATCTAGTACTTGCTAGGAAGTGCACTAACCTATATAATTACTACTATTTAGTGGTCTTGTTTTGTTTCTTATACAAGTCATTCCTCCAAGCCAAAGGGAATATCTTCACTATCATATTGGATCAAAAAGTCGAACGCACACATTCAACCTTCGACCTACATATCATAGGTATTCCTCCTAACATATTTCCTATTCTGTTTTAACCAAATCAACAATTAGGTGAAACAAAATTATACCATATATCCTATGGTGAGGTTGAAGACCTTATAGAATAATTAACAATAACCTTTATGATCATCATCTATGGTCATTGACCATAATTAAAACATTCAATATATATACCTTGAGGTCTTTGACCTATACCTAACAATATAAAATTTTCCAAGCTAGCATAGTCCACTACCAATGAATTAAAACATTAAACTATATTAAATTTACTTACTATTGCAATGATGGTCAAATACCAATAAAAATAATTTTTGACATTACACATTGTTTTACCTTATCATCCTTACGTAACCATGTCTTGAGTAGTAAAAGATATTATTACAATGCTTTGCGGCCGAATACCAATATTATATCGACAAGAAGATTAGTCCAAAATTAAGATAATAATAATTATTTCCAAGCACTAGCTTATGAAAAGTACAACCATGTAAAAGATTTGTTGATATTACGAATCATCCCTTACATCAAGAAAGCATAATCATATAAGATAGGTAAAGTATGAAATAGGTCTATCATCATCAAATATAACCACAAAATGAAATTCAATCACACAACAAAGCATAATGAGAATAAGTTGTGATTTAATAAATAACCAACGGACATAAGGTGACAAATGTTGGTGCGGTGTCGGGTATACGCCTACATACATGTATATACTTGCAAAAAAATATGTACATGTGTATAACTACATACACAACCTCACATCAGCACTAGTTAGTATGATTTCACAAATTATTTATTTCTTCACAATTAATTTTCACAAATAAAACAAAATGAAAAATCGGGATGTGACATGTACAAATGTGATTATAGATGCTAAATTAGATGGATTCCTAGAAACATATTCTTTTGGACCAAAACCCACAACAAAGATTAACATGAGATAAACATGGAACCACTTGATAATTGTTGTTGTATAAAATGAGCCATCCATAGTTCAAGACTATATTGAGTCAAAACCTTGGAAATAATCCATGGGGTTTATATTAGTCATTGATGAAGAACAACACATGGAAACATATAGATATTCGACTAGGGAAGAAGCCAATTAGATGAAAATGGATTTTTGGGACAAAGTATAAGGAAAATGGCATCATCGACAAGAATAATGCATGACTCATTTTAAAAGGATACGCTTAGAAGCAAGATATTGATTATGATGAGACATTTGTTCCCATAAGTAGGATCAATACTATTAGGATGATATTTTCTTTGATTATATAATTTGGATGGAAAATACACCAAATGGATGTTAAAAGTGTCTTTCTCAATGGATATCTTCATAAATAAGTCTACATGACTCAACTAGAAGTTTTTGTCACACCAAATCATGAAACAAAGGTGTGTAGGCTCATCAAATCATTGTATTGTCTCAATCAAGTACCCCAAACATAATACATGAAAATTGACAATCCTCTCATCCAAAAAGGATTCCATATGATCCCAATTTCTAAATAAAAAGAAAGGGTGACATGGTGATTATTTGGGTATACATTTACAATATCATAATCATCGATGAATCGGTTGAATGATTGAAGAAATAAAGAAAAATCTTAAGTGATCATTCAACATGATAGATCTCAGGCTATTCCACTATTGTTTTTGACTAAAAGTATGATAGAAGAAAAACCACAATATTGTGAATCATATGAAGTATTCCAATACAATTGTTGGACCACCGTAATCTTAACCAATTATGAAGGCACGTGGCGCGCGGGTCCCGGGCTTATGAAAAGGCACGGAAGGAAAAATCACGCAAGAGAAAGGCTTAGGGAAGCACATAACATGTGCGACACATGAAAGGAGGCTTGGGACTTAGTAAATTTTAGCGCCCAGGGTAGAACACGTGAAAAGCATGATCCATTGTGCATGGATAAGATGCTCTCCTAGCGATAGGGTCGGCCTAGGAAAGAGCATGCCTGGATGAAATATTCTAGAAGAACATCACGAGGTAAAGTGGAAATCTTAGGCTGAAGAAGAATCCTTGCATGGACTTCATTCGACACTTGGCACCAGATCGAGGAATCTTTGGAAGGTGAGTTGGTAGTGTAGGAGAATTATAAATACAAGTGCTCATGGAGTAAAAGAGATATGAAGAAGTAAGAGGTCTAGCGGGTTAGAGAGTGGGCGGAGCTCTGTAGAATTACTGTGAGTGGATATTTGTATTTAGAAAAGAATGCACTAAGCATGGAGTTGTAATTTTTCTTTTTCTGTTAGCTTAGTTACATACGTCTAGAGATATGCATGGCTGCGGTCTGCTCTCTGTGACACTCTGTAATGAATCAATGAATATAATGAGGTTACCTGTTACAAATAGACATGGATATCAATGGTTTTAATGCACTTTTCTCTCATATGGGTTCCCTTTCCTTTCATGCTATGGATGAATGCTTGTATAATTATTTTTGTTATATGTTATGGATTCTATTAAAGCACTCGGTCCGAAGCAATTGTAAGGATCTAGAGGCCATTATGAGCCCTATGGTTCTTGTTTGTCTTAAACTTCCCTCCTAAGAACTCTTACACTAATCATAGATGATGCTTCCCACTAAACTCACATAAAAGAGAGACTCGGTACCCACGCATGCCTCGGGTGAGTGCTCACTTATCTTCAGTTGTAGGCCGGTATGCATGGGGTTCCTTCCTTTTGTGATAGGAGTAAAAATGACTACATCTTGGTTCCATTGCTGGGACCTCTTTTTGAAGTTGTAGTGGGATATAACATACATCATGATCTATGTAATGAGGAATGACAGAGCAGTTGACATTGGAAATTATTGAATCGTGGTTCAAGAGCACGAGAGGATGAATTTTCTCAAACATACAACAATAGACCTGAGTTTAATGCATGCGAGATGGGTAGAAGAGAACCTCTACCATGATCTGTATGACACCTTCTTCTGCTGCCTCCTAGTAGAACTATATGAATGACTTTCAGCCTATGTGTCTAGATGAAGTTGGTGTTATGGATCACATGTATGGACCAAAGAAGACTACCAAAGGTTGCAAGATGCAGATCGACATGGACCCATCTTTGTAGATCATTGGTGGAGAAGAGTATCTTGACTAGTTATACTTTGGAATATACTATTTCCATGTATTCTTGTCCGGAGGTTGCTGAGTTTGAATTTCTGTGAGAACCTAGAGGAACATTTCTACATGCTATTCCCCTAGCTATGAAGATATTGATGGTTACCATGAGTTTAGAGGCTTTCCCAATGGCCGGATAAACCATTCTGAGCTCGGGTAAGGGAACTTGGGTGGAGGAAGATGGAAATTATCATGACAGAGAAGGAGAGGGAAGAGAAACGACTTAAGTATAGTGAAGCACGTGAAAGGGAGATTTCTAGATGATGTGAAGCTACTAGTGTGATGGATCTATGGAGACAGACGTTACGGGAAGGAGTTGAGGTTCATGCGAGAGGACATGGAACTTGAGTAGTCTGTGCTACCCCATCTTGGAAAGCATGTGAGGGAGACCCTTTCGGATTCTGTGAGAGTTATTCACATGGAGAAAGGAGAGTCATTGGCACATATCTAAACCCACCCAGTGACCGAGCCCTGGCGCTTGGATTTCCCGAACCAGGAAGAAGTGTTATTGACCTAGTTGATATCGGTGGAAGAGACAGATCTGCACCTAGGAGATACAATTTTATAGTCCCTTCTTCTATGGCTGCACATATTCTAGTATTTGGAGGGTCTTTGGACAAGGAGTGAGTGTACAAGATTTTAGTCTCACATCAGGGAGTGGTGCGGGACAAAGTAGTGGTAGCGGAGCACTATCACAGACCATCGGCACACGGTCCGGTGGGACCGTGGGGTCACTGGGCACAGATCCTACGAGCCCTATTGGACCCGGTGATTCTAGTGGATCTAGTGGCACATGACCTAGTGGATCGGGCGGAGGAGGAAACACCGAGAGGGAACTAAGGCTCGAGCTTAGGAGGACAGGGGACCCCACCACCACCTCAAGTATTCTTTTAAATTTCTCTACATTTTCCAGATTATAGAGGCATTGAGGATGCTGTAGATCATGTTCACAAGTGTGAACTGCTATGGTGTGCAAATGGTGTCACAACCCTAGAACAAAAGGCTAGTCAGTTTGCAACCATGTTGTAAGGGCACGCGCATAGCTGGTATAGGAAGTATGACCCTCATCAAACGGTGGTGGACTATACTACCTTAAATAATGCATTCTTGGCAAAGTTCCACATCCCTGAGTTTGAGCAGAAGAGCATCAATGCTTTAAAGGAGATTCAACAAGGAATGGCAAAGAGTGTATGGGAGTATGATGCACACTTTAAAACTCTCTTGTATAAACTATCATATGATATCCATCCTTCTTAGTATGCACAATGGTTTTTTGGAGGATTGATCACCCCTTTTAGAAGGGCCTTGTCTCATAAAAATTTTACTGCACCCGCATGAAGCATTGAAAGCTGCCTTACATGCTGAGGCTATTAGTAGTATTGATAGTAGCGTTATCCCATTCTTGGAGACTCGATTGCTACTATGGAAAAATAGTTGGAAAAATTATCTATGAACACAGCCCATGAGACCCATAGTGGTTTGTGGTGCACAGATTGTGAAATAGAGGGACACGTTGAGGATAATTTCCCCGAGGGAGCACAAAAGATGCACTTTGACAATGGATTGTGAAATTTTGATGGGGACCATGATGTAAGTAGATGTCCCTTGTTGCAGTGTGCGATCAGGAAGAATGTATCTTGTTACTGGTAAAATTTTCACCTCTATAACCCATGACACTAAGGACTATAGGCTCATTGATCATATCCATGAGGCCATTGATCATGGGGTGCGCCAAACCAACATTTCCAGTGGTTCTAAGGATAATGATTGCCATTATGAGGAGCGCCTAGATGGAGGCGCGTGTGGAAGAGGTTTTCAGGAGAATTCCGTGGTCAAGGTAACCGCAGAGGAGGAAGGAGTGAGTTACCGTGCAAGTGCAGAACATGTTTCAACTATGGATCTATAGAACATTAAAAATGTGAGTTCTTGGACTGTTGAAGTGCTCATGGTGTGAAAATAAGCATAAGTCCGAGGAGCGCCGAGAATTATTTGAGCACATGAATCGGAAGCACCGAAAGGACAAGGGTCTTTGTAATGGTCAATATTAAGAAGGTATACATATAGTGGATGCCCAAGGTAACATGGGATGAAGGTTTGGAGATTTTCTTGGTAACAACAAGGAAAGAAGGCTGCAAGGCAAGAGAGGTACTAAGACAAAAATCCTGATTTTAAGAGAGGAGGTCATTCATGGAAAATATCCAGACCCCGTTCACCAAAACGAGATATATCAGACACCATGGATGTTATTCAGAGCTTATAAGGGGAGATTCAATGTCTAAAGGAGCAATCCAGGAGGGAGGAACAAAGAAGGAGAGTCGAGGCACAAAAGTATGACTGGATGAGGTCAAGGAGGTTTCTAAAATTCTAAGACAGAGAATATCATTCCCTTGCTAGGATCCTAGTTAAGACAGAAGGTACCGTGCACCGAGAGAAGAGTGCAAGAGACAGTATTGCACACAAACCTTTTCCCTCATAGCCTCAACTATGATAAGGATATTATGTTGAATGCAACAGATGGATGGCTCCTTAGCAATATCCTCATTGACATAGGCACGAAGGTTAATGTTCTAACTTTGGATGCATGGCATCGGATGGGAATACCTATGTTACAGCCATCTTCGAATGTGTCAGATATGGAAAACAAGACTAAGGCAATGTCCATTAGTGTCTTGAAGGATGTGGCTATTACTATCCAGGGAGAAAAGTTTACTGGGGACTTCAAAGTCTTGGCGCTTGCGAGGCAGACAATTTCCCAGCACTACTTGGGCATCCTTGGTGTTACAAAAACAATGCAGACCTTTGGTTCAACAAAGGGTACATAAGCTTCGAGAACAAGGAGAAACAAGTCATTATACCCTTGGTTCATGGGAAGTCAACGCCCTATATTGAACCATTGGGGGAAGAAGTTATGGACAAGATTTATGTGTGCTCAATCAGAGACCCTGAGATGATACACCCTGATAACAAGGTTATCCATTTTGAAGATGCTCGGTCGGTGAGTGATACCACCACCGCATGTGAAAATTGGGTGCATGGAACTTACGAATTAATAGGAAGATAGTTGAGAGGGTCTATGACCAAGGTAACAAAGGCATGCATGGTTAGGTGCCTTGGAGGAAAAGAACTGCCCAAGTATTCAAGAGGAGCCTTCCTTGAGATCTTTTTGCAGGAGGTAGAAGCTCAATGTAAGGATGAGAAGGAACAAAGGGAGATGTTAAGTTATGTCTTGCTTGGAACAACAGCTTGGTGGTGGGCCACACATTAGGAGATCCTTTTAGAGTAGAGTGAGGTAAGAATTGCTCTCTCTATCAAATTTTCTAGGAGCAATGTACCCACCATCATCAAGGAGTACCATGGGAAGGATCCCACATATTTCCATATCCAAGAGTGTGAACGGGTCTAGAGAGAAGGCGCGGAAGCTTTTCCACCATCCCTCTGGGTGCACAAGTTGTATTCTATACTATAGGGTTACGCGCGCACATGGTACATTCATTCAGAGACACGCCACTGCATAAGACGAATTGGCAAGAAATCGTGGCGGACCTTATTCAAACCTTTGAATATCGGAGTACCAAGCCATCGATTGATAATGCCTTATAGGGTATCAAGTACCTTACCATGGGGGATAGTGCCAGGATGGAAGATAGGATGTTGGAATTACTAGGTGAACCAAGATTGGAGGCATGTTTTGAAGAAGAAAAGGAAACAAAAGAGTTACAGCTTGAGCGCGCGTGTTTGGAAAAAGAAAAGGGAAAGTTGGTATATGTGATTGATGGAGAGGAATTAGAAATCTTAGATGTTAGCCATTCTGTAGGGATGTGTGAGGTAGTGGACAATGCAGATGCTTGTGCGCGTGCCTACCATGAGCCTTTAAAGACGAAGAAAGTTAACAATCGATTAAAAGAAGAACCTAAGGAAGCTATTATTAGGGATTACTGGATAGAGAAGGAAGTATCAAAAATCATTGATCTGCTATGTGAATTTGAGGATTTATTTCCACGTGGGTATCATGAGCTCAAAGGTGTTCACCATTCCTTGGGGGAGATGAAGATAAAATTGAAGGATGGTGCACGCTCGGTTAGGAAAAGGCCCTATCGAATAAATCCCAAATTATGCGTAAAGGTCAAGGAGGAGATAGACAAAATGATAGCTTCTGAGATCATTGAGGCATTGGAAGAATTGAAGTGGATAAGTCCATGGTAATCAAAATTGAGAAGGATGGGTGGATTAGAATTTGTGTGGATTATAGGGAATTGAACGCAATTTGTGTCATTGATCCATTTCTGACCCCCTTCACTGAAGATTTTTAGGAGTCACTGGGAGTGAAATCTATTCCTTTATGAATGGATTTTCAGGGTACCACCAGGTCCAGATTGTAAAGGAAGACTAGGAAAAGACAAATTTTGCCATTGAGTGGGGAAGTTTTTCATATACGGTCATGCCCTTTGGGTTGAAGAATGTGCCAGCTTGTCTTTTCGTACATAGTGGTGCAAGCATTCTAGGACTTCATCCATAAATTTCTTTAGGTCTATTTGAATGACTGGACAATATATGGTTTGGTTAAAGATTATTGTGAAAATTTGAGGTTAATGTTTGAGAGGTGTAGGTAGTTGAGGATATCCCTCAACATTAAGAAATGTGTGTTTGTTACACCCTTTGGGACTTTATTAGGGCATATCATATGTAAGGAGGGATTGCTGGTAGATCCCGCTAAAGTTGTAGTTATTGTGGGGTTAAGGGAGCCTACTAGCTAGAGCGCAGCACAGATTCCTTGGGCATGCGGGTTATTACAGAAAATTGATTAAGGGATATGCCAAGATCATCACGCAGTTAGAGGAGCTGCTTAGACATAAAAGTGCCTTCCATTGGGGAGAGGCGCATCGAGGGGTGTTTGATACATTAAAAGATACACTTATTATCACACCTATTTTATGGTTTCTCTCTTGAACAAGCCCTTTCATGTTCATATAGATGCCTCGTGGACCACCATTGAAGCAAAGTGCTTGCACAACCAGGCGAAGGGATTTTGATCATCCTCTTTGTTTTACAAGTAGGAAGCTAACACCAACAGACTGCAATTATACCATAACCGAGTGTGAGGCGTTGTCAATGATCTACGCGCTCTTCAAGTTTAGGTAGTATCTGTTGGCAACACCCTTTGTGTTCTACATCGACCACATGGCATTGAAGTATTTAGTGAACAAGGTTGTTCTATAAGGACACATATGTCGATGGGTGTTTTTGTTTCAAGAGTTTGAATTCACCGTTGTAGTAAAACCTGGAAAAAGCAATTGTGGACCTGATCATCTATAAAGAATTGATTCGGGGAGGACGACAAAGTATTGAGGAAGAAATGCTAGACGTCTGTAATCAAGTTAGGTTTCGTGCATGCCCTCGATTTAGAGGAGATTACAATATTCTTAAAGGAAGGTGTGGCGCTGGATGGAATGAAGACATTGAAAAGAATCGGTTGGCCATACATACCGCACCCTACATGTTAATCAATGGAGACTTATACAAATTGGGATGTGATGAAGTTTTACATAGGTGTGTCCGAGAGCATGAGCACTGGCCATCATGGAGGAAGCACACGGAGGAAGTGTGGGTGGGCATTATGAAAGTGATGCCACCACGCGTAAGATATTAATGGTAAGTTTATGGTGGGAAACCTTGTACAAGGATTGCAGAGATTGTTGTAAAGTGTGTGACCATTGTTAGTGCATTGACAAACCAGGAAGGGGAGATGAAATGCCTTTGTGCCATATTCTTAGCGCGGAGCCTTTTGAAAAATGGGTGATAGACTTTGTAGGACCTATTGCACTAGAAGCATGTAGGACCGGGTCACATTATGTCATCACTCACACAGATTATCTCACATGGTGGGTAGAGGCAGCCCCAACTAAAGATTACACATCAGCAGCAACAACGGAAAGGTTCTTATGGGAAAACATTATCATGAGATATGGGTGTCCGTTGAGTTTGACCAGTGATATAGGTAGGCATTTCTTGAATGAGACCGTCGTGATCTTACTATCGAGTTCATGGTAGCTCATCACAAGAATACACCCTATCATCCACAAGCAAATGGGACCGTGGAAGCATTCAACAAGATATTGAGTCATACCTTGACCAAGATTTGTGATGGCCGAAGACAAGATTGGGATGACAAGGTATCGGTAGTAGTATGGGCTTACATGACAATGTATAAAAGACTAAACAAATCCAAACCTTTTCAATTGGTGTTTGGTGTGGAAGCTATTTTTCCAGTTGAATTTATGTTGCCTTCTCTACGAATAGCGCACGCAGGAGGGTTAGCTAATGAAAAAGTGCTGGAAGAAAGAATTGATGAGTTAATGAAACTAGATGAGAGACGATCACTTGCCCGATGGAGCCAAACAATGGAAAAGGAAAATCAAAAGGCTTGGCATGATTGCCATATTAAAAACAAGAAGTTTGAGGTTGGGCAGATGGTGTTATTATATGATTCTAAGTTTTTGCGCCATCCTAGGAAGTTGAAAGTCCATTGGTTGGGTCCTTACATAATATCATACATCCTTGATTTAGGCGCGTGCCGATTCAGTGCTTAGATGGGACGAAGTTGCTTGACACTTCAATGGTAGTAGGTCAAGCCCTACTATAAATAAGTCTTCTTAGTGTTTGTAAATTAGGTAGTTTTGCTAGTTAGTTTAGAAGTTTCTTTTATGCATTTTCCTTTCTTGTGTTTCCCTTTCGCATTGTTGTTTTGTTTTGCACCTTGGGTGCAGTAACCTTATTGTTATTTTGGAGAATTTGTGAGTGCACAGAGGACCGTACATTGCTTTAAGTATGGGGTGGATAAAGGTGAAGAAGCGCATGATCAAAGAACTAAGGAAGTTGTGTTGAAAATCCTTGTTGAGTAGCCGAGTTGAAAGGGGTATATAAAGAGGAAGATGGAATAATGGTTGGTGCTAGGGTAAAGCTACTTGTAGATCCCATGTACTAAGGAGGAGAAAGTGCATTTGAAGGCAACACGAGGTAGGCGAGAGTAAGGATTAGGACAAAAGAAGTGCCTTCGGCACGGGTTACGTGCGCACAAGATTCTCCTGTCACAAAGTTAGATTGGTTGCGCGCGCTAAGGTTGGAGGATTTTTCACGCAGTTGGGTGCATAAGGGAAGGCATCAAGATGGGATTTGTTTGAAAAATCTACATTAAATAAAAAAAGTATGGTGGTAGGTGAAGTAGCATTTAATGTTCAGAAAAGAGACAATCTATAAGTAAAGGGTCGGGGAACTCTCATTTTTTACTTTGCGAAATAGAAGAGTTTGAGATATAAGCAAGTTCCATAAACTAGGGCTTTTAGATTCGATCAAGTGAAGGAAGATCTGTGAGATTGAAGCATCCAGTTTGAATTTGTGAACTAGAAGAAGTTACATGAGCATGGAGAGAGTGAAGAAACACTGTCTTGTGAAGATTTTATGCCGCTTAGGGTTCAACAAACTAGGGCATGGGTTAGAAGAGTTTTATCACGAATATGAGATTGGAGGATTGGAAGAAGTAAGATAGAATAACAAGGAGAGAATAGGAGTGATAAAAATACCTCGACCATAGCACCCAAGAAAGGAAAGGGAAAAGCCAAGGATAAACAACCAAAACCCGTGGTAGACAAAAATGAAGAATGGTATGCAGAGATGCAATACCCGTGATGGGGTGATGATGGGGAAGGAATGGGAATCCCACTTGAGAAGTATACCTTTTAGTGACTATAATCACTGCACGAACACAATAGAAAAAGAAATGGTGCTGGAGTTAGTACGCCCCACCAACAAACGAACACCTGAGAGTTTTCCTATATACAATGATGATGTTAAGGTTAAAAAGAGAAGGCATGGCTGTTACAACTCTATGAGTTGCCTTATTTTGGAAAGCCAGTGCTTGTACAAGTGGTTGATGTCATGGGTGCATGAAGACTACTTCCACTTTATAGGGTGCAAGATGCGCATGACTCCCAAGTGATTTCACAATTTATAGGCCTCATATGTGAGGGAGATAGCCTAGAAGATGACCTTGGCAACAAGGAAGCTATTCAAGAGACCATCACCGAGTATGCCTACAAGAAAGGGTCACAATACTATGACATTTTAGACATCAATGACCCCGTAATGAAAATGGCCGCACATCTAGTGACTAAGCCGAGTGGCCAGAAAGATTGGCATAGGTCAACAAACCTTGGCTACATGTCTACAGAAAGATTACAGAGGGAACTATATATAACCTATCCATGTACATTGCAGAGGAAATTGTCAGTTGCATGAAGGAAGGGGACAAGATGCTCTTCGGAAACCTCTTGCTCATCATTGTACTCATGGAGATTGAGGTGCCCGATGCACCGTATAAATTTGTATGGGAGTACCCCATTGAGGATCCTCAACCACAAAGAGGTTTGAAAAATATGCCTCGATCTACAATGAAATCACCCCACAAGGTGCACTGGAAAAATGGTACACACGCCCGAGGAATACATTCGGGCAGAGTGGAGAATCCTTGAAAAACTCCTAGCACCACCGAGGGAGAAGCTGAATTCACGGTCTATTAACACTACTACTTAGGAAGATTCAAGCGATAGATGAATCATGGAGCCCTTGGTGCAAGATCCTCTTCGCATTTACTTGCCCAATACTTCCAAGTGTGAGTGAACAGTTTAAAAAGTCAAAGAAGCTAAGACTCGAACCCAGGTAGGCTGGAACAGAACACGGGGAGATGAGGAAGAAGCTGAATTACCCCGGTGGCAAGCCCACGAACGAGGAAAATTACATGTTGCACGAGATTCAAATGACAAGACTAATGATGCTACCCATCACTGGAGGATCAGTGACACACGTGTACTTGCGCATAAGGCTAAAGTTCGAGAAGGGCGCGTATCTAGAGGATGAAGTCTCCATACTTGAAGACCCCTTGGGGAAGAAGAAGCCACCGTACAAGAAAAGAGGGAGAGGAGAAGAAGAAGCACCAGTTGTGCAGACTGCTCAGAAAGTGAACATGCCATCCATGAGCGCTAAGCCAAGCACTTACATGCGGAGAAAGAAGCCTCCGTTGAAGAAAAATATGCCGAAGTAGAGGCGCCTATGAAACCCATCTCCAAGGAAGAATCACTGAGGAAAAGATAAGACCAATCCCCGATCGGGAGCCACCTCTTAGGAAAAAGTAGAGGGTTGATGAAGAAGCTGACTCGAAGGCAACCGACAACTTGGAGAAATACATGGGCGAAGAGGGGATGAAAGTGAAGAAGATGACAAAGCAAGGAAGAAGAGACAGAGAAAGACCAAGATCCACAGGTGTTTAGCATCTATGACTCGGGAGAGGGGAGTGGAGATGAGAAGCAAGGGTTTGTATTCACATGGTGCAAGGGTGCACAAGATAAGGAAGATGCCAATGACATGGAGGATGAGGAGGTTACCAGAGAAAATGAGGGAGCCATAAGTTTTACAAAGGAACAAATCATGGAGGTGGCAGAGAGAGAAGCACAGAGAATGCTCGAGGTCTTTGTAGACCAAGACTTGGAGCGTAGCACGGACATAGTGCTTTGAAGGAGGGAAGGAGGAGAACATTGAAAAAGAACATGACATCCTAAGAGGCCTCGCTCGACAAGCAAGCTTCCCAAAGGCACACACTTAGGCATAAGAACTCGTATGTAGAACAAAGATAGGTAATGGGCTATGTTGATGAGACAAGGAAGGTGCTATGCGTGTAATTCCAGAGCACCGTACCCATGGAAAAGCTCATAGCCATGGGGTCTTTTTGAGAAGGATGACACGTACTCGAACCAAGAAGATGCTCTCTTGGGCGTTTGAGTCCCACGTTGATGAGCTAGACTTCAAGTCTACCAAGGAGTGCTCATCACATTGCTGTAGTCTAAGGGGGTCAATCCTTGGTGAATGATCAACATCTCTCGGATGAGCAGTCTGCAATGCACCGAACAAGGTTGCGGTCGAGATCGAGGCTAGATTATTCGTGTGCAATGACAGGATTAGAATGCTATAAGTGAAGTTAGGGGAGAAAGAGGAAGAACTGGAAGAGAAGGCCAAAAGCTTGAAGCAAGAGGAACTCGATCGAGCACGCTTAAGGGGTGAGTTAAAGGAAGAAAAATTAAAGGTGCAAGAAGTATACAAGAAAATGGAGTCTATCAAGGGCACCATCCTCTTGAAGCACCTAGACTTAGCGCCACCCGCACAAAAGTAATCATCCCTCCTGGAGTGTATGGAAGACCTAATGCATGTCCTCACTATGGAGAGATGACCATTGGCCATGGAGTCTCATGCTAAAGAAGTGGCCGTGTGCTTGAAAGATGAGGACCGATTGAAGGCGGTAGTGCTCGTTGCAGAGTACAACCAAGTACTCGCGGAGGTTAAGGTCGTTTCCCGCCTGCGAAGTTGCATATGATACATGCGCAGACAGGGATAAGGTGGTGAGCTCCTTGGTCACCACTCTTGAAGCAGAGCTAAAAGAGTTCTAAGAAAAGAACAAGGGGAATAGGGTGGAGAGAGACAGGTCCCGGCCAAGTAGAAAAGAAATCAAAGGCAATTGAAGCTTTAAGGAGCTCAATTAAGGCCTCGCTAAAGGAATTATACCTCTATATCACTAGAAGGATGGATAAAATTGAGGACCCGGGAAAAGAGATGGAGAAGATTGTGGACGTTTTGGGCACCCGGGAGTTGGGTTGAGTTTTGATGAAGTGAGCACTGGTGGGGAGACCTCTCGCGAAGGCATAGGGCGAGGTCGAGTATAGAATAAGCTAGAGGCGGCACTCTGGAAATATTTTCCTAGCTTGTTGAGTTGATGCTCCCCATTCTTCATTATTTTCTCGATTCTTTCATTCCTTATTCTTTTTGTAAAGTGTAAGACGATTCATTGGTTCCTGACAACATGCATCTTGGTCAAATGAATTTTTTTAGGACAGAGAACAATTGTAGTGTGGGGTGATGTTGGAACCTTATAATCTTAACCAAGTATAAAGCGCGTGGGCGCGCAAGGTCCCGATTTTAAAGTGCGTGCAAGGAAAACACACATGAGATAAAGGCTTAGGGAAGCCCATAGCATGCACGACGTGCGAAAGGAGGCTCGGGACTTAGTCCTTTTGAGTGCCCAGGGCAGAACATGTGAAAAGTGTGATCGGTTACACGTGGATAAGATGCCAGCTTGGCGATAGGTTGGCCCAGGAAAGAGCATGCCCCGGATGGAATATTCTAGAAGAACATCATGAGGTAAAGTGGAAAGCTCAGGCCTAAAGAAACATGCTCGCATGGACCGCATTTGACACTTGGCACCAGATCTAAGGATGTTGTAAGGCGAGTTGGTAGTGTAGGAGAATTATAAATACAAGTGCCTATGAAGTAAAAGAGATATGAATAAGTATGAGGTATAGCGGGTTAGAGAGTGATCAGAGCTCTGTAGAATTACTATGAGTGGATAATTGTATTCAAGAAAAGAATGCACTAAGCACAGAGTTGTAATTTTTCTTTTTTGTTAGCTTAGTTACATACGTCCAGAGATATACATGACTACGATCTCCTCTCTGTGACACTTTGTAATGAATCAATGAATATAATGAGGTTACCTGTTACAAATAGACATGGATATCAATGGTTTTAATGCACTTTTCTCTCATATGGGTTCCATTTCCTTTCATGCTATGTATGAATGCTTGTATAATTCTTTCATTATATGTTCTAGATTCTGTTAAAGCACTCGGTCCAAGTGACTGAAGGATCTAGAGGGCGTTCTGAGCCCTATGGTTATTGTTTGTCTTAAACTTCCCTCCTAAGAAATCTTACACTAATCATAGATGATGCTTCCCACTAAACTCACATAAAAGAGAGACTCAGTACCTGCGCGTGCCTCGGGTGAGTGCTCAGCTTCTGCTGGGTGATAGGCCGACACGCGTGGGGTTCCTTCCTTTTGTGGTAGGAGTAAAAATGACTACAACAATGATTAAGAAATTCAGGATGCTTGATTGTAAACTAATTTCTATACCTATGGAGGCAAGAATTTAGTTGTCTCAATTAGATCCATCACCTCAAGTGAATGTAACTCTCTATTGCCGAGTTGATCAAGAGTCTTATTTACTTAACCTACACTAGGATATAAATCAACTATGTAGTGAAATATCTCTCCATATTCATGCAAGATCCAAAATTTAGTCACTAGAAAGCATAAAAACAAATTCTAAGATATGTTAAATGAACAATTGACTTCAACCTAAACTACAAGAAGAATGACCAATTCTTCTTGATAGATTATACAGATTCAGATCATGTAGGAAATATAGATGTCAAGAAGTACAAATCAGGCCATGCATTCTCTTTAAGATCTAGTCCAATATCGTTGGGAGGAAATAAGTAAAATTTTGTTTCTCATTCTTCCATTGAACTAGAATATCATGATGTATGAGGATTTATTTGCGAAGTGATATGGTTATGTTGCATACTTGAAGGTTTGGGTGTTCTATAGAAATAGATAGCTATCTTGCATGTTGACAATGAAGGTTAATAAAAATGATTCTCAATTTAGTATTTTATGAGTGAAAAATCCACATTGAATTATAATTTCACTTCATACGAAGCATATAGAACATTAAAACATCTAACTCCAATTGTTTTTTACGAAAGAACAACACATAAATGTCTTCACCAAGTCGAGTTGCACATGAACAATTGAGACATTCAAAGAATATCTCCCTTGTTCACTTGAGACCATGTTGAATTAGGTGGAATGCTAGAAATACAATAAATAAGGTGATTAATTCATCATTATCTTCGATTAATGAAATAATGTTTATGTGTTTTTAGTGTAGTTCGATAAGGATTAGATTAGATATGTGATTGGAAGTTAAGCTGTTGTGTAATCCTATCACTTTGTTTAGGCCAATTTTAACTATTGTTGTAATCCTAATTAGATGATATTTAGAGTGAAAAATTAGTTGTTCAATATCTATAAATATTGCAACTTGTTATTTATTAATTGAATGATTAGATTTTATTTCTTTTACTCCCGAATTTCAATTTTCAACAATGTAGTCTTATGAATCAATGTGGTGGGTAGGTGTATACAACCAAGTTGTTTCCTAGTGATTTCATAAACTACATTAATATTATGGTACTAGATAAATATATCGGATATAATATAAGGATATTAATAATTTATCCGTACATACATCAATAATTGATACATTATTAATCATAATTTCATTTGCTTTATGTAGGAAATCACATATATAATATTGCATGAATAATGGTTCATTATAAGAGATATTATTTGGAATATCAATTTCACAAAACATAATTGGATGCAAAGGCCTATTTATTATAGCAATACTAACCACATTAATAAATCCATTGTATTGATGTGTACTACATGTGGGAAGTTCTTTTGATTTATCATATGAACATTGCCTCATTCTTTTGGTTAAGTACCATGGGTTGGAAGAGGATTTGTAAAGATTTGTAAATGAAAATTAAGTTGAGCCAATGATTCAATTAAAATATTATTGATACCCTCCACTTAATTTCATTTAATTTCAATAAGGTCAAGGATCTTGTGTTTCAACATAATCCATTTGTTTACAAAATGTCTTGAGACTTTAATGACTCGTACAAATTAACAAAATACACAACAAAATAATCTCTCTATTGTTCACACTCTCAATACATGATAGATATATAGCCATTTCCATAGCTAAACGACCTTCTAGAAAATAGGAGGTGTTACAATAATTAACCTAGAATATTATTCACAGTGTAACAAAACTATATGTGAACTAATATTGTTATCAATATATGATATAATCGTAAAAATTCATTGAATAAATGGTAACTAATTTACCATGGACCACTATGTATTTCCTAACATTCCCCCTCAAGACGAACATGAGAGAAAAAAATCACACTTCCTTCGCAGCGTGCCGCCCATGCGTGCTCATGCTCTGTTGGTTTTTCAAGACAACCAACAACCTCAACAAGGATGATTTTACAGGATAAAAAAGAATACAAATATATATTTTGACACCAAATTTAAGAGAGACTCAAAGATTCAACATAAACAATGGTACACAATTAGTAAAGATTAAAAACTAAAACATGACTAATGAACGTAAAAAAGAAAACATAAGCGACAACGACTTATATCTAATAGACATTAGAGAACTTATAATTCAAACCCTAAGTACACATATAACGCTTATAACATGATGTACCATTAATTTCCAGTCGGTAGTGAGACTTTGTCGAGGATGTATGGACAATAGTTGGTGCTTTTATGTTGAGATCTAAGGCACACCGTCTCAGTTATTGCACATTCCAATACTGATCATGGCATGAAAATATCCAATCTTAGTGCACGGTTCGGCAGATCTATCAAATTGTCATGGATACACACAATCCCGATTCTGCAGTTTCTTCAACGTCTAAAGCCAAAGTGAACAAATTAATCTGGCAGATTTTTGGAACTAAAAGGATGAAACTACGGATATGTTTCTGTATTGGTAATGGCAGTAAAGGAAGCTGAAATGTAAAGGCGTCGATGGAGATGTTAATAGTTGGTGACCGAATGGAGGGCAAGTATCTATTGGTGGTTTGAATACTGATCTGATCAATCTGAGTGCAGAAAACCCAGAACCAACTCAGCAAAGTATATAAGTCTGCGAAATCAATAAAATCTGTTACATGCCTATCACCTGCACAACGATTGAAGCTACAATAATGTTTAAAGGATATCATCACAGTTCAGTAGGGATTTGAAATCAAAAGATGTCAATATTTGCAGTCACAAAAAAAGATCGAGCCAAGATCGGACTAGATTTCATATGCCTGAAGCAGATTTTTCTTACCAAACTGCGAATCTTGAAATGTAAATGTGTGTAGAAATTTGATTCAAAAAGTATAAACTCTTAACCGATGCAAATGAGATAGCGTCAGAAAGGAATGCATGGATCCACAGGTTAAAAATGCAGCTCTTCGAAATGTCAAACTTCCTTTACTTGTGCAAGTGTATGTCAAATAGTTTAGGAATGAAAACACCTCTTTCACTATCTCCCGTGATTTCCTTTCTCGAAGCTCCTTGTTTCTCGCGTTCTTTTCACAAACAGGGGCCACCATGGATAGCAATGGATTTTACCCAAACAATTATCAGGTTTTCATCCGCTCTGATACCAAATAATGACTTTGGTACAGATTAACAAAATACAGAACACAATAATCTCTCTGTTATTCACACTCTCAATACATGGCTGATATATAGCCATTTACATAGCTAAACAACCTCCTAGAAAATAGGGAGGTGTTACAACAATTAACCCAGAATATTATTCACGGGTATAACAAAACTATATGCGAACTAATATTGTTATCAATATATGATATAACCATAAGCATTCATTGACTATATGGTAACTAATTACCATGGAGCACTATGTATTTCCTAAAAGACTTTGTGGTAATCATATAATATAATAACAACATGGTTCTTGGGAATGGACTTAAGGGATCCAATTCTATAACAAAAGGAAAATTAACCATATTACTTTTAAGCAATATTTATAAGACATTTTGTAGACTTTCATTTAATCTTGTAAATTTATTATGTTCCATTTGTTGAGACAAGACTACCCTATTAGTTGGTTTCTCTATAACATTCACCATATTCATGACCTCAATGTTAGGTTGAAATAATTTTTCATTTCTTTTGGCCTTGAATTTTGTCCTAGCTTGAAGTTTGGATACTTTAGAGGTATGTACATTAGTCCCATATTTAATCATACTATCCTCTAAAAGTTTGATATCAATGCTTTGAACCACATGGAAAAACTTATCAAAATATTAGTATGCGCCGAAAACTATTTTTTCTTTGATATGTGGAAGCAAGCTTTAAAAAGAGTCTTTAAAGCTCCCATTTAGGAAAATTATTTCTCATCTTTGTAACCATAATATTAAATCTAAACACATACTTATCATCTCATTTGAACCTTGTTTGATTTGATCCATTTTTGTAACGATAAATTTCATACTAATGTTGATTGAAAAATGAGGGATACAATTATTGTAATGCCCCATTCATCATTGCTCTGTTGTTCTGTGATGACCGTGTTTCTAAGGGCTGAACGCCATTGTGTTCCTTTGAAACGTTGGTGTCTTCGTCTTGTTGAGCTTACCTGCTTGCGTTGGTGTCGATGTTTTGGTTGCTTTGGCCCCGCAGCGTCCCTCGCGTTTTATTAAAGGAAGACCTTGTTCTTGCTATATCGAACCTCCTGTTGATTGTTGTTAATTGCCTGCAAGATATTTTGCCGTAGTATTGATCACTCTCGTGCTCGACCCCTCGATTAAATTATTATTATTATTATTATTATTATTTTTATTTGTTGTCACTATCGTGTTAGGTCCTAAACGACTTTTCGAACCCCGTTAGGGTGTCGCAGCATTTTAAAACATAATAATAATGAATAGTAAAGGAACAAGTATCAGTTATATTCTTATATGTATATAGATGATAAAATTACATTTTTGAATTAATTAATCCTTTTCGGGCTATGCGCACGCCTTATTATGCAGTGATTGTTTATTTGATGTTCTCATCCACCAACTGGTAAATTTTTATCATCAATTTATCCTCTTACTTGGCACGGAGACATGGATTTCTTTGCAGAGATAAATAAAAGATGTTTTGTTCACGTAAATGTATTATGTATATTGTCGGATTAATACGCTGACCAATAGGATTGCACATTTTCAATTATTAAGAATTTCATTAACTAAAATATGTGAATTTCGTCGGTTCCCTGGACTTGGCAGCTGTATACTGCCGTTATTTTTGTCGATCTAACCAAATTTTAAAATGAAATTGTGACCAATTAAATTTATTTCATTTTGTGGATATGTAATTTTTCCTGACTTGTTGGTGGAGGAAGTGTAAATTTGCTTTGGGCCGCCTAATTGTTTCTTTGTCAGCTCTATTGAAATCATGATTTGACCTTTTAGCTGGAAAGGGACGCCTCTTCCCTCCTGGCCGCACTTTTTTTTGGGCTGTGTGTGTGATCTTCTGCGCAGATTTGTTCCTTCCTTGTGCGTGGCCATTTCCAAATGGTTCTTCCCTCCTGGCCGCACTTCTCTCATTTAATAAGTTTGACTTGAAATTTTCTTTCCACACCTTTGTTTTCTTCCTGCCATTTTCTGCTCTGGCGGCGTGGAACTTCCTTGGGGCGGTTTGCATGGGGAGTGGAGGAAAAATGTTAGAAAAGATTGCTTCTTTTGCTGCGCGCCTGCCCCTCTTCACAGGTTCCTTTATTCTTTTGTTTTATTCACTTCTCCTGACCACCGATGAAGCATGCTCACGCCTGGAGCTGGGGGGCCGTTTGGAAAACATGAGAAAAGTTGTCTCTCTTGCTGCGCGCCTGTTCCCTTTTTGCTTTTGTTTTTATTCACCTTCTTTGGCCTCGTAGGAACCTGCTCACGCCTAGAACTGGGGGGGACGTATGGAAAATGCGCTGGGAGGAGTTCTAAGTGTGCCAGACTTTTAAAACCCTTCCCTGTTGGCCGCGTGAAGACCTCCAGGTGTGGAGCCTTGCTTGGCTCGGTGGAAATTTACTCTGGCAGAAGCGAAGGAACAAATTTCTCTAGTGGTTGAAGAAATTTCTGTTAATCTTAAAGGACCAAGAGCTGTAATTCCAGCAGAGAAAACAACCAGTAAGTTTGAAGAATGCTTGCCTGTCTTAGTGCATTGTATGGAATTAAATGGCGTAGCACTGGAATTTAATTTCGAGCCTATGAAAAATAATGTTGGAAATTGGAATACACATTCCTTGCCTTGCTCAAGCTTGTGTGTAACTAATAAACTTGTTTGGTCAGTGCCTGGAGTAGAGATTCTAGAGCCAATAAAGATAACAGTTCTTCTTCATTAGTCAAGTCATGATCTTAAAGCTTGTGCACCTCGGGTAGATTATATTCCAGCTAAGGAAGATGTAAGGGTTATAATATTAACAGTGAAATTAAACATGGTGTGCCTTGCCTCAAGGGAACTCTCTTTATTAGATGTAGTTTCAAAGTTGTTAGTACCGGGATTGTTTGACCAGCTAAAGGCTATGTGGAAAAAAATAGTTTCAAAAAAAAAAAAACTAGAAAACCAAAGCTGAGCGTATATCATTTTTGTCCTCCAGATTTCCTGCATCCTGTAACAGTCATATATGATCTTAGCTTGGTGAAACTGAAACAAACAAGATTTTAAGAAGAGGTGTCCAGTGGAGTTCGGGTTTGAGAGGAATGTTGGCGCCTCGCATGCCGCGGACAAAGATTCAACTAGAGGGTTACTGTTGCTAGATCTTGGGGAGTTTGGATGCCTCGTCGAAGCTGGAGGAATATGCAAGATAACTCTACACTTTTATACTGTTGCTATATTTATTTTATCGTGAAACCGAACCACCTTTTTCCTTGTATAAATTTGTCAATTGGACGTCTTACTAGGAGACCTCTCCTTTCTGCTTGTTCTATTTCTTGTTTTCACCTTTATCGCTATCAGTGTGTTAGTGAGAAACACGTATGTACCATCGTCTCTGGGTGTTATGTTTTCTTGCTTGATTGTTCGACCTTCATCCTTTCGTTTTACGTATATCTTCTTCTCTACGATTGAGTTTTATATTATTATGTTGTTACCAGTATTATGTTGTTACCTTCGATAATCTTCTTGACATCAGAAAGATAGGTGGTAGAATTGGAGTGATCACCACTTGGGCTATCCGGGTTGGGTCGTCGGTATTAAAACTTTTAAAATGAAAGGTTTGCATGCAATTACGCATCAAATCTCGCGTGCTTAGACTCCCATATTATCTTTCAACTTGTTCCTAGGCATTTAAGGCCATCCTCAGAAAGTACCTTAACCACCCCTATCCACTTGAACCATAATTAGCTTTTCGGATCTGCTAAGCTCGAGGTTTCTATCGTGTGAATCCTGTACCTCGTTCACACTAGGATAGTTAGGGTCTAATCCCTCTCTCAAAATTATTGTTAATGGAGTTTCTTTCTATTTTTCCTAACTTGCATTCTTTCTCTTTTATAATTTTAATGCTATTAATTAATATTGGTCGTTTTCCATGTACACGTAATTTACCTTAATATTTTGTGATGGAAAATTGCCTTAAACGTTATTAATCTTTGGGAAAATTCATCGTGCATTTGATAGTCTTATGGATTCATAGCGGAAGGTTTTGTTTTATTAATGTCACTTAGATATTTATGTTTGTGTCTATGTGTGACGTTTGACTGTGTTACCAAGGGTTGCTTTAAAAATATTATTGTTTTGGGAAATAGGAAAATTATCTTAAATTAACCGAACTTTAAAATTGATGTGGAGGTTTGTAAATCTTTAGGGTTATAAAATTTGTTGAAGACATTTTCGTATACGCTTGTTTGACGGAACCCCTTCTTCTCTCGCGTGTTTTGCTACTAGCCCACAAGGCATTGGCCTTCTTGAATGATTGGGAAATCTCTTGGAGTTAGTGGCCAAACTAGTTTACTTTGCCCTTGCTTCGAAACTTATGTTGTGTGGATACTCTATGTGATTTCAGGTTTGAAACTCATTTATACATGGCTTTTTGTGTTAATTCTTGAAACCGTGGTTTCCCTTTTCTTGGGCCGATCAACTCTTGTTCTTCTAGAAATATAATATTATAGCCTATGCATTTGGTACCTTTGATAAAATTCTAGATGGTTGGTACTATATATCAAATCACAATCTTGTGATTGTTATTTAATTATTTACTTGATGGGAATCATGTTTTGTTAGATTGGTTATTTCTCCTTATAGGGCCAAGGGCCATTCTTTTTCGATTGTTATACTTTCGTTGTTTTTACTCCTAACTGAAGTATATAGTCTTTTTCCTTGATTGGCATGGTGGAAACTTACTATAACTTGAAGTGTTGATAGTATTTAGAGGTTTGACCCAAATTCTTGCAATAAAGTGCTTCCTTTCATGGTATTGATAGATAACAGTTATGGTGGTTTTGGTGTAGCCTTATCTTGCTCAGTTCTCGCGAACTGACTCTTGTAGAAAATTTGTTGCAGATGGATTTTGCGAGTAGATGAGGGATAGACTAGTATATTTTTTGTCATCAACCTCAGTTGAGAGGTTCTTTTGCTCGAAACCTTCTTACGTTGTTCAACTATTGATAACGTCCAGTGGAAAGTTTAGAAGAGGATCAATGTCTTAGTATAATGTATTGTGGACTTTGTCATCTGAACTTTGGAAACCTTGTATTGTTTGACTATCATTGAAATTATAAGAAAATTTGGTTACTGTTGTTGAGTGACTTTGTTGGAGTATCAGTATTTTAAGAGTTAATGTAACCTTGTTTTGTTCTTGTAAATGAGTGTTGCTACAACTTTACCCTTGAGAATAAATGTTGAGTTAAATCTTGCTATGACTTAGTAATCATGTTTCATAAGTAAACTAACATGGGATTGTTTAATACTTCTGGAAGTTAAACTAATAGTTGTATCCAAATAAAGTAACGTAGGGGTCTGAGAGCAAGTGCTTCTTTAAGTAAGCAAAGGCGAGACTATCATTGCAAGTAAAATTATATAACATGATAACCCTAGCTCCTCTAGTGAACATTATTCCTTTTATGGTGAAATTTGTAAAATGACCCTAAGGTGAAATGAACTGTTAGTTGTTAGAAGATGATAAGATTTAATAAGCCAGAGAAAACAAATTGGAGATCTCACAATCTTTCTCACCGCCATTTGGAAAGTAAATTTTGCTCCTTGGTAATACTCATTTAGCGAAGCCTAAGTAAAATCGTTGATAATTCTGGTTAAGAGCTCTAGCTTCAATTAAATACTTGGCAATAACTAATGAGGTCCTAAAGATGTTTTCATCTCGACCTTCTCCCTCTAACCTTTTTCCAAGGCACCTTGTTTTTCTTCTCTTAAGTGTGTTGAACGCAAACCCATGTTGTCATATGGGTATGAACGAGTTCTAGTAGTGTTAGTGTGAATAGTTGGCCTTATGGAATTTTAAATTACCCTTTTCTTCTAAATAAACGAATTAATCAAATAAAGGCCATAATAGAGAAGACTTTAAGCAAATATTCTCCTTAGAGTAAAAATAAGAAATTTAGCGTTGTATGAGGAATTGTACGAATCATATCTAGAGTCTTAGAAAGCTAAAGTTAAGGATCAAAAGAGGTTTCATAAAAATAAATAACCTTTAATAATTTTCTCATTGTGGCTTGCCCTATCTGTAAGTGTATTATGTGGTGGTTTCCTAAGTGGTCTTGTCAAAAATAAAAGTGAATTATCCTTGGTGGGTGTGAACATGTCCATGCTATCTTCGTGGTCATCCTTGTATTGAGTTATCCATGGAGTTAGTTGTGACCTTGGTCATGGCATGTTGTGTCGTGTTATGTGTCAAAAAAAAGAAGTTGTCTGTATTTTACTTGTGTTGTTTGTGTGTGAATTTTTGGGTTGTTACAATTATAAACTAATGTGGTAATAACATACATAGATCTATATAGAAGGGAATAAATCCAATTAACTACATAATCCTTCAAGATTCTTGAAATATACTAGTTAATAATTCGTCATTGTATATAAAGTATAGGAAATAGGCATAGAATGAATGAATTTGGTGAGAAATATGCCTTTTACTATTGAAAATTTCAAATTTTTGCGCCTAAATCCTACTATCAAAGGGTAAGAAAGATTTTTATGAGCCAATGGTGTTGAGCACACAGAGTGGGATACTTAGCGAAAGGAAAAAAAGGTTCATGCAAGAGAACACGGTGCAGAAAATGACACGAAAGAATAGGGGGAAAACGCGCGTGAAATATAAGGGCAGATTTGGGACTTAGCCGTTTTCACATGTACGGGCTATTTTGGAGATAACGTGTAGAGCACATAAACCAGGACAAGACTTGAGCGCTACACATCATCTATTTTTGGAAGAACGACTATGAAGCACTTTACATGGATGCGGGCTAAATATAGAATTGCTACTGATAGTTAACTAGAAGAGATCTATTGTTAGCGCACTTGCATGTGTGGTTGTGATTGTAAAGCGCATGGCTATTTCCATCATGCAACCTATTTTTAGAGTTATGCAAGTGGTGAAGGGAAATTCCCCACCCTTATAAATATGTAATGACCTCGCATAGTATAGAGTGAGTGTGAGAACCGAATTAATGCGAAGTTATGTTGCTAAATATGATGCGCGCATAAGCTATGATATTATCTATTGTAATGAGCTTCTATGTATTTATCATGTTTAATATAATGGAGTGTATTGGCTGAATTAGAGTATTAATCTTGAGCTTAATTAGTTCTTGCATGCTTGAATTCATCATGCTTATCATTTAAGTCTGTTATTCTTTACATCTAGATCTGAACATGCACTGTAGGATGATATATTAATTAAGGATTTGAATGCATTAAGTATTCATCATGCTAACATCCTACAACAACAACCCTAAAGAGAGGCCTGATACCTTTACACACTTTGAGTGAGCGCTCGCCCTAGGGCCGAGTGATGTGCCAGCGCCTAGGATTTTACTGGTAAATTCTAGGCTGCATAATTGGTTCCGTTTCGGGACCTCTTTTCGCTTGTTTTCAGGATGTTTCATGATGAAGACATACTGGTTGACCCTAGCAAGTGTTGAGGAGTGGATACATGACCTAGAAGAAGAATACGCACGGAGGTTCAACACTTTGGATCTTATTTTAATGCACTCGCATGGGTGGAAAGAATTTGTATGAGATATTATTTTCTTTTTTACGGTAGAGAGTCATACGCATGGTTGATTTATTATGCATCTAAAAGGTATTGGAGGTATCACATAATTGTTTGGACATAGGAATAATTTTAGGCCCTTTATGATGCTGATCTTATTTAGACACACAATGTGGATACTCAGCTTCATGGTGTTCTGAACAACTATATTATTGAATACTCAATTTCTACTTATTCTTGCCTAGAGGTAGCATAATTACAATTTTTACGATATCTCAGGGAACTTACTTACAAAGCATTCCACCTGAAATCAAAATCTTGATGGTTACCTTGAACTTGGAGAAAAAAGCTGATGGCTAACTAAACCCCACCACACGTAAAGGCGGGATAAGGTTTGGTGAAAGATGGAAGACCTAGCAGCAGAGAGGTAAAGAGAAGAAATGTGACTTAAGTACAATGAGGCGCGCGAGAGGGAGATAGATAAACAACGCGACATTTCATAGTGAATGGCGTTGAGGAGAGAGATGGCTCATGAAGGATTTTAAGTTCATGTAGAAGACGTGGAACCTGAGCATCATGAACTCCCCCATTTGGGAAAGCATGACAAGGAACCCCCTCGGTCTCATGTAGAAGCGTGCCAAAGAGACGACTTGGTCTGCGGGTGCACATATGAGTCTACCGCAACCTTTCCTTGGACTTGGTCTTCTAGTATCTAGTACAAACAAATAGTCAAAAAACTAATTTAGGCAAGGGAAGATCCCGAGTAATTCATATAAAAACACATCGATGACAACACAAACATCTTCATTATTGTTTGGGTGTACCTTTTTCGTGTATCTTCCACACGTAATTCGACGCACATAATTTTGGAATCTCTTCGGGAGTAGTAACACTTTACGCATGTGGGGTGAAGTTCAATACTACTTTTGGGAGACAAGAGAGTATATCTTCTGTCCGAATTTGGATACGTTCGGGATAAGGAGGTATAAGTGGCTTTAGTTCCAGTGGATCTGGTGGTTCTGGAGGCAGAGTAAACACATGAGGTTTTGGATCAGGTGGGCAAGGTCTGCACCAACCCCAAAATATTTACATGGAGATGTATCTTCACCTTCTAGAGTATAGGGGCATATAAGATGCTGCTGAACATGTGTGAAATAATGTGGCATAAAAAAGGAATCATGACTTCTAAGCACATGGCAAGTCAATTTTCCACTATGCTACAAGGGCATACGCACAGTTGGTACATAAATTTTGACCCTAATCAAAATTATGTAGACTATGCAGCTTTAAAATATGCTTTCCTTAAAGAGTTTTACATCCCTAAGTTTGAGTAGAATAGTATAAGCGCTCAAGGATATTAAGCAAGGAACTACTAAGAGTGTTAGAGAGTATGATGCTCATTTCAAAAAAATGTTATCTAAACTCTCTTATGATATTCATGCAATCCAACATGCGTAGTGGTTTGTTGGGGTTTGATTACACCTTTTAGAAGGGCACTATCACGTAAGAAATACAATGATCTGTGTAAAGCACTTGAAGCAACTTTACGCTACTGAGCCGCTTAGAAGTATAGACATTGGGGTGAGCCCATTTTTAGAAGCACATATCACAACTATGACAAAGCAATTGGAGAAGCTATTGGCAAATTCAACACATGAGATGCACACGGGGATTTGGTGCACAAATTGTGAAGTGGAAGGTCACACAAAGGATAGTTTTCCCCACAGATTAGTACACTCATTGCTTTTGGACTATGAGATATGTCATTTAAACCATGATGCTAGCCGCTGCCCATTATTACAACGTGCAATAAGGAAGAACGTCTCTTGTTACTGTAAAATTTATAGGTCCACAACTCATGACACGAAAGACCACACTGATTGGTAAGATCCATGATGCTATAGATATTAGTGTATGGCGTATACAAGTTTTAGATAACTCTAAAGGAAAGATCAAGTATCGTGGATCAAGATCACAATCAAGCACGCTATGATCAGAATGGAGGGAATTTTGAAGGAGGTCATAGCAGAGGTCAAGGATACTGTGGTGGATTCAGAGGACTAGGCCGTGGTGGTGGATGAGGTGAGTTCTCTCACGGAACATGTTATACATGTGGATATCTTGATCACTACAAGCCTGAATGTCCTCACAATATTACATGTTCTTTATGTGGAAAGAATCATAGCTATGAGGAATTCCTAGACTTGTATGAGCATATTTGAAAGCAACATAAACAAGAAAATAAAGGTGCATAGATGGTTAGGATATAACGCGCTATGGAAAATTAGTGGATGCCCAAGTTCGAACCAGAATCCAAGGCATTGAAAGTAAATATCACTACCCGTGTTGAAGAGACGCACGACAAAGAAGCATTGCAGTAGAATCCTACCATCGCTAAGGAGAAGGTTCTACATGCACGGTACCTAGATCCTGCCCATCAGAAGGAGGTTTATCAGGAAATCATGGAGGTACTCATAAATATTTAGGGTGAAATACAATATTTAAAGGAGAAATCACGGAAGATGGAGCAAAAGAAAGCATCGAAAAGGTCCAATCTGATATGGATGACTTGAAAGAAGTATGTAAGATGTTACGCTAGGAGAATATCATTCCATTGTTAGGGAATTGGTTAAAGGGAAACACTCCCCATTTAAGTATTGAGACAGATGGCAGATCCTGCGCAGTAAATATTCCCCCTCATAGCCTAGATTATGACAAGGAAATCACTTTGAATGCTATTGTGGATGGGTGGCTTTTGAGTAATATATTGATTGATACAGACACGAAGTCCATGCTCTTACCTTAGATGCATAGGTACAAATGGGGATACCTCCATTGCAACCATACTCTAATGTATTGTTCATGGCTAACTAGAGTAAGGAAACTCCCATACAAGTTTTAAAAGATGCATCCATTACCATACAATAAGCCAAGTTCACTAGAGATTTCAAGGTTTTAGTGATGGAAAAGGAAGATAACTTCCCAAATCTACTAGGGCATCCTTGGTGTTATGCAAATAATACCGTTATTCTATTCAACAAGGGTTATATCAACTTTGAAAATAAGGAGGAAAGAGTTATTATCCCTTTAATAGATGGAAAATTTGCACCCTATGGCGAGCCCTTGAGTGAGAAAGACCTGAATAGGATTTATGTATGTGCCATCCGGGACCTAGAGATGCTTGATCCATCTAAAGAATGAATCATTCAGTGGGAGGATGTACAATCTATTAGCGATACTACAAGTGTTGTTTGTGAAAATTGGGCCCATATCACTTATGATTTGGTAGGGCATGAAGTAAAGAGTATATTTACTAGGGATAGCAAACCGCGTTATATAAGGAGAATAGGTAATAAATCAGTACCTCGTTACACTAGAGAAGGAGATCCTATGGTGTTTCTTTGCACCATGGAGGAACAATGGATATACCAATTGGAGAGACGTAATATGCTAGCATATACCCTATGCGGGACAACAATGCGTTGGTGGGTGCTTCACAAGGATAATATTGTAGGATGGAATGAAATTAGGATTTCTCTTACTACTAGGTTCTTCAGGAGAAATGTACCTACTCAAATTAGAACTTATCATGGTAATCAACCTATTCAACACCACATTTAGTAGTGTGAGAGACTTTGAATAGAGGGGCAGGAAGCTTTACCACCTTTGCTCTGGGTGCAAAAGTTTTATTCCACTTTACAAGGCTGCACACGTGCTTGGTATGTATATGCAAAACTCCATAGAGAGACTGGAAATTGGAAGGATTTAATTACAGGAATGACCCAGATGTTTGAATTCTTCTCTACTAAACCTCTGGTAGAAGAAGCATTAAAGGTTATAAAGCACTTAACAACTATGGAGGATAGTGCCAGGCGTAAGAAATCATTCATGAGTTATTTGATGAAGGAGACTCGGAGAACATTTTGTAAAAGAAATAGAGACCGATGCCACACTACATTAGCACGCTTGCCTTGAGAAAGGAAAAGGAAAAATGGTCTACTTAGTGAATGATGAAGACGTATACAATCTAGATGTAGAAGATTCAATAGGTAGGCGTGAGGTGTTGGACAAGCGAGATAAAGCCACGTGTGCCTATCATGAACCGATGAAGATAAATAAATTGAATATTGGATCGATGCCAAGACTAAAGAGGCCATAATTGGAGACTATTGGTTTGAATCAAGTGGAAAAAATCATTGAGTTACTATGGGATTATCGGGACTTATTCCCTGGGGTAACATAAACTTAAAGGTGTACATGAATCGTTAGGAGAGATGAAGAAAAATATTAAAGTGGGTGCACGCATAGTCGTAAAGAGATGCTACAGGATGAACCCCAAATTGTGCAAAAAGTCAAAGAAGAGATTGAAAAAATGTTTAAGTATGGAATCATCAAGCCCTTAGACGAGTCATAATAGGTTAGTCTAATGGTGATCGATCAAGAAGGATGGTTGGATTAGAATCTGTGGACTACGGGGAGTTGAATGCTTTGCATGTGTGACTCGATCCCTTTCCTATGCCATACACCGAGGAAATACTAGAAGGTGTTGCAGGGGTGTAAAATCTATTTGTTTACGAGATGGTTTCTCCGGGTATCATCAAGTTAGGATTACCCACGAGGATCAGAAAAGACTACTTTTACTACTGAATGGGGTAGCTTTTCCTATACTATGATGCCTTTTGGTCTTAAAAATGTGCCTGTTGTATTTTCACGCATAGTTGTTCAAGCATTTAAATATTTTATTTATAACTTCTTACATGTTTATTTAGATGATTGGATGGTGTATGGGCTTATTAAGGATCATTGTGACAATCTGCGCTTAATGTTTGAAATATGTAGATAGTTGAGTATCTCTTTGAACATCAAGAAGTGCATATTTTCTACACCATTTGGAATATTGTTAGGACACATAATCTGCAAGGAAGGTTTGTTGGTTGATCTAGCTAAGGTTGCAGTCATTATCGGCTTGAAAGAGCCTACTAATCAAAGTGAGGTGCATGGATTCTTGGGTCACACTGGGTATTATAGAAAATTCATAAAGGGGTATGCTAAGGTTGCCGCACCTTTGGAGGAGTTACTAAAAGGAAAAGGGATGTTCTACTGGGAGAATTGCAACAACGCACATTCGAGACATTGAAGGAGAAGCTTACTATTGTGCCTATTCTATAATTTCCTTCATGAGACCAACCATTTCATATACATGTGGACGCCTCTAGCATGACCATTGGTGTGGTGTTGGCTCAGCTTAGAGAAGGTATTTAAGATCATCCTATCTATTTTTATAGTAGATATTTGACTCTTGTAGAGCATGATTACAAAACTACATAACGTAAAGATTTTTCAATGATCTATGCACTACATAAATTTAGACAATACCTGCTAGCTACACCATTTGTATTTTATATAGATCACATGACATTAAAGTATTTAGTGAACAAACCCATTTTAAAGGGGCACATATGTAGATGAGTACTCTTATTTCAAGAATTTGATTTCACAGCTTTGGTCAAACTAGGAAAAATTAACTCTAGACCAGATCATTTATCCGAATACGATCCAAGAGAAGAAGCACAAACAATTGAAGATACCATGCCCGATGCATAGTTATACAGGTTATAATGTGTGCCATTGGAATTAGAGGACATTGTTATCTTTCTACGAACAGGTATGACACTAGAAGGAATGAAATCCTTAGAGAAGAAAAAACTTGCTATACGTGCGACACCCTATATGTTGATTAGCGGTGACCTGTACAAGTTAGGCCAGATGAAGTATTACGCTGCATGTGTACTAGAACATGAGCACACATATATCATGGAGGAAGCTTATGGTGGTATTACAGGTGGCCACTATGCAGGTGATGCCACTGCACACAAGATTCTACTCATTGGATTATGGTGGGAGACCTTGTATAAAGATTGTAAGGCATATTGTAAGGCTTGTGATCACTGTCAACACCTTGGGAAACCAAGTCAATGAGATGAAATTCCTCTAAGACCTATTACTAGTGCAAAACCATTTGAGAAATGGGATATAGATTTTGTGGGTCCTATTTCACCACCATGCACACATGACTGGATCATGCTATATCATCACTTACATAGACTATCTGACAAGGTGAGAAGAAGCATCACCTACAAAGGATTGTCTGGCAACAATGCTAAAATAACTAGGTTTCTATCAAAAAATATTATTACAAGGTATGGGTGTTCTTTGTGTTTGACCGGATATGGGCACACATTTTCTAAATGAGACAATCATAATTTTATTAGATGAATTCATGATTGTACACCATAAGAATACACCATATCATCCTCGAGAAAAATGGAACTCTACCGAGGCTTTCAACAAGATTTTGAGCCGAAATTGACAAAAAAAATTATTTTTGGAAGGAAGGACTGGGATGATAAAGTTTCTGTAGTACTTTGGGCATATAGAATAATATACAAGCAGCTAAACAAGTCCACACCTTTTTAATTGGTGTTTGGTGCAGAAGTAGTTCTTTCTATGGAATTCATGTTACCTCCTTTGCGTATTGCACATGCTGGAGGTCTAGTTGATGAGCAAGTGTTATAAGAATGGATTGAAAAGTTAATTAAGTTGGATGAGCGATGAGAAATTGCACGTTGGAGTCAAAAGTAAGAAAAAGCAAGGCAAAAACATGGCATGATAGGAACATTCAGGAAAAAAACCTTGAGATAGGACATATGGTGTTTCTCTACAATTCTAAGTTTCTATGCCATCCAGTAAAATAAAAGTACATTGGTTAGGACCATATGTTATAACTCACATACTTGAAACAAGAGCTTTTTAGTTAGAAACACTTGATGGAATACGGTTACCCAATTACTTCAATGGGAGTAGGTTGAAGCCCTAATATAAATAAGTCTTCTTGGTGTTTTTAATAAGGCAGTATTTCCATTTAGATTAGGTTTTCAATTATGTATTCCCTTAATGTATTTCCTTCTTCGTCGCTATGCTTTGTCAATTTAGTTTTTGTTTTGTGCAATAAGCACATTTGCGTGCTAGAAGCTAATTACCATTTATAGTATTTTTATGCGCAGAGGACTACACATACTATTTGTGTGGGGTGGTTGTTGAGAAATAAGTACACATAAAGGAACAAATTGCTATAGGTGCTATTCAAAGTTTGAAGAGTTGGTGAAAAGAAGATTACTTCCAAATGAGGACCATGGATGGAGATAAATGAAGGAATAGTATAACGTGAGGTAAGCAACGGCCATGGAGACTACCAAGAGAAGGCACAGTGATGAGGTACTCAGGTGCATGGAAGTGCGCTGAAGAGAAGCTTGTAGCCAGAAGGTAGGAAGGTGTGCTAAAAGGTTATGAATGAGGCGTGAAGATGTACCACATGGGGAATTGTAAAAGGGTCATTTAATGGCAAATTTTGGTAGGTGAAGGAGTAATAAATGCACCAAATTTTTGAAAATCTATATAAAGAAGGGATATGAGTTCATTGTTACCATTGTAAATCATAAGAATTTGAAATAGCTAAGTGCGACCAAGCTGAGTGAAGAGTGTGAAACCAGATGTGAGAAGAAAATTTGTGTGCAAGAGAAGCTTACATCCCCATTGGTGAAGGGTTTGAATGAATTAGAGCATTCGAAAGAGCTAGGGCATGCGTTTTCAACTAGGGCACGTGGATTCAAGCTAGGGTTTGAGGTTGCATGTTTTAAAAGCTAGAAAATGAGAATTTGAGGAAAGAACATTGCAATTTATAGATGGCACCAAAGAAAGCACCTGCCGTGGGAGCAAAAGGGAAGAAGAAGGTGGAAGCAGAGGTTGAAATTTCTCCCGAGAGAAAATTTTTAGAAATGCAATACCTAGAAGGTATAATAGTGGGACAAGAATGGGACTCTCATGTCCACAAATGCAAGATCAATGACTACAACCACCGCACATCAGAGAACAAAAAGGAATTAGATGCGCTATTGAATACAAAGACAAAAAGTGCACAATTGAGGATATGTTGGTGTATGATGATGTAAGAGAGAAGCTACGAAGTAGATTGGAGTTTACCAGTTGTACGAGCTTCCCTATTTTGGCAAGTATGAACCTTTGTACCAGTGGCTAATGAGCAAGGTGCATGAGGATTTCTTTTATTTTTCTAGACGTAGGGTAAGGATTACAACCGCCCTAATTTCAACTATAATAGGATTAAGGGGCATAGGAGTAGACCTGAATGGTGACCTGACAGATAAAGCAGCCATCTTGGAGACGTGGAAGGAATTAGGATACACCAAAGGTCTACGTAGAATGGATATTGATAAATTGAAGAAGTATCCAAGTACAACAACCGTACATCTGGTCACTAAGTTAAATGATCAAGAGAGGTGGTCCCAGGTGAACATGATGTGGCTACACATTGCAAGAAAAATTTCACAAGGAATAATCTACAACATAGCAGGCTACATTGTAGAAAAATTGTCGAGGAAGTGTGCACATGTGAGAAAATCATTTTCAGTGTTGTCATATTATCCTTAGTATTTTTGGAGATCGGGGTGCCTAATGGGCTGAAGAACAAGATCTAGGAGTACCCCATGCAAAATAAGTCCCTAGCGGAAAGATTTGAGAAGTACTTATGTGAAGGGTCAATGATGGGTTGTTTAATCGAGAGGCGTAGATGTGATATGATAGGCTCCATGAAGATTTTGAAGAGGAGTGGAAAATCCCCGAGGATTTACCTTCGATGGTGGGAAAGCGCATTTAGTTCGCAGTGTATTAGCACTTTTACATCACATAGTTTGTGATGAAGGATGGTACTTGGAGCCCTTGGTGTAAGCTTCCATATACCTTCACAACACATTACTTCTGGCAGTGGTCCATCGGTTCAACAATGAGTGATGCCTAAACTTTGTTATAGACAAGGTAAAATGTAACTACCAAACACTACGTAAGACCTATGTTTATCCACAAAAGACCTCTTAGATAGAGAGGATGATTTCAGATATGATAAGTATGAATCCCATGAGTTTGGTGATTAGAGATAGTGGGGCCACACTTATCTACCTTCAGCTCAAGCCCAAGTTGGAGGGAAACAAATATGTGGAGAATGAGTTCATGCTCCCAGGGCTGCCTAAGGGAAAGCACACAATGGAGAATGTACCAGCTCTAAATCCCACTGAAAATATAGAAGTAGATGATGAGGAGGAAGAATGCGAAGAAAGTGGTGGCTTGGTGCATAGGGGATGAAGGAATCCCTCGAAAAGGTAGAATCTGAGTGCACAAGTACTCCACCCTAGACATAAGAAGAAGGGGATGAAGAATTGGAGGTAGGAGCAGACCCTGAGGAACACTGCTTTTTAAGAGGGTGTTTAGGAGAACAAGGAATCAAGGTGTTATTCCCCAATTAGTGTGGAGATCACCATGAATCTCTGCACAGAAGGAAACAACTAAGAAGAGAAGGAGAAATTTGAAGCTGGATGAGGAGGCATAAGAGTCTAAGGAGAGCGTGTCTAAATATCCTATACCACAAGAGGACATGGAGGAACCAAAGGATGAAGAAATGAACTATGGAGATGTAAAGAATGAAAGAGAAGAGTAAAGGAAGGATAGAAAACAAGATACTGCTCAGGACATTGAAGATATAGCTCCAAATCTTGGTGCACCAGTTCCTAAGGGGCTGAAAAGTAAAAGAACAAGTGGAGAATTTACTATTCCATCTTTGGGTTATGCTGACGACATAATAAAAATTATCCACAACCATTTTCAAATCATAGAGGCCCAAGGAGTTATATGGCTAGGAGCTGATGGATGAGGACATGACCACCACGCGTATAAGAAAACAAATATCTTGGTCTATGCATACACACATGGACAAGCTAGACTTCAACGTATGTAAAGAATCATGTGTGTCAAGAAGGTTGAAGAAGGCACCTTAGGCTAGACATATAACCATGAAACCCACTATTATGTCTGATGAGAAGGTAAGCAATGCCTTGGTGAAGGTATCTATAGAGGTGGCGTGGAGGAACATAGACAAATCTACCACTATCAAGGCACTGAGGGAAGAGATTAAGGCCAAGGATGTTGAGATCACACGCGTGAAACTAGAAAATGAACTATAGTAGAAAAAGAGTGGGGTTCTTATTGGCATGGTAGAGGAGATCAAGGATCATGTCCTCCAAGAAAGACCACACTTAGAGCCCAAGGTGCCCAAAAATTTCCCTTCGACTATGCACTATGTGCGTACTTTGGTTGATATGGTGCTTGAAGAGGGACCAGTTAGGATGCCAATAAAAGACCCTTAACAGGAGGTAGAGAGGGCAAGGGATGTAGTCATTAGAATAATTTCATCATACAAGGCACTTTGCTTCAAACCCTTCGAGAGGAGTTGAAGAAAGTGGATCAAGAATTGAATATTTGTACAGCTCTAGAGGTAGTCATCAAAATAAGAATGATGGTAGAGGACAATGAAGTCCTAAAAGCTATGAAGGATGAAAAATTGGGGTGCATGGAAATACTACATTGGTGAAGAAAAAGTGCAAGGCCCTTGCAGTGGCTCAAGAGCCCCATAAGAATAGATTGGATGAACTAGGAAAACTAATAACGCAGAAAATAGATCTATTGGAAGGGAGAATGTCTACAATGGCTAACAATGTTAGTATTACAGAATAAGAAGTGAGAAATTTCATAGGATGATTTGGGGTCTATTGTGATGAATATCCCGAGAAAGGAAGAGGCCACACTAAGTGAATATGAAGCAGAGGGTGATGTAGAGTAAATCCTTATTCTTTGTATAGAAATTCTTTCACATTCTTTCCATTACTTTATTCTTTATTGTTCAAGGAATAGCCATTTTTGGGGCAATAATGCAATTTAGTGTGGGGTAATGTTGAGTAGACAAAGTGGGATACTTAGCAGAAGGCATAAAAATGTTTTCTCAAGAGAACGTGGTGCAGTCAAAGGCACAAAAGGATAGGGGAACACACGTGCAAAATATAAGGGAAGATTTGGGACTTAGCTTTTTTCACATGTACGAGCTATTTTTAGAGATAGCGTGCAAAACACATAAACTGGGAAAAGACTTGCATGACACACATTGTCTATTTTTGGAAGAGCTGCTACGAAGTGCTTTTCTTGGATGTGGGATAAAGAGAGAATTTCTACTGACAGTTAACTCAGGGATAATTTTAGCGGCGAATATTCGTAATATGGCGAAAATTTCATTTTATGAAAATTTGAAAAGGCGAATTATTCGGAGTGGGTTGGTGTCCTGTTAGCTAAAATATATAGTATATTTTTTTTGGGGGGTCGGCTTCGCCTTCATTTGAAAACATCTCCTATAAAAACCTAGCTGATTCGCGGGTAGTATACCTCAAGTAGCTTAACAAATTACCAATACTGTGAAATTTGAACTCGCATACCCTTAAGCACCAGAGATTCAGATTACTGTTAGCCTATGATTGTTGACACGTGACAACAACAGTTGTACTGACGTGCGACAGAGGAAGTGTTGATGCACGACTTGGGTAGTGTTGATGCACGATAGAGGAAGTGTTGACGTGCGACAGAGGAAGTGTTGACGCGCGACTTGGGCAGTGGTGACGCATGACAGAGGAAGTGGTGACGTGTGACAGAGGAAGTGTTGACATGCGACTTGGGCAGTGGTGACGCGTGATAGAGGAGGTGTTGACGCGCGACAGAGGAAGTGTTGACGCGTGACTTGGGCAGTGGTGACGCGCGACAGAGGAAGTGGTGATGCGCGACAGAGGAAGTGTTGACGCGCGACTTGGCAGTGGTGACGCGTGACAGAGGAGGTGTTGACGCGCGACAGAGGAAGTGTTGATGCGACGACAAGGGCAGTGTTGACGTGCGACACAGAGATTTTTTGATGGGAAAGTAGAGGTCGGAGGCTGCAGACGCGCGACAGGAGATTTTGCTGTCGCGCATCAAGAAAATGCAGTGACGCGCGTCAACAGACCTTAGTGACGTGCGTCAACAACCTTGTTGACACGCGTCGCACCGAGGTTCGCTGACGTGCATCACTAAGGATGCTATCGGACAAAACCTCAGTGACGCGCATCACTAAGGTCTGTTGATGCGCGTCACTGCATTTTCTTGACGCGCGACAGCAAAATCTCCTATCGCGTATCTGCAGCCTTCTGTCGCACCACTTGACAATCAGGTGAAATTTTTTCATACAACCCCCAAAAAATTCACCTTCCCGCGAAACCGGTTCCGGGGATATTCGCCAGGTATTCTCCACCTCCGATTTCCAAGAGGTCTCTTAAAATGAACCCCGAGTTAACTAGAAGAGATCTATTATTAGCGCACTTGCATGTGTGGTTGTGATTGTAAAGGCACATGGATATTTCTAGCATGTGACCTATTTTTGGAGTTATGTAAGTAGTGAAGGGAAAGTCCCCACCCTTATAAATATGTAATGATCTGCGTAGTATAGAGTGAGTGTGTGAGAACTGAATTACTGTGAAGTTATGCTGCCAAATCTAATGCACGCATAAGCTATGGTATTATCTATTGTAATGAGATTCTGTGTATTTATCATGTTTAATATAATGGAGTGTATTGGCTGAATTAGAGTATTAATCTTGAGTATAATTGGTTCTTACATGCTTGATTTCATCATGGTTATCATTTAAGTCTGATTATTATTTAGATCTAGATCCGAACATGCACCGTAGGATGATATATTAATTAAGGATCTTAATGCATTAAGTCTTCATCATGCTAAAAATCCTACAAAAAAACTCTAAAGAGGGGCTTGGTACCTTTGCGCACTTTGGGTGAGCACTCGCCTAGGCCGAGTGATGTGCTAGCGCGCCTAGGATTTTACTTGGTAATTTCTAGGTGAATCAAATGTTTTAAGTTTAACATCATTTAAAGTGACCGTATCACATGGATTTTGAGACCCTTAGGATAACACCTTAATTTGGATTTGCAGGTCACATGTAATAATCATCATAATGATCATTTTAAGAGGTTGAAGATAAATAGTACTAGAAAAATTCATATTATAAGCATTGGAAAAATAAGTGAATTGGGAAGTATTGTGAGAAAAATATGAAATTTTAGATACATTATGATACTGGAAATGCATTGTATTTTTCATGTTTTACATTCTAATAGGGTCACCTTTAGTTAGGAAAATTATGATACCTTGTCCTCTGGACGTTGGGGTGGTAGCCCTATTGTATGGGGTTTTGACTAATGACCTAATTTATTTTTGATTATCTATATGATTTTTTTGGGCGGATGGAATATTTTATACCATGCTATTTTATGGTGGTTTCATGACTCATAGTTCTCTGGGAACTGTTATGGGTTATATTCCTTGCCCATGATTTTTGTACCCATTATAGTAATACCACCAAGGTGGTTACCTATTGATGTTCCTAAACATGCTCTTGCATTCTTTAGGGAAGGAAATTTTTTGTAGTACATTATTGTGTTGTAGACATTTTACTTAATACAATAAGGAAGGAGGTTACCATGCTAGGTTTTTAATCCAAAAGGGTTTCCAAGGTGAAATATTGTGTATTGTGTAGTTTTGGACCTATGCCATTTTTTCCTATTTAGTTTTAGCTTTTTTTTTTTTTTTTTTGTTAACATCGCTCTGTCATATAAGTTTATTATATAATTTCTCTTCTATTGATAATTAAAAAAAAATTACAAGAAAAAAGTAGAATATGTTGATGAACTTTAGAAACAATCAGTTAGTATGAGAAGTAAAAGAAGCATGATAACAAATATTGAGAAATGACCACATGAATAGGAATATAATGTAATATAATAAGTGATTTGTAGTTATTTACTTACCCTTAATACTTCTTTCTAACCCCAAGTGCATGCCACCTATCACCCCGTGGGCGCCTGCCACTCACTCGAGGCACTCATGCGGGCACCGAGCCCCTATTTTATGTGAGCTTTGTGAGAAGGTTCCACCATTAATGGAGGATTATTTGTAGAAGCGATACATTCACTTACTTAAAAAGGTAGAAGATGCAACTAACAGATCTACACATTAATGCATCACGAAGCTAAATAACATTGTAAGAAGTATAATAAACTAGATTTGAGCCATGATAAGTCATATAACATGAGGGTTTACACCCATAAACAAGTTATACAGAATAAACCCACATATATATTGATTTAAAAGAGTTCTAGTAGCCACATTATAGTCAAAAGGGTCATCTCAAACCATATATATTAAATGACAGAGACTTGTCTCCTGCAAACCTTCCTGATATGAGATCCTAACTATAATTTTCCCCATTTTATCCCTTGTTATAGATCCCAGTACCCATACATATGCTTATGGCATCCCTTACAACCCTCTAGCACTAAGTGCTCTAAACCCTAGCATTACTACAACACTTCGTTACTCTATGTATTTCTGCATGAGTGTCATGTCTATCTCTCATCTCTCCTCTTCATCTATCTATCTCCCCATCTCTATCAACACAATTTCCATAATCTTCACCTCATGCGTAGCAACCAATATGCTCACTACCCTATCTCTCAACACAATTTTCATATATAGCCTTGGCCATTTACATGGTGGTATTTATAGTGGAAAGGAGCTCAGAATACCAAGTAACCATTTCCATAATCTTCAATTTTTCTTCCTCCTTATGGCATGCCATCGCCTCTTCTTCCGACTCCAATGTGAGTGGTGACCTTTCCATGGTGAGGATGTGGGTCAAGTCTTCCAAGCATTGCATGGTTGACTCATATTTCTGCTCAGGTGGGGCTAGGTCCAGGTGCTTCAAGATTATGGCATCTAAAATAATATCTATCTTCTTATGGATCTCACGCACCTTTGTCTTTTCATCCCTCAGTTCACACCTTAACTACACACTGATAAATTCCTTCTATGTTATATCCTTGTCTCTTTCATTGATCTCTTCATTTTTCTTCTCAAGATCTTCCTCCAAGACCCTTATTCTATCATTTCTCCCAAAGAGCCTCACCTCAACTTCTACCAATACTTTGTTGAGCGCATTGCAAACTTGCTCATCGGATAGTTGTTGGGAATTCACCAGAGGGTTTACTCCCTTGGCATCTGGTATCTTCATCAATGCATCTCATTTGACCTTGAATTTAGGTTCATCAACATGGGACTCAAAATCCCAAGATAGCATTTTCCTTGTGCGTAGGTATACACCCTCTTCATCGAAAGAAGACCATGCAAGGAGTTGGTTTGAAGGCATGGTACTTTGGAAATACGCACACGTTACCTTATTTGGATCATTGATGTAAGTCATTTCTTGTTCCTGTGCCACTACTACACCCTTTCCACTGTGCATGCTGCCTTTGGGAAGCTTACGCTAAGCTGAGGTCTCCACCCATGATTCCATACTCCTTTCCCACACTTTCGCTTTCCTTCGTCTCATTTAGTACTTCTTCGACACTGTGCTCCACATCTTGATTGACCAAGTTATTTATAATTATTGATGCATCCCTCTCCATGACATCCTCTATCTAATTCTTATTCGAGTCTTGGAGTCTTTTGATCCTTCATGTTTACTTCTTCATAACCCCCTTTCTGTGAACACCTCCTTTGTCCTCATCCTTCTCTTCATTTCCATCTTCCTATGACTCGTGTACATCGTACACAAGATGGTTCTAAGCCTCACCATACTATTTTTCATCCTCTTCACCCTTATCACCTCCATGCTTTCTGTTTCTTCTGATTCCTCCTTTTTGATTACTCTTTACTTCTTCCTAATTGGTGATTCCAATATAGGAGACTTTTATTTTTTCTCTTCCCTAAGTGACTCCTTTCTTTCCAATGATTATTCTTTTCAGGGGACTTCTCTTACTCTGGCACCTCTTCGTCAAGCATCTTCTCCTTCTCAATGCAGGGGACTTCTTCCTCTGTGGATAGGTGTTATGTTTAGAGCCCGACTCTTGTGTTCCTACAAACCGAACTATATGTGTACTTGGTGTTTTTTTATCGGGGGCCTTCTTTCTCTCCCTTTTCTTTAGTGTGGCCTTATTTCTTATGGAGGGGTCTTCTGGGATAGAGACATCATTTTCAATGTAAGCAAATTTCTCATACTTAGGATTTATACGCAGGTATACCCTTACAACGGTCCTCCCAACAACAACCAATTTCATTGGTTTCAACATATGTATGTCATGGGAGACATACTTCTCCACATAGGTGTGCTTCTTTTGATATATCAATGTTCTACACAACTCATGATAATCTTGGTCTATCATGATAAGGTCAAACCTTAGCTTCTTTTCCTCTTTGAATCAATTGAACCCAGCCTGGAAGTATTGTGTTGTGAAGGAGAATGAAAATTTGCACTAGGGACCTTTGACGCCATTTGTCAAAGTAAACCTGCCAATAAAAAAATGTTGGTACATGGTGAATTCAGCCTTACCTTGTAGTAAAACAAGTAATTGCTTGGGTATTCTCCATTTAGTGCCAAATTTTTCACGCATCCATTTATACCATTTCTCTAAGGCGAACGTTGTGGGTGGCCGTCAAGGTGTCACAAGTGTGTTACTCAAATATTTTGGCGAGGAAGGGTTCTCATCTGGGTATTCCCAAACAAATTTATCTCGGTCCATCGTGCACTCTCTCTGAAAATATAATGGTAAGGAGGACATTAAAAAACATGATATTTTCTCCCTTGCGCATGGCATTGATGATTTATTCTACTATGAAAGATGATAGATTATAGATGGTCCCCTCTGAGATCTTACAGAAAATGTTCAACCAATCCTTACCGATATGTATCCATCTCTTTTGCCCATTCATATTTGTGACAAAGTGTGTGGCCATCCTCATTACATGGCTGAAAATCACGAAATGTTGAAGTATCGCGAACCCTTATCTTAGTCATAAGCTTCAATAGTCTTCTTGATGGCCTCCTTATTGTCAAGTCATCATCGAATGATTCTAATTTACAGATAAGACTGGTAAACTTAGAAATTAGTTGGGGAGTTATTTGCATCCTTCATCCTGTGAAGTAGAAGTGGTCTTCATGTATGCACAAAATTAACCACTGGTACAGTCACTCAAGTTTTCTGAAATAGGGAAACTCATAGAGTTGTAATAACCTGACCTTTTCCATTTTCACCTTTACCTCATCATCGTAGATAGGCATTCCATCTGGTGTCCTTTTGTCTGTAGGGTGAAAAAGTTCCAATGCCATCTCATTCTATGTGGTGCTCATTCGATGGTTGTAGTCACTCACACCATCTTTCTAACATGAGACACTCATTCTTTTCCAAGAAATATGTCATCTGGATATTGAATCTTCACATACCATTCTTTATTGAAACTGGTGGAAATGGCTTGTTTCCCTTGCCCTTTCCCTTCTTTGGTGAAATTTTTTTGCTTTCCTTGATGCCATTTGTCCGTCGGGTCACTTAAATTTATTCCTTTCTCCTGATCCTGGCTCTGCTCAACTCTGTGGCTCTACTCCTTTGCAAAAATCCCTTAATCATGTGCCCTAGTTGTGAAACCATAACCTAGAAAACCATTATTCTACAAGACACCATAATCACCCACGGGATCCTCTCACATGACCTTCTCCACTCATGCCCGTGTACTCTTTTTCCACCTCTCGGTTCACTCGATCAAATGAGCTATGCATGTAAATATTCACAACCCTTTTTCGCACAAATTTTCTTCAAGGATGCACTAGTTTGCGAGAGTTCTTCGTTAACACAATAATAAGGTAAACAACAATACAACCCAACCTTCTACTTATAGCTTTTTCTTTTCTCCGTAATAAATGCCATGCCACCTACCAACGTACTCTTGTAATAAAGGCAAATTTTTCCTATTTCCAACCTTCAACGCTTTTACCCTTGCACTAAATCCCGTGTGAAAACTTCTACAACCTTCGGCACATAAAAACCCTTCATCGACCAATGATCCTTATACACGCGCTTTTAGTGCCGAAAGCACTTCTTTTGTCATTATCGTAATTTTTGACATCACCTACCTCATGTTGTTCATGCGCTTCTCACCCTTGTACGTGGTTTTTGTAAATCCTTTCTGACACCAAAATCCTCATGTTCACATTTTCTATGCATGTTCTTCCAAACTATGTGCTTTTTATGCTTCAACGAGAGCCATCGAAACACATCTTCCAATACCACTTCAGATTACTTGTTGCATCACTTCACCCCACATAAAAATAGATGTGTGGTCTTGTGCACATAATTTTTTTGAAATTGTAAGTGGCTAATAGTGCATAATGCAGACACAACAAACAAAAATAAAGGGAATAATCAATGAGAAAGGGAAACACAGAGAAGGGAAATGCTTGAAGGAAATCATAAGATAACTAGAAATACTTCCTTATTTACAAACACAAATAAGACTTATTTATAGTAGGGCTTAAACCTACCGCCATTGAAATGACCTCAGTAACCGTGTTCCATCCAAAGCTTGTAACTGACAAGTGCTTGAATCAAGTATATAGGATATAATGTATGGGCCCATCCAATGGAATTTGAATTTCCTAGGATGGTGCGAAACTTGGAATCATATAATAGAACCATCTTCCCAACCTCAAACTATTTGTTCTTGATGTGTCTATCATGCCATGCCTTCTTCCTAGATTTTTCTATTTTCTGACTCCAACAAGCAATATCCTACCTCTCATCTAACTACATTAACTTATCAATCCTCTCCTCAAGTACTTGTTCATCATCTAATCCTCCTCATGCACACTATACATAGTTATGGTAACATGAATTCAATAGGTAACATTACTTCCACGCCAAACACCAATTGAAAAGGTGTGGCCTTGTTCAGTCTTTTATAAGTAGTCCGATATGACCATAACACAACAAAAACTTTATCATCCCAATCCTTTCTTCCCACATCACAAATCTTAGTTAACATGTGATTCAAAATTTTGTTAAATGCCTCAACAATCCCATTAGCTTGTGGGTGATAAGGGGTAGTCTTGTGGTGGGCTACCATGAATTTTGGTAACAAAATCCTAACTGTCTCATTCAATAATTGAATACCCCTATCAATTGTTAAACTCAGCGGACATCCATATCTCACTCGATTATGTTTTCCCACAATAACCTAGATATTGTTATCATTGTGTAATCCCTTGTAGGCATCACCTATACCCACTTTATAAGACAATATGTGCATGTAATGTTATAGTGCAAACTTGTCCTTCACACGGCTATGGAAATAGGTCATACGAAGTCAAATTCCCATTTCTCGAACAGTTTTGCCTTTGACTGATTGGTCTTAACGAATTTCATCTCTTTTCCCGGTTTACAGAGCCTTGCAATATTCGATACAATTCTTATAAACTGTTTCCCACCAAAACCTACTAGAACAATATTACACGCTGCTTCCATTCCCTGCATAGTTTCCTCCTCAGTAATTCCACCATGTGCTTCTTCCATGATTGCAATGCACTCATGTTCTAACACACACGAAAGAAAACCTCATCGCAAAATATATTGTATAAGTCTACAAAAATTAACATGTAGGGCATGACACATATGGTCGACTACTTCCTTTCTAAATTCTTCATTCCCTCTGGTGCCACACACATTTTGAGAAATACAACAATATATTCCAAGTCAAAGGGTGTGTGCCGCAATCATATTTGTGCATCTAGAACTATATCCTCAATGCTTTGTACATCCTCCCTTGAGTCAATCCTTGATAAATGGTCAGTTCTAAATTACTCTTACTTGGTTTCACAACAATTGTAAACTCAAACTCTTGAAACAATAGAACCCACTAGCATATACGCCCTTGTAAAACGGGCTTGTTTACCAAGTACTTCAATGCCATGTGGTATGTGTAAAATGTAAAGGGTGTTGCCAATAGATACTTCCTGAATTTGTGTAGTGCATAGATTATTGACAATGCTTCACACTCAGTAGTAGTATATTTATGTTCTGCTGGGGTTAGCTTTCTACTAGAAAAACACAAGGGGTGGTGAATAAATCCCTCTCTAGGTTGTCCTAAGATTTCCCCAATCGCCATCCCTGAAGCATCAACATGTACATGGAATGGATTATCCTAAAAGGAAATTTTAATATGGGCGTAGTGATAAGCCTATTATTCAGTGTATTAAATGAAATTTTCTACACCTCTCCCGTGAAATGATTGCTTTTTTAGAACCTTCTCCAATGGTGTGGAAATCTTGGTATACCCCCTAATAAATTTCCAGTAATACCTCGTATGCCCAAGGAATCTATGCACTGCGCTCTAGCTGGTAGGTTCCCCCAATCCCACAATAACAAAGAACTTTGGCACGATCCACTAGAAATCCTTCCTTACATATGACATGCATAAAAGGGTTCCAAATGTAGTAGAAAAACACATTTCTTAATGTTGAGGGATATCCTCAACTACCGACATCTTTCAAACAACGACCTCAAATTGTCACAATGATCCCTCATTAATCCATATATCTTCCAATCATCAAGGTAAACTTGAATAAAATTATGGATGAAGTCTTGAAGTGCCTGCACCACAATGCACAAAAATATAGTAGACATGTTCTTCATTCTAAAAGGAATGAATGTGTAGGAAAAGGTTCCCTATTCAGTGGCTAAATTTTTTTTTATTGGTCCTCCTTTACAATTATAACCTGATGATATCCTGAGAATCCATATGTGAAGGAATAGGTCTCGTGCTCGGCTACTCCTTCCAAGATCTCCTCAGTGAAGGGGGTTGGAAAAGGGTCAATAACACATACCACATTAAAATCCATGTAATCAACATAAATCCTTATCCTCTCATCCTTCTTAATATTGATGACCATCAAACTTATCTATTATGATTCCTTAACAACCTCAATGATGCTTGATGCGATCCTCTTGTCAATATCCTCCTTGACTTTGACGTGAATATTCAGATTCATTGGATAAGGTCTCTTCCGAATTGGGTGTACACCTTTCTTTAGCTTTATTTTCATTTCTCCCAAGGAGTGGTGAACTCCTTTAATCTCATTGTACCTACACCGAAATAATTCTTAAAACTCGTGAAATAGATTGATGATCTTCAAAACCTCCTTTTTTTCTAGTAGCCTCCTAAGGTTTGACCTCTCGCACCAATGTTAACCTTCTTGGTTTTCAAGGGTTCATGGTAGGCACATGCTTTCTCATCAGCACTATCCATAACTTTGTGTGTACCCATAGTATGGTTAACATCCAAATTTTCCACTTCTTCACCATCGATCACATAGACCAATTTTCCTTTCTCCTTTTCCATGCGTGTGCACTCAAGTTGTATCTCCTCTTATTCTTCCTCATCAAAGCGTGCTTCTAAGATAGGTTCACATAATAATTCGAGTATTATATCCTCTGCCATGGAACTATCTCCCAAAGTTAGGTGCTTAAATACCTGCAATGCCTCATCTATTGATGACTTAGTACTTTGATATTCGAAATATTGAAGGAGGTCAACATGAAAACTCTTTTTAGTTTCCTGTCTAACGGTGCATCTCTGAGTAAATGTGCCATGCACGCGCATAACCTTGTAAGGTGAAGTATAACTTATGCACCCATAAATAAGGGGCAAGGCTTTTATGCCTTCCATCTAGGCCTTCTCACATGCTTGGATGTGAAATGAGGTGGGTTCCTTCCCATGATAATTTTATATGATAGTAGGTGCATTGCTCTAGACAAACCTAACAGAGAACATGATTCTCACTTCACACCACTCTATAAGGTTATCGTGATGGGTCACCCATAAACATGCTATGGTCCCAAGCAAGGTATAGCTAAGAATCCTTCTCCTTTCAATCTCACATATCCACTGGGTCTCCATTTCTCATAGGAAAACATCATGGTTAGCTCCTCCGAATAACTTAGCAAATTCTTTCCTCCTAGGTGCTTGACTAAGCGTGCCTTTGCTACTCTCACACAAATCCTCTTAACTACTTTCCAAATAACTCATATGCCCCGTGCGCCTAATTTTCACATGTCACACTAGTTGTATCACTTATAGATTGAACATCTTCCCACTAAATAATGCCCTCTTTTGTTGGTTACATAACCTTAGGGTCCTAGATAGTGCACATGTAAATTTTGTCTAGGTATTCTTATCCTAAAGGCTTAATATAGGGTGCTGACTTCCCATCCATCAAAGTAATGATAACACATTCCTCTTTGTTCTCAAAACTTATATACCCCTTATTGAAATGTAATTCAACATTGTTCTTATAGTAGCAGGGGCACCCAAGTAGCACTAGAAAGTTGTCTACCTCAGAAAGCACTAAGACTTCAAGTCTCCAGTGAATCTCACCCATTAGATAGTGATAACGACATCCTTTAAAACACCAATGGGAATTGCCTTTATCTTATTGGCCATATACAACACATTTGGAGATGGCTAGAACGAGTCCTTCCCATTTGATTCCAAGAGTCCAAGAAGAGAACATTGAATTCCATACCCGGATCAATCAAATATTTCTTAGGATCCATCCATCAACAAATGCATTCAAGTTAATCTCTTTATCATATTCAAGGATTTGGGGAGGAAGGTTAGCATGCAAAACCTACCTCTCGTGCTCTACTCTAGCACTTGGTATCTTATCCCTCAACCATTCTCCTAATAGAGGAATGATATTCTCTTGGTGTAACATCTTACACACCTTCCTGACATCATCTATATCTAACTGAGGGACCTCAGTGTTTTTCTTCTACCCCAATTCCCTGGATTTCTCCTTCTAGGCATTGAATTTCCCCTTGAAGACTCCTGATTATGTCCATGGTCTCTTGATAGACATCCTTCTAATGGGTATGGTCTAGATACTTCCCATACACCACCTCTTCTCTTGTAAGTAGTGGTCTTTTCTTTAGTATCTCCTTGGCATGCACAACCTTAGCTCACGTTGTCACTAGTACATGTTCTAATTCTAACTCACACGCCACCCTTGGCATCCATTATGAGTATGCTTTCATAATGATTACCATCCCAACGCCCTTGTATTTTATTTATTACTATCTCATGTGTTCAAATAACTCTAGGAACTCCTCATAATTGTGCTTCTTCCCACACAATGATCATTGTAGTAGGTCAGAACATTCATGTTTGTAATGCTCTGTGGACACACAATTGTAAAAATTTCCATGAGGGAATTCACATGTTCCACCTCCGCGATTACCACGACCTCTAAATCCTCTACGAAAGCTTGTTCCATGATATCCCCCATCCATGTATCCTTCATAGTGATGACCATCATCCTTGGAATTATTTGCAATGCTGGTCTGGCATAAACCAATATCAATTCCATTATGTATCTGGTTAATTAATCTACAATCCTTGGTTTCATGCGTATTATAGGTGCAAATCTTGCAATAGAAAGACACATTCTTACGATCACATGCTATAGTAGTGGACACCTACTTGCATCATGATCTCCATGGAAAATCTCATAGTATATCATCATGGCATGTACCAATCTCCGAGGAAAACTGTAATTTATATGCCCTTCTACCTCACAATCCATGCACCATAGGCCACTATGAGTCTCATGGGCTGAGTTCGCAAATAGATTCTCTAGCTGATTTTCCATTGCAACAATCTGAGCTTCAAGAAAAGGACTAACAACCTTAGCACACAGGGCAGCCTCCAAGGCCTCGCGTGAGTATGTGAAAGTCTTATGTGAAAGTACTCTCCTGAAAGGCATTATTAATCCTCCAACAAACCATTGAGCATGTTGAGAAGGATGAATATCATAAGACAATTTTGATAAGAGATTATTAAAATGTGCATCATACTCTCGCACACTCTCTGCCATACCTTGTTGAATATCCTTCAGTGTGTTAATGCTCTTTTAATCAAACTTAGGAATATGTAATTTAACTAAGAAGGCATTATGCAACACGGTATGATCTACTACTATCTGGTGGGGGTCATACTTCTGGTACCAACTATGCTCGTGCCCTTATAGCATTATTGCAAACTAACTTGCCTTCCATTATGGGGTAGTGATCCCCTTCACATGCCATAACAACTCACATTTGTGTACATGCTATGCAACATCCTCAACACCTTTGTAATATGGTAGATGCAAATACATTTCAAAAAATACTTGTTGAGGTGGTTGAGGCCCTTGACTTCCGGTATAGAACTTGGATTCCCTCCAATGTTTCCTCCACCACTAGATTCACTAAATCCACTAACGTTTATCCCTCCGATCTGCCGCGATCTACTAGGTCCACTAGTTCCTATTCCACCTGACCCACCAAATCCACCTCCCATAGCTAGTAAAGGTCCTGAAGTGGTCATGCCTTGTGTCCCCACCATCGCGCTAAACTCGCAGACCAACAATCTATGATATTGCACTACTACCATATGTGTGTCCCGTGCTACATCCAAATGTGATACCAAAGCTTTATGTACCATAATTTTCCCAAATGTTTCTCCAAACAATATACCTCTATACATAGGAAATGATTGTGCAGCCATAGATGTGCCAAATGAAAAGTTATACCTCTTAGGTGCTGATTGGTTACTTCCACCAATAATAACTAGTTTAGTAATACTTATCTTTAGATTTGGAAAACTAAGCACCATGGGTTGGTCACCAGGTGGATTTAGATGCACACCAATGACTCTCCTTTCTCCAGGTGATTAGCTCTCATCGAAGTTGAAGGTATCTCTCTCCTGCGCTTGTCAAGATGGGGTAGCACATACTTGCTCAGCTCCATGTCCTCCGCATGAAACTTAATTCCTTCCCAATTTCTACCTCCATATATATATCTCTTGTGTAACTTCTAATTGTTTATCTAACTCCCTTTCATGAGCTTCATTATACTTGATTTGTCTCTCTTCCCTCTCCTTTTCAGCCGCAAGGTACGCCATCCTCCTCCAATCTATCTTCCTTACCCAAAGTGTTCGGAAGAATCTTAGCCAGCCATAGGAAATTCCTCCAAACTCAACATAATGATCATGATATTTATAGCTAAAGGGATAATACGCAAGAATGATCCTCTTGGTTCCCTTAAGAACTCAAACTTAACAATATCTAGACAAGAATACATAGAAATTGCATACTCCAAGGTGTAACTCATCAACACTACTCCACCAAAGGTGATCAACAACACATGTCTAAGTTAGATAAGAATCATGCGCATTTGGTACTCATCTTGGGTCCATACAAGTGGTCTATAGTACCATTTTGATCTAGATGCACACGCCGAGAACCATTAGCATAATTCCACTTTGGAAAAAAACAAAATAAGCTCTCATACAACTTATGATATAAATGTTCTTCTACCCATTTACGTGCATCAAACTCTGTCCCAAGATACTAAATATTTGACAAAATTCATCCTATGTGATTTTAATCCATGCTTCAACACTTTCCAAGGTCAAGCACTTTGTCATCATACACCATTCTCACAACAACTTTGAAAAGAGGTCCCAACAATGGAACCAAGATGTAGTCATTTACTTACCCTTAATACTTCTTTCTAACCCCAAGTGCGCTGGCCTATCACCTAGTGGGCACCGGGTACTCACGCGAGGCACACATAGGTGCTGAGCCCTCTTTATGTAAGTTTTGTGAGAATTTTCCGCCATTAATGGAGGATTATTTGTAGAAATAGAATTATATTTACTTACTTAAAAAGGTAGAAGATGCAACTAACATATCTACATAGTAATGCATCACATAAGCTAAATAAAATTTTAAGAAGTATAATAAACTAGATATGAGCCATGATAATTCATATACCATGAGGATTTACACCCATTAAAAAGTTATACAGAAATAACCCACATATATATTGATTTGAAAGAGTTCTGGTAGCCACATTATAGTCAAAAGGGTCATCTTAGACCATATATATTAAATGACAGAGACTTGTCTCCTACAAACCTTCCTGATATGAGATCCTAACTATAATTTTTCCCATTTTATCCCTTATTATAGATCTCAATACCCATACATATGCTTATGGAATCCCTTACAACCCTCTAGCACTAAGTGATATAAACCCTAGCATTACTACAACACTTTGTTACTCTATGTATTTCTGCCTGAATGTCTTATCTATCTCTTGTCTCTCCTCTTCATCTATCTATCTCCCTATCTCTTTGTCTCTAACTTGAGCATTTTTTATATAAGATGAGAACCCACTACTATGACTTCTCCAAGTGTAGATTGCATGCCAAGTGTCTATGTGGTCCTCCATAGGTGAATTCTTATCCCTTTACAAACCCTCCACTCTATAATAATATCTTATAGGAATATTCCCTATGGGGAATATCCTTTTCTTGACCTATAAGGTTCTAGGATGGCACCTTATCCACTCATCATGCCTAGTCGGGTCCTCACGCTTTTCCTCAAGTGCCTCTAGAACTCCAAATATGGCTAAGTCCTTTAAAACCATGTTCTACCTCCCATGCGTGCCCTAGTTTCACTTAAACCCTTTTTAAACCCCCTTTTCTGCACGCTTTCCCCTAAGTTCCCTTCTTCTCACTGGTCCTGCAATCGTGCACCTTTAGGTACTTAGCCAATATTTAGGGTCCAGCATGCTTGATATTCATTCCCAACATTCAAATATTCATTCCCAACATGCAAATATTCATTTTTCAACTTGTAGGGTTTTTCTTGTACCATAGCCCCATTTTAACAATCTTGACCTAGGGTTTGACATTGAACATCTATGAATACATTCCTTAAATTTTCTCTCATAAAGGTATTTCTTAAAGGGTTGGATAAGTTGTGTAAGATCTCCATATATATCATGATCATCTAAGAGAAAAAATTTCACTCACCTAGCTTCACATGGACTATCAATTTGATAACCATTTAAAAAAATCATTTAGAAGAGGATCATTGGAAGAGAAACCATAACTTTAGGGATAACAAAAATATCATTTCCAATATCCATTTTCTTTCTTAGATAATCTCTAGAATTGACCACAAGAATTTTAATGATTTTAATACATTTGTAATTTATCCTAACAATCCCCTTAATTAGATTTTTGGATCTAATTACTTTTGATGACATAAAATATATAAAACATATAGTGGTAAGATCTTCACATATAATATATTTAGAATAGAATGAAGATCAACAAAAATAAGAGACATTAGTAGGTGAAGATATATAATATTTAATATATTTAGAAATGGAATAAATTACCCTGAAGGTAGGGACACAACATATAATACTCATTAGAAAAGAATAAATCCTTAATATCTCCCAATATGAGGATGATATTTATAAGGGGACACCTCCAATATCCTTCTACAAGTATAAGACTCAACACATACTTTACATCCATCATAATTATATTCATCTCCTTTATATAGACATATTGTATTTTTATAGAGTAAATACTACCTAATCCCAATGTAGGATGACACACTACCCAATATAACTAATTCCAAAAGTTAAATGTTTGACCAAATATGTTATATCTATATAATTAACTAAGAGGAATGTGTTCCACATGTTAACATCTCATGCCTATGATTGAGTTTTACTTCACCATTCTTACCTTTGCCATCGATGCCACTTGAAATCAATGATAACACCAATGTACCAGGGGTTCAACACAAGGAATAGGATGTGGTGGCCGAGGAAGGTTTACGTGAGGAACATGTTACACTTGTGGATCACCTGATCACTATCAACATGAGTGCCCAAAGATTCAAGCTTATGCATATTGTGGAAAGGCTCATAAATTTGAAGATTTTGTGGATTTGTATGGCCACATGTATAAAAATAACAAAAAGGATAATGGAGAAACCATGATCAAGGTTGAACATGCCAAGAAAGGTAAATGGACACCTAAGAAGATGGATGTAGCGGAACCACAACCATTATTAGTCACTACGCACGTAGAAACAATGCACATGTGCAAGCAATGGAAATCAAGACTACTTATCGATGGGAGGAGGTTATTCATGTAAAGTATCCGGGATGTGTGCCAACAAAAGGAAGTATATCAAGAGATAATGGGCATCATTAAAGAACTCCAAAGAGAGATACAATGTATGAAAGAGAAAGCACAAGAGAGAGAGAGAGCACACAAGGAATAGTGAATTACCTTACACAGGATGTGGATGACCTCGAGAGAGGTATGCAATATTCTTAGGAGGGAGAATATCATACCTAGTTTTTGAGATTGGTTACGAGACAAGATACCACACATAGGTTAAAAAAGGGAGCTCCATATTCTCCATGCAAACCTACCACCTCAAGACCATGAGTATGACAAAGAGATTACCTTAAATGTAGTAATTAATGGATGGATGGTAAGAAATATTCTTATTGATATAGGCACAAAATAAAATGTCCTCATACTTGATTCTTCAAACTAGATAGGAAGGATACCATCACATCCATCCTCAAATGTGATCTATATGGCTAACAAGATAAGGGATATGCCAATAGGGGTATTGAAGGATTCTTCTATCACAATTCAAGGATCCATGTTCAAGGCTAATTATAAAGTGTTAGAGGTGGATGAAGTAAAAATTCTCTATGATGCTAGGATACCATTCACGTTATGCTAATAATGTAGACCCATGTTTCAAAAAGCGTTATGTAAGTTTTGAGAACAAGGATGAGCACATTGTGATATCGTTGGATGACACAAAGATTGTGCCTTATATAGATCCCATCAATGAAGAAGATCTCAACATATTTTATGTGCATATGGTGCATGACCCAAAGAATGTGGAGCCATAAAAGGAGGGAATTATTCAGTAGGAAGACACATAGTCTATAAGTGATACTACTAGTGTGTCTTGTGATAATTGAAAGTAAAAAATCATAGTCTCGGGGAGCAAATATGTTATTCACCATTATGACAGGACAGACAGGTAGGTTGAATATGTCTAAGGTTTTATTTGAAAAAATCCAAAGATAAGTTGAGATTAGGATATGTGGAGGTTTAAAAGTATAATGGTGATGAATTTTCTCTATAAAATGTGTTTGAATGGGAATAGAGGTCCAAGGTATGCACTATTTATTAGTTATCATTCTACTATCTATATTAATTTGAGTTTGCATAAAAGAAGGTTTAGTTCTTGTTTGAAAACAATTATATTAGTTTAGGGAAAGGTGGAATTATATCCAAATCTCAATAATGGTATATCAAGTGCTTTTTAGTATTATTTTTCAACAGTTAGATGTATGCATATCGAGAGGAAATGGTCAAGGATCATAAGTGCAAGCTAAGGAGAAATTGGCCTATTTCATTTAGGTCTTCATAATAAGAAAGTATGGTCCAAGGGGGAGCTCTGTGAAAGGTCAAAGATAGGTACACATCTTATAAGAAGACAAGATATGTATGAGTTGATTGAAATAAAGACCAAAAGAAGTCTGTATTTTTGTAAGGTGATCATTAAATATGTTCATACCAGGTTTATGGATATTTTGCATCGGTTGTTGTCAAGATTGTGAGTACATACCAAGAATGAGAAAGTAAGTAAGTTGAGTACATTGGTGTCATTTTTATGTCAAGTTATTGAAGTATCCATTTTCATTAGATTTCAAAGGGGGAGAGTGTACTCGAGAAAAATGAAAATAGGTCTGTAGGTACTTTCATGTTTGCTTTCCATCAATGTTTTTGAAGATGGTTACTATCAATGACTAAGGGGAGATTGTTGGGCACTATGTTAAAGTATTATTTTCATTTATGTCAATTCACGTTAATGTCAAAGGGAGTATTGAGTGAATGAATTTTTCATCAATGATCATTTTTGTCATGTTGTGTTGCATTGGTGAAGTAGCATGATGACCACCATGTATGCATGGTTCTTAAGGCATGGTAAAACAACTAGGTGATGAGAGTTATCTCCAAAGAAGGTCAAAGGTTTCTATATTGTCTGAAATTGTTATAATTATGGGTAAAAGGTGTTATTAGGTATGCAAGGTGAAGACAAGGTCATTTTTAGTGAAAACATGTGTTGAAAAATCCATTCTAGGCCTAATCCTAGACCAAGTTAAAGCGGATGAGATTGTAGCATGAAAAATGAAGCAGGTAAGATCAAGGTATGTATATTAAGTGTATTATGATTTTGTATGGCAGGTATTAGAGGTGTCCAAGGTTAGAATTAATATGTATAATGCATGGTCAAGGTCCTTTGAAGCAAGAACATTGAAGACAAGGATAAAAATACAAGAAAAACCATCATGCACGAATATTTTCAGGTGTGAATAAGAGTGAATGAGAATTGTATATTATCAAGTAGGTTATTATTTTGGTATGGACCAAGTTTTAGATGTTGTTTTGAAATTTTGATAAAGTTATGATATTTTTTCCCTTATCGAGTTCAAGTATGTAAGGTTTTGAGTTTAAAGTTGAGGTTCTGATGCTCGCTAGAAAACATATGATTTTCATAGGAAGATGATATTTTTTGGAAAGTTGAAGAGGTATCCTAATAATAATTTCCAAGTGTAATGATATATTTTTATCATCATAGTTTTATGAACCATTGTTAACACCAAAACATCTCTGTTATGATTTCAAAACCATAGTTTGAAAGTGACTTGAGAAAAAGTGGCTATATAATCCCAAAATTGATTCCTTTTGCAAATGTGAAGATTTTATGATTTTATGGTGATTATTTTGTGAACCTAATGACTAATTTATCATTTATGGAAGAATGAGAATTTTAATTCATGTCTATGATATTTTTAGACCATTGTTGAGACTTTAGGATGCAAAGTGTTCCCTATCTTTGAAGACTAGTCTTTGAGGACAAAATGGTAGTTTCAAGGTAGATTGCTTGCAGAGTTGTTTTGAGGCATCTAATGTATTATTTTTGGAGTATGAGTACTTGGTGATGTATCTGAGATCAAGATATTTCTAATTATATAATAATTTTATGGTTAAGGTCATCTAATGTGGTATTGAGCCTCATCTTTTAGGTCTAAGGTTTGGTGCATAAGAACAAACATGTTCTTGAGATGGTTTCATGGCATGAGGTGATGATGTATATATTTACATGTATGTTGGAATCATGATGAGGTATCTATTGATATTCCTAAAGTGATTTACAGCTTTGGTGATGCTCTTGTTGGCTCAAAGTGGTTTGGCTTTGGCGAGAAGGATTTTTGGTGCAATTAGGCCTTTAAAGACCTAATGGAGAAATTTGGATATGTTGGTTATATAACCAACCTATACGGTCTTGGGAATTATGTAATCATAATTATTTGATGATATATTATCTATGAAGGACGACTTACATGATGTGAATGAATAAGACAAGTATATAAGCTAGTTTTGGAGGCTCATTTGTGAGAGCTAGAGAGTATGGGTGCATAGACATTTTTGGAAGGATTTATGGTGATGATTTGAGGGTATAAAATGAATAGGATGAGACCTTCAAAATTATGGAGAGTGCTTCTATGATGCAGATATGAGAAATGATGAGCTTGAAGAAGGTCATCCATAAATGACCTAGTTGGAGAAGAAGACTTAGTTTGTGTGTATGAGGATGAGCGAGCTAGAGGAGAGTGTGAGAGAATTAAGAGAGGTCAAGAACAAATAAATGAAGAAGTATGAGAAGATTATTAAGACTAAGAATAAGGAGCTAAATATCATTAGACCTAATCATCTTGGGGGTTTTTAGCCTCCTTGTTGGAATGGTGTCCTACTAAACTAGGGGTTGGTTCTCTTTATGGGGTTGGTGCCTCCCTAAAAAAACCTCATGTGATGATTAATATTCACTTGAATCCTTTGTGTTGTGTAATATATGTAGAGGTTCAATGGGTTTTCTTCTCCATTGGGGTTTACCACATTATATGTTGCGTTCAAGTGTTCTCTCTTGCATTGTTCTTGTGAATGGATGTTAAATATTTAATAATCTCACATATGGTTAATGAATGATTGAATGGTTATGTTTGATGTATCTCACAAGTAGAAGAATGTGAATTAAAATTTTTATAATAATGATTCACCCCTCTCATTCATTTTGATTTAAATAGTAATAATGCGTTAGAAGGTTACGAACTACCATGCACAAGTAAGGAGAAAAATAAAAGGAAACAATCACTTTAAAGCTAAAAATGGTGGTAGGTGAAGTTAAATAAATGTGGATGAAATCAGAATACCTATAAATAGGGTACAAATGAAGTCATTCCTACCTTGACATTTGAATAAATTGTGTGATAGAGGATCAATTGTGATAAAGTGCGAAGTGTAAAGAACAAACTAGAGAAAGCTAAGGTGAAGTGTGAACCAAAGCTAATTGTAAATGAGCACAAAATATTGACAACAATGAGATTGTGGTGAAGAAGTGATAATTAGGTGATGGATTGAAGATAATAAAATAAGTTAGGGTTCACGGGGTATGTAAAGTTAGGGTTTGTAGGAGAAGATGCGAGATCTAGGGTATAGATTGATCCGAGGCATGAAGTTGGATTATATAGGTATAAGGATTGAGCAAGAAGATTGGAAGTTCGGCACTGAATGCATAAGTTGAACAAGTTTAATTTAAGAACCTAGGGAACAAAATTTGAGGTTTGAGTAATTTAAAAACAAAAATGGCATAAAAATGTCACTTAATAACACGAAGACTATTGATGAGTCTCCTAAAGATTGGTTTTGGAGATTCAATATCTTCCGAAGAAATAGTAAGGAAACCATGGGCTTCATAGTTGAAAAAGTGAAAGATCAGTGACTATAACCATATGAGACAAGCCCATGAATCCAATATAAGGAATGATGTTTTGAAGGAAATGGACAAAAGTATAGAGGAAGGGAATTTTTTTATTCATGACAAGGTCTAGAAGGATTTGGAAAGTGTGGGATTCTTTTATATGTACAAGTTGGCATATTTTAGAAAGCCCATATGTTTATATTAGTGGCTCATATCAAGAGTGCATGAAGAATACTTCTATTTCATAGGCATGAGAATGCACTTTACTTGCATAGTTGATTGGAAAAATTACTAGGTTGTGTGATACTTGGTGCAAAGATCATGTTTGATATGGATGATGAAGATGCGGTTGTGTAATAACCACTTTTAATTCATCATACTAGGGATTTTTTAATACTAACTCAATTAATTAAGATATGCCTTCAATGAACTTAATACTCAACAATTAAATTCAAGCATTCAAAAGTTATAGTTCCCTTAAAGTTTCTTACATTGAAATGAAAACATCATTTGCGAAACAACTAATTTATACCAAAAAAATTAATGTTTAGAATCCATTCATATGTCCTATGATAACCATGTGCAACTATTAGGGTATACAGATCCTACTCAACCCCCTCTAACACTCTTTACGAGCCAATACACCCAGTGTATCATTTGGTTAAGCCTTATTATAGATTGAGAGAACTTGTGATGTATTTTTAGTGTCCTTCGGAAAGATACCACTATAACCATCATCTGAATCTCAACACTGTAGAAAAAATACTTGGTGAATAGATAATGCATCCAGTTACATGCATTACTATGGCCATAGTTATTTGGTGTTGTACTAGCAAGTTGGATCCCGAGACCGCACATATGTCTTACTGGAACCTATCTCCCCTTCACCTCACAATCTGTTCTAGTCACAACCATATGGATTCATTTATGTTGTTTAGGTTATATAATTCAAGGTTATTATAAGTAATCATTGAATAATAAATTCAATTACCGAAGCTTCATATATCATGGCTCGATAACCAGTCCCATGAATCTTGATAATACCACCTAAGGTTTCCTATGAGGAAGGTTTCTCTCACGTAATGACTTGCGTCATTACACGTTCGATACCTTTACCGTAGCCAACCTTGTCTAGTATGGTCAAGGTTCCCGCAACACATATTTCGGTCCATAAATCCTATACTTCGTATTTAATACAAAATGCTACGAATTCATCACTTATAACCATTACTATTTATTTAATTGTTCTTAACTTCCTTATGAAAAATATATCCACATATACCACTTATATACACTATCACACTTTGATATGTATTGATGCACTATTCCACACCAAATTAAAGTAGTATTAGGTAATTTACTTACATTAATAACATATCAACTTAAAAATATATATAATACTTCCGTAAGATTACAATAGTTAAATCAACATGTAATCTGCTTACCTCCATGTTTCAAACGACTACATGTACATGTTTACTTGTCACATTGCTTCATTAATTAAACTAACTTATTACCATTTTTTATATATTGGGAACATCTAAGTCCCTTTAAGGTATATTCTTACTACCATTAAAGACAACCATAAGTCTTTTAGTAATTCTTTACATAGTTGGTTATATAACATCTTACCTATATAGGTACATATTTTTAAATCCCCCTTTTTGGCTAAAGATGAGGACCTCAAGGCAACATTATGATTCATACTTAAGAGGAGAGATTAGTTTGAAGTAAATTCCAAAATTCACTATGCATTACAAGGTATATATATCCTTAGTGTTAAATTTTTTTGCACATCCATTAAGATCTTCTTAGTTAATATTAATATTATACAAACATTTATCCATACTAAAAACTTGGTTTGCTAATGGAAAAACACATCAATATTTTCATACTTTAAGGGCCCTTCAATAATTTGATGAAATCAAAGTAAATAATTGTTTATAAGTGAAAGAAAATATTTAATATAGTCAATAAAAATAAGCTCTAGGCTTCCATTTCTATTCCCAAGTGAAGAATTCACTATAATCAATATACACTCATTTGTTAAGAAGTAACAAGAATCGAAAATAGTTTTATATAACATTAGTTATTATTTCTTATTAAATAATTTGTGATAACAACATCACTAAGGCTCTCTAGGATCACCAATGAAAATCAAAATCAAATCATTTTCATATTTATAATGATCTTGGTAAAAATTTCAAGTACATTTCAACAATCACTAATTTATATTATAAAGTCATAAGTGACTAGTACAATTATTCATACATCAATCTTGTTTGCCCTTATGCTGATTCTCTCAAGTTAGAAGCCCACGTGTAAGAGATTCCTTTCACATTATAAAAATTAACAATACATTCATTTCAATGTAATAATAGGCACAATATACTAATGCATTTATGAGGTTCCTCTTCAATGAATAGAAAATATTCAATCACCGCACCGAACAAAAATATAATGTAAACATGGTTAGTCCTAAGGAACCGGCATGGGTTTACATCCCATGTATCTATTTTTTCACATGAAATAATTGTATACATACATCACGATTCTATGACATAACACATTTCATGCATTTGTATAACAATAAAGATAAATTGGAAGCACACCGTTAGTTTTCATGCTATTAGGATACTACTAAAAGCATCATGTCTTATCTCGGTTAATGAGACATCACATAATCTATACAAATTTCATCTTTCACAAGATAATCTAGCAAACAACCCAATTATACTTAATCCAAAATATTCATCTAAAATAAAATATGAAAGGTGAGGAAATGACATTCATGATATTCAACTTAAGCTAGCCTTACGCCTTCTTACATTGATTTTTCATTGAAAATTAATTATTTTAGATAGGATAAATGTCTTAAAAGAATTCCTTAACAAAATATCAAACCAACCGAGAAGAATGGAATTGAAATCATACAAGATTAAAATCCACATCCCAAATCTGAGTCTCTGGTGCGTATTCATCTCAAGTCTAGCTAATCCCTTAATAGAGAGTAAGTATCGATTCAAATTCGTATTTACTTGAATGGGCCCACACACTTGCTGCTACTTCTCTTTGTTAAGTAGAAAACCAAAAATATATGATTCCCTAATTGTTAGATCCCAAGGCTCAATGCCCAAGATTATAACAGATTAAAGACAATCATACCCCAACTCGCGTGTACACAAACGGGAATACTACACAACTAAGGTTTCAACATCGAGCTAAATGAGATCTACTCGATATTATAACAAATAAGGGTATTTACCCCATAGAGACACAACACCCATATGATGTTAATAGCCATAAAAGCTATCTAAAATGAATAACCAAAAAAATACCCAATCATCGGATAAGCATAACACAATGATATCTCTATTTAGATCTAAAATCGAGAGCATATTTCCAAACTAAGCATACACAAATGGAAGTTGATTTGAGTGTTTACCTCAACTAGATTAACAAGAAATAGAATCGGGAACCCATTTTAACTAAAACATAGATTTAGTTAGTTACATGAGGAAACTACTATATTTTTTAGATAAATCATTATATAACCCTACACTTAATTCAAATGAAATAGCTAGAAAGAGGGGGGTGAAAATCCATGCCTGGGAATGAAGTGATGATCTCTACAACTTTTCCCTTTTCTTTCCTTACCAACATCTTCCGCATGTTTAGAAACAATGTCAAATAAAACTCAAGCACTTGGCACAAAGAAACCTTCAACTTCCTTTTTCCAGCTTATTTTCTTTATAAGCCCAAACTCTTCATGCACACTTCATTCTCGCAGTTAAAAATCAAACTAAAGCTCAACATTACTTCTACATGGTTTCACTCAAACGATCTCATCCCAAAACCAAAAATACAAAAATGAAACCCTAACCAACATGCAATGGTGGTTAATCAAATAATATTTTTCCATTTTCGAGGAAATTAATGAATATAAATGCTCCCAGTGCCACGTTGTGTCCAAAAACTCACCCACCGCCAACTATTTTCCTCACCAACTTAATTAGTGGAGTCTATTGGCACATCCCAAGTTATCAACAATGTATCAACTTTTAAATCATGCATAGGTCATATTTAACAACCACTCAACACCTTGCATGGTATTTTTTTACCAATAATACAATCGATGGTCTAATCTTCCATTTTTTTCCATGGTCGGTTTGACTAGTAAAATCATGCCCATAGCTAAGCATTTAGATACTCAAATGACCACCGATTAATAAATTATCATTTGAATATGATTAAACTCATAATGCTATTAACACTCAACTATTAAATATCGATAAGGAGTATAGTACATTGCCTTGGTGAGGTCGAAAGACCTTCATTAAATAATGAAACATAATTATCATTCAAAAGAATGTCCTAATTCCTCTAAGATACTAACATTTTAATGCTATTAATATTGGTCCTGGACCATCCATTAAAAAAATTATAGATAACTTTCCACATAAAACCAAACAATCATGTAAGGCATCCATGAGACCTTAAGCCAACTAATTTAATGATAAATTACAGAGGTCAGTTTGGTGAAATAAGTTTTATACTGAAAAGTTCCAAATCATATCTTAGTGATATTCACACCATCAATTGCATCTAAATGAACTATGATCATTTTACCGCATAATCTAATCTTTATAATTTACCGATAGACTATCATTATGCTTTATCGTAATACAAAACTCATTATTTCTGTATATGCAAGTATCATGAAGCCAATATTACTTTTATCATACCACCTTAAATCATATGTTTTTCTAAAATATAATGCAATTGTGTATAGATTCAATCCTACTTTGTAAGTCATTACCTCATCGATCCATGTGGACTAAAATATCTATAACGTGTACTACATTCCTAGCAATATAATGTGTCCATTCAACAAAATCATCATGCTTAGCGAGGTTAGGTGCACAAAAATACTTACTACAGGTACAACACCCACACAATAACTCTTGTAACAAAAACAACATACCCATACTACAAGTATGCAAACGAATCATAACATTAAACAATTTGTGATTTCGTGACAATGGATCCGTTACGATGTCATGCATACAGTCATGCATGAGTATGCATACCCTCTTGAATATGTGTATGTGTGTGTAGTAGTTTGCATAACAATGTAATGGTTCCCACTGCTACATACTCGTAAATTGCTTAATACTGCAATTTAATTTAGGAAAACATAGCACAAAAATATACGGGATGTGACATACTTATCCCCTTAATGAATCATCATGCCAATGATTTTTTCCTCATTAATCAAAATCAAAATAATCAAACACATAATCGTAGCCAATAACTAGGGGAAACAATCATTATTTTCCAAAAAACTTTGAAATTTTTAAACTTGAAATTCAAATTTATTGGTCAGAATAACCTTTTATTTCACCATTAAAAGTCAAAAAAATTAAAATATGCCAATTTCCTTGTCATTCAAGTATCAAATAATTGAAATAATATCGGGATGTTAGATACTTGACAAATAACAAGATAAATGATTTAAAAACAACATTTTTATCTTTCATCACATCAAGAAAACCATTGTTTTAGATTCTTTCATACTATACCAACAGTCTAATTGGTCTCATCAGGACAATTTTTAGATCATGAGACTTTAGATTTATCAAGAGTTACTTCTTTTCCATCCTATCAGCTTTGCAATCGCTTTGAATCCTCTATTGCATATTTTTTTCCTAATTTCTCAAGGGTCAATCTCTAGTGTAGTGACTATTGTTACCACATTTGAAGCAACTAGTGAAAGACATCTTCCCTTCAACCATGTCATTCTTACCAACAATGTTTTCTTGTTCATTCTTTTTAAAGTGTGCAACAATATTATTTCCACCATTATGAGTTTTATTCTCATCCTTATTTCCCCATGTCTTCCCATATGAAAATGGTGAAGGAGAATTAGTATATATTTTACGTTTCAAATCCTGTGAGAAGAAATGGCTTGGATCTCTTTCTCCCCCTAATGGCCTTCTCAAATATTGCTTCCATTGTTAATGGCCCATGCACATCAACTTCACCACCTATTACAGGGTTCAAACCCATAATAAATTTCCTTATGAGGAATTTATCATCATTTTGGTACTGAGGAACATTTTAAAGAATTTTTATAAAGTTTTACTAGTACTCAGTTACAATCATCTTACCCTGTGCTAGGATGTAGAATTCAGACATCTTTGTCTCATAGTACAACTGTGGTAACCAACAATGTCAAAAATAGGGTTTGAACTGATTCTAGGTTATGTTAACATCATTTACCATCAGTCTACCTTACGGATGTCCCACCATGAGGAAGAATAATTTGAGAGATGATAAGCTCCCCAAACCGCTTTAGTTTCATCAAAAAAGTTCCTGATGGAGAAATAATTCTCCATCTCATTGATCCGGTGCTCATCTCCATCACCTAAATTTGTTGCATCAAATTTAGGTGGGATGATACATTTTATATCTTTATATAGCTCTGCTTTTGAGATGAGATCTTACATTCGGTGGCTAATTCGCATCGTTATTATCAAATGCATTATCATTTTCAGCATTAACATTATTGTTAGTGACATTAGGCTGCCCCTGAGGTTTCCCAATACCATCATCGCCACTACTCGCTATCATTACCAACCACTTTTTGTTCAAGTACATCCAAAAATTGCACGTGTCCTATAAGACAACAAGTATTTTGTCTAATTTCTGCCCAAGAGGTTGGTGATTAACAACCCGACCTTGTTTTCTAACCATTTTCTCTGTTAAAAAATAATTAAGTTTAAGTTAGTGTAGGGACTCAATAGGCCCAAGAGTTGTAACCTTCAGCTTTGATACCAAAATGTAGCAACCACTTTTACTTCATAATACTAGGGAATTTTTATTTATTTTTATCTTCTTATACTAACTCACTTAAGTCGTATATGCCTTCAATGAACTTAATACTCGGTAATCAAATTCCAACATTCAAAAGTTATAGTTCCCTTAAAGTTTCTTACGCTGAAATGAAAGCATCATTTGCAGCAACAACTAATTTATACCAATAACAATTAATGTTTAGAATCCATTCGGATGTCCTATGATATCCATGTGCAAATCGTTAGGGTATACAAATTCTACTTGACCCCCCTTTAACAATCTTTACAAGCCAATACACCTAGTGTATCATTTGGTTAATCCTTATTACATGATTAAAGAACTTGTGATGTCTATTTAGTGCCCTTCAAAATCTATCACTCGTAACCATCATCTAAATCTCAACACTATAGAAAAAGACAATTCATCTAGTTACATGCACTACTATGGCCAAAGTTATTTGGCGTTATGCTAGCAAGCCGGATCCTAAGATCGCACATATGTATTATGGAATCCGCCTTCCCTTCACCTCATAATATGTTCCACCATCATAGCCATCAAGATTTATTTATGTTATTTAGGTTATAGAATTCAAGGTTATTATAAGTAATCATTAAATAATAAATTCAATTACCAAACCTTCCAATATCATGTCTCGATAATTGGGTCCTATGAATCTTGAAAATACCGCCTAAGGTTTATTATGAGGAAGGTTTCACTTACGTAATGACTTACGTCATTACACATTTGATACCTTTTCCATAGCAAACCTTGGCTGGTATGGTCAAGGTTCTTGCAACACCTAATTTTTCTCCATGAATCCTATTGTTTGTATTTAATACAAAATGATATGACTTAATCACTAATAACCATTTCTACTTATTTAATCATTCTAAACTTCCTTATGAGAAATATATACACCTTTACCGCATATAGGCTTGGATTTTGCAAGGTGTTTAGATGTTTTTAGTCATTTTAGATGTCAAAATACAGGCACTTTTAAAATATGACCGTCATGCTTGACAGGTAAAATTATAATTTAAACGTCAAAATGACATGTACATTACAAATTTAACCGTCAATAATATATATATATATATATATATAGTTAGTTAGTTAGTTAGTAAATTACTTATTATATTATATATATTTTGAAATTCATCAAAAATCTAATATAAATAAAAATAAAAATTTAGAAATATTTAGGAAAAAAGAAAGAATCTTGCAGATTTGCAGTTGCTATCTTTTTCATGAGTATGAAATAGAATTAGAAACTGCACAGTGCAGATTATTAATTACTAACTTACACACCTTACTCAGAGTCACAATTCACAAATCCCTCCACTCGTAGACTGCAGTCGCACTATGGTGAATAGTAAATACTAATATTAAGAGCCCATCAAATTATCAATGTGGCGCAACAAGTTTGGAGAAGCTATGGTCATGATGGGGACTGGGAGCAATAGCATACAGGTGTCCACTAGATCTCAGGGTGAAATCAGAAAGAACTGCTGCATCATCTTATGAACATCTCTTGTTGCTTTACAAGGATAGATTCTTTCATCGTGCTGCTCACTCTTGGCACTGCAATTCTTTCATTCTTTTGTTCTATGCCAGGTCAAATATGACAGCCACGAGGGAATCGAGTGAATAATGCCAGGCTCAGCAAATTTTGCTACCTTAAATACAATATATGTTAATTGTATGTGACTCTTTCCTTTGTTTATTATATGGATTGGATATATTTTTGAATGAGCCGCTTATCTCTTGGCTATATGGAAGGGATGGACATTCCATCATTTGACATCGAGGCTTGTAAAAAAGAGTTGCATCAATTTATTGATACACTCCACTCAGGGTGTGAGGGATTTTCTATTAGAGAAGCATGGAGGTTTTTTGTATTTCTAAAAGTTGGCAAACCAACTTTCCAAACATGTTAAAACTATGGCAGAGTACACTTGTGATTCCTGCAAGTACAACAACATGTGAACGAGGGTTTTCAAAGCAAAACCTAATTAAAGATATAAGAAGATCAAAGCTAGAAATCATAACATTGGATGCACTCATGCGAGTATCACTAAATGGACCCGATCCTTCTATAATTGACTGGGAGAAAGTGTATGACATTTGGAGAGGGGAAAACAAAGAAGGTCACAAAATATTTTGTGAAAGCATGGTTGATCAATGTAAGTTTTAGCTCTTTGATAAACTCATTTTATCTAAATAAAATTTGTAGTGATGTTTTATTTCACATGATGTTTATATTCTACTAAATATCTAGAAATATTATGCATTTAATTTTATATTATTTATTTCAATTTCATTTTAGAAATTTATTTAAAGTTATTTTTTCAATCTTGTAGATGTAAAATTTTACTCAATTTTTTATTTTTTGTAATAGTTATTATAAAAATAAATTTGACGTGCATATTATATTTTGAACGTCAAATGACATCCATATAATTTTTTAGACCATCAAATAAGATTATTGTGACATGTAACATTGAACGTCAAAATCCAAAGACCTTGTATAATACACCATCACACTTTGATTTGTATTGATGTACTATTCCACATTGAATTAAAGTGGTATTGGGTATTTTATTTACATTGATAATATATCATTATATATATATATATATATAATACTTCGAGAATATTACAACAGCTTAAATCAACATGTAATTTGTTACCTCCATGTTTCCAACGATTATAGGTACATCTTTACTTATCACATTGATTCATTAATTAAACTAACTTATCACCCTTTTTTATATAATGGGAACATCTAAGTACCTTTAAGGTATATGCTTGCTACCATTAAAGACAACCATAAGTATTTCAAGAATTCTTTAAATAGTTGGTTATATAACATCTTACCTATATAGGTACATCCTTTTGAAATCCTACCTTTTGGCTAAAGATGAGGACCTCAAGGAAACATTGTGATTCATACTTATGAGGAGAGATTAGTTTGAAGTACATTCCAAACTTCACTATGCATTACAAGGTATATATATCCTTAGTGTTAAAACACATCCATTAAGATATTCTTAGTTAATATTAATATTATACAAACATTTATTCATACTAAAACACTTAGTTTGCTAAAGGAAAAACACATCAATTTTTTCATACTTTAAGGGTCCTTCAATCATCTGATGAAATTAGAGTAAATACTTGTTTATAAGTGAAGGAGAATATCTAATATCGTTAATAAATAATAAGCTCTAGGCTTCCATTCCCATTCCCAAGTGAATAATTCACTATAATCAATATACACCCATTTGTTGAGAAGTAACAACAATTGAAAACAATTTGATATAACATTAGTTATTCTTTCTTATTAAATAATTTTTGATAAAAACAACATTAAGGGTCTCTAGGATCACCAATGTAAATTAGAATCAACTCCTTATGTTCAATTTATAATGATCTTGGTAAAATTTTCAAGTAAATTTCAAATGTCACTAATTCATATTACGAGTCGTAAATGACTAGTACAATTATTCATAAATCACACCAAGAATTTCTTCCCTTACGATGATTCTCTCAAGTTACAAACCTAGGTGCAAAGGATTCCTTTAACATTAGAACAATTTAAAATACAATCATTTTAATGTAATAATAGGCACACTATACTAATGCATTTATGAGGTTCCTCTTCAATCAACGAAAATCCTCAATCCATGCACCAAACGAAAAATATAACAACGTAAACATGTTCAGTCCCAAGGAACTAACATGGGTTTGAACCCCGTGTTTCTATTTGTTTCACATGAAATAATTTTAGACCTACAACATGATTCTATGATGTAACACATTTCATGCATTTGTATAAAAATAAAGATAAATTGGAAGCACACTGTCGGTTTAATGCTATCATAATACTACTCAATGCATCATGTCTTATTTGGTTAATGAGACATCACAGAATCTATACAAGTTTCATCTTTCACAAGATAATATAGCAAACAACCCAATTATATTTAATCCAAAAGATTCATCTAAAATTAAATATGAAAGGTGAGGAAATAACATTCATGATATACATCTTAAGCTATCCTTGCACCTTCTAACACCGATTATCGTTTGAAAATCAATTATTTTAGATAAGATAACAATCTTAAAAGCATTCCTTAACAAAATATCAAACTAACCTAGAATAATGGAATTGAAATAATACAAGATCAAAACCCACATCCCAAATTGGTGTAGGTGACTTAGACAATATATCAAAATTCATCAATCAAAAAGTTACTAAAATCAATTTTCCTTATTTGGAATTTTGAGGACCATCAATAACCGTACAATGGTTGATAATTTCAAATTGGATAACACCTCCTTAAGGGTTCCTCATTATCATAACATACTCTTCATATCTTAGAAAATATCAATGTAACTTATCTCAAATGATTCACAACTTTTGAGATCACCACTTAGTCATTTACCTTATCTTACCCTCATTATCCATTAGTGGATTTTATAATATTTATTTAATCAAACAAATTCCTTGGTTAAATTACTAATTTGAGACCACATTAACCCTTACTCTGCTCCACAATCTTAAGTAAATGGTAAATTAGCTACTGTAATGATTAATTGTAAGGATTTGCTTCACCTTGCAAGAATGGCCTAGATTGTCGTGCCTCCTTCTCCTTAGCTCAAACTCAAGACTTCCTCCTTTGGACTAGTGCTTATTGATTCACCTTGGTCATATTTACTTCTCTCAACACTCAATTTTTTTTATATCTATGGCATATTTCATTTAAAACCTTCAAAGTTCCTCACTTCCCTTCTTCTCACAAAATTGTCTTTTTAACCTTGAGACAATGTATTTTGGTTCCACTATGATTGAATCAACCTAAAGATTACCATTATGAGATAATTAAATTCCTGTTTGTTATTTTTCATTCCCAAGAAGACACAAAAACTCAATGTCCCACTCTTTATCTTATTCTTTCTCCCTTTCTTTTTTTTGCAATCTTGCACAAATCCTGACGAGGTCCGGATCAATGCATTTCTAGCTATAACTCTTACTTTGTGAGAAGATTAAACAAACAAGATTAATATTTTTGGACTCCTAATAAGGTTTTCTAGGTGTATATAAAAATTTAAAGGTAGGCTTTAAGTATAAGACAACTTCTTTTGTAAAACATCCTTTTGAATTACACTAGTGATCGTGTCATTTATCTTCTCGTAAGACTGTCAAAAATATTTTTTCCTTTCACCAATGAAATCCCATTTTTTTTGTTGAATACATTTGAGAACCATGCCTTCAATATTTCTATTTAATATCAGGGCATAATTTCATGTCTTGACATTTTTAAGACACCCCTCTTTGGACAAACCCTAACCGCCTATGTGCAAAGCCCTTGACAAGGATGATTATGCTATATCACACACTCATTATTGATTCAAAGGATCCAATTTATCATGAAGGTCTAAAAGATAAGGGTAAAATAATGGTCTTACTAGATCTCATGATAAACAAGTTATAGTTCCTCTTTTATTTAACAATTCTCAAATTTTATGCACAAAACATGGGTACAAACTCTCAATATTAACAATGAAGGCCAAATGGCGATTCTACCTAGTTAACTTTCTCTTATTCATTGCATGTATGTATTCCACTAATCTTAAAGATCTTCAATATCTCCCGCAACTTAAATTACTTGTTAAGCCCTTGAGTTACCTATACAAATGACTTGTCCTCCTAGTTGAAAATGTATTCAAGCTATACACCTCCGTATTGCATGGGGATCCTACAAGGATCATTGTCTTTACTCCTTTGTGATAACTATACAATTTCTTAGACTATATTCATTCACACACAATTGTTTTTAGACAAGGTATATCTCAACAACTTATAAGCCTTCTACAAGATTGTATGCACAAACAACATTCATCCAATCACTTTACCAATCATGAAATACCTTCTTCTCATTCTTTCACTTCATCCTTAAATGTGTAATAAATCTTTATCAAGGTTTTCAAGGAAGATTACACTCATAAAGACTAAATAGAACACTACATGTAGTGATTATTTGATTATTGATTTCAACATAAGAAAAATAACATGTACAAATTTACAATGCACACTCATCAAGTATATGGTGTTCAAATAGTCTCTAAATTTAATGACATACAAAACACTATATCAACTCCAATGTTCACAAACTAGTTAAGGTTTCCTTCATTCAAATCTAAATTCAAGAATCTTTCAAATGCATAACAACAAATACATTATCATATAAGAAATATCACAAAACTGATTTTTTTCACCTTTAATTCCTTCTTAAAACCTTACAATTTGGATTCTTACCAAGGTAGAATGTATAAAAATCAGTTACAAAATGGTATTTATAACCTCCCAAGTCAATTTTCACCTATATATATATATATATATATATATATATATATATATATATATATATATACATTAAAGACCTCATGGCTATATAGTTGCTTTGTGCACAACATTAAATATTATTAGGCTCAAAGAATTTGACCCCTTAAGACACTTATTTTAACTCCTAAGGCTCATATTAAAAACTTAGCACACTAAAAATGACCTCAAAATGCTCCTAAACTCCTAAACAAACCAATAATGGTTCTCAACATTGAATTTGAAATTTTGGTGGGAAAATGAATAATTTGAATTTTGAAAGGCCTAACCTCTAATTAAAACCCCTAAATGACTCAAAAACACTTATTGGACCTACAACTACACCTGCAAGCCAAAAATTGATTACAATATTATCTATTTAAAGATATGGAGAGGATACTCCTACATCAAAAATATGAGTCTACCGGTGCATATTCGTCCCAAGTCTAGATAATCCCTTAAAAGAGAGTAAGTATTGATTGAACTTCGTATTTACCTTGAATGGGCCCACAAACTTGCTGCTACTTTTCTTAGTTAAGTAGAAATATATAAATATATGATTCCCTAATTGTTAGATCCCAAGTCTCAATGCCCAAGATTATAACCATTGAAGACAATCATAACCCAACTTACGTGTACACAATTGGGAATACTATACTACTAAGGTTACATCATCGAGCTAAATGAGTTCTACTTGATATTATAATAAATAAGGGTATTTATCCCATAGAGATATAACACCCATATGGCCGTTAAAGTCCATAAAATCTATCTAAGATGAATAAACAAAAAAAAACCCAATCGCCGATAGGCATAACACGATAATGACATCTCTCGCTTCGAGATATAAAATTGAGAGAATATTTCCAAACTACGCACGAGAGATGGATTTCAATTTGAGAATTTACCTGAAATAGCTTAACATTATATAGAATAGAACACCCATTTTAAAGAAAAACACAGATTTAGTTATTTATATGAGGAATTCTATAACCCTACACTTAATTCAAATGAAATAGCTAGAAAAGGGGGTGAAAATCCATGTCTGGGAATGATGTGATCTCTGTAAATTTTCCCTTTTCTTTCCTTTCCAATCTATTCCATAGGTTTAGTAATGGCATCAAACAAAAATCAAGCACTTGGCACAAAGAAATATTCGACTCCCTCTTTCTAGTTTATTTTATTTACAAGCTTAAACTCTTCATGCACACTTTGTTCCACAGAGTTGGGAATTAAATTGAAGCTCAACATTACTTCTACACATGGTTTCACTCAAACGAGCTCATCGCAAAAAAAAAATACTAAAATGAAACCCTAACCAACATTCAATGGTGGTTAATTGAAGAAGATTTCACCATTTTCGAGGAAATTAATGGATATAAATGCTCTAGTGCCACGTTGTGGCAGAGACTCATCCACCGCTAAGTATTTTCCTCAACAACTCAATTAATGGAGTCTATTAGCACACCAAGTTATCAACAATGTCTCAACATTTAAATCATGCATAGGTCATATTTAACGACCACTTAAACCCTTTTTACACCTTACATGGTATTTTCAACCAATAATACAATCAATGGTCTAATATTTTTTTGCATCGTTAGTTTGACCAATAAAATCATGCCCATACCTAAGTAGTTAGATAATCAAATGACCATCGACTAATAAATTATCATTTGAATATGATTAGACTCATAATGCTACTAAACCGAACTATTAAATATCAAATAAGGAGTATGGTCAAGACCATATTGTATATTGCCTTGGTGAGGTCAAAACACCTTCATTAAACAATGAAACAAAATTCATCTCCATTATCATTCAAAAGAATGCCCTAATCCCTTTAAGATATTAACATTTTAATGTTATTGATATTGGTCCTAGACCATCCATTAAACAATTGTAGATATCTTTCCACATAAACCCAAACAATCATCTAAGGAATCCACGAGACCTTAAGCCAACTAATTTAATGATAAATTACAGAGGTCGGTTTGGTCAAAAATAAGTTTTATACTGACAAGTTCCAAATCATAGCTTAGTGATATTCAAACCACCAATTGCATCTAGATGAACTATGATCATTTTACCGCATAGTATAATCTTCTCAGAATGCCCCGTTCCTCATCCTTCCTGTTCTTCTTCGACGAACATGTTGCTAAGCATTTAACGTTGTTGTGATCCTGCTGATCCTTGTCAATGTGATTAATAAGTAGTATTAAGTCGTAATAATAATAGCAATATAAATAGTAATAATATTATTATTTTAATTATCGATCGACGACAACTTCTTTATCGATTATCGATTTGTTATCAACTTTATTTTTTAAATTATCGATAAGTGATTTTACTGTTTGGATTGGTCGCTTCATGGATCGAGCCTTGATTCATGCAAGAGGAGGGTATCCTGTTGCGACGTTGTGGTTGGCCCTTGTCTTGCGTTCGTTTTTGAAACTCCTCTCTAGTTCCCCCTTGGTCGACCAGGCTTGCTTGCGTACTCATTTTAATTGTCGTTTTAAAGGTGAAATAATATTTCTACCACCTGAAGCCAACCGAGTCTCCTCTCATATTGTTTTTTTAGGTATACCTATTTTGATGAGAATAATGGAGTTAAAATAAAATTAAAATGAGAAATAGAAGCATAATTAAATAAAAAAGGAAAGAGGCCCATGTTTGTGGGGGTGGATTTAGGGCAAAAGGGGGGTGGGAGTTCCTTTGTGTTTTTGTTTTTGGCTTTTTCTGAGTGTGAGGGAGCACCGCCACCATGGGGAGAAGCTCCACACTTGTTTGGCGCACCAACAGGCAGGAGGGAGGCCATTTTTTCCTTGTGGAGACACCCACGCCTGGCATAATGCCCCTACACCACTTCACCTCCTTCCACGGGGTCAAAACTGGCATGTGGTGGATTTGTATGGCTGGGCGGCCTGTACCAGCTCCTTCCCTAGCCTGCGTCAAAACTTGAGCTCTTTCTTCCTGCATGGACGCCTAACAAAGCATAAAAAGGGGAACAGAGGAATGTTTGTCAGATGTGTAGTTTGCAAATGCTGAAGGGGGCGCTGGGTTTAATGTTTGACCAAATGAAGGATCTAGACAGCTTCTCACGGAACATGATTTTAGTTGGGCGTGGAGTGCATGGGGTTTTGCCTCAAGAGGCAGTCACGCTGTTTCACCATGTAGCAAACAGATCTCCAGCCTGTTGTGTTTACACTTGCCCAACACATTCTCGAACTGTGCCAAATGGAAGCCTTGAAACAGAGTATACACATCCGTCAAAGCATTATGGAGAAGGTATTTTTGAATGTTTTAGTTCCAAGTTCCCTGGCAGATATGTATGCAAAATGTGGAAGCATGTAAGCGCCCGCGTATACATATACAAAATTTGGAAGCATACAAGTGCCCTGGCAGATACGTATGCAAAATGTGGAAGCATGTGAACCATTTGACTAAATGCATGGAAGAAATGCAGTTCCATGGACTGTAATGATAGTAAGATATGCAAAAAAATGGGTCTGTTAAAAAGGCGTAGGAATATTTGATAGAATGCCTCAAATAGATGTGGGCTCATGGAATGCCATGATGGCGGGATATGCACAAAATGGTTTTGTTGAAACTGCATTGGAACATGTCAAGCAAAATACGGTTGGCAGGTTTGAAGCCACACCCCACAACCTTTGTTGCTATCTTCCCAGCCTATGTGCAAGATGGGAAAATTAGAACAACACATGGACATCCATCAAAGCATCATGGAAAGATAATATTTTTTTTAATGTCTTGTCAGGTGCCCAGATAGGCATGTATGTAAAATGTGAAGGCATACACAACGCATGTGAACTGTTCGACAAAATGCCTGAAAGGAATGTGGTTTATGGGCTGCAATGATTGCAGGATGTGTAAAAAAAATGAGTTTGTTGAAAAGGCCTTGGAAACTTTCCAAGCAAATGCAATTGGTACGTGTAAAGCCAGATTCCACAACCTTTGTTAGCATCCTCCCCGCATGTGCAAAAATAAGAGCTTTAGAATAGAGCATGGAAAACCATCAAGGCATAGAAAACAAGATGTTTTTTTTTGCAATGTGACTTCCCTGGTAGATGTGTATATAAAATGGTGGAGCTGAGGATGCTCGTGAACTAGTTGACAAAGTGCCCAAGCAAGATGTTGAACCGAAGCCTGCGGCTTCGACCGACTTCATTCTCCAGGCATGGTTCTTCTTCCCTTACCTCTCATAATTCTCGTGTTTTAGTTCTCTTTTACAACTAAATAGAATTTTAAATTATTAGGATTTTTAATACAGTTAAATGTCCCTTCAACTCGTTGTAAAACAATAGATTGTTGTGTCGTAACTCATGAGTCATTATAACTCGTCTACTTTAAACCATGAACTATCACCCTCAATTCAAGATGTTTTAGAAAACTCTTACCCTTCTTGATCGCTCCAATATTGTTTTATCGACCAGACGAAATTGACTCCCCATTGATAAAGTTGACCTTCTCCCTGTTTTAAATAGTTAAATTTTGCATTTTTCGAAGACTCACTAAGTACCCTTCGTAACTCTGGAAACGAGATGTGAAGTTTCATTCGTGTACCTTGGTATACGAGGAGTCACCTTGACCTTTGGTTTGACCCAAAATGAACATATGACATCCTTTTGACGCTCTTATAGGAGCCCTGTTACACTAGTTTACAACAATAGAAAGTTGTTAAATCTAGAAAGTTGGCTTTCATTTTGAACCGCCATTTGAAACCTGGATGGAGAAATTACTTCCCGTCTTTGCAAACCTCTAGTGTTTATACTAGAAAATTGCATGGAACATTTAGTTTAGGGAAAAAAACATTTCGGGATAGTTTGGAAAAGCCATTTTGTAGGCCTCCGGTCATAGTTTGACGAGGCCAAGCAGGACCAATTTTCGACTTGTCGCTCCAGAAAACTTGTCGCCGTTTGAAAATGGTTTTCTAGTTCTCAGTCCCGTCAACTCTGATGAATTCTCCTTATATAGGGAACTAGTAGGAAGTGTCTCATTGCATGCGCATCCATCAAACGTTAGTTTTGGACGTGGTTTTCTGAGCCCTCGAGCTAACTTTTGTCATTTTACAACTGGGTGAACTACGATCAGTAGCCTAGAAAATTAGCCGCCAAACACAAAACGTTCGCTCTTTTTCAATTCTCACTGCTTCTGAAATCTTGGTATATCTAGGGACATGTAGAAAGTTGATCATGGTGTGCATTCTCATCAGAAGATAACTTTTGGAAGCGGTTTCTTAGCCTCCGAGCCCGTTTTGTACGTTTTTGTAGCTAGTAAGAAAATGTAAAAATAGAAAGTTATGGACCCTCGTAGGGTTGCCAAACCACCCTGGAAACTTTTAACACATGCAAATAACTGTTTAAAACCCTTTAGTGTATCTTTTGTGTGAAATAGAACTTTTGACAAAATGGTGTTTTCTCTCTCTTCCCTTCTCTTTCTCTCTCTGGGTTACAAAATGAAGAAAAATGAAATGCAATGAATACATGTTTCTAGACCTTTTTATTTCGATTGCAAATTATAATTATTGTCACATGTAAATGGGAAACTAAAATGATACTTATGTTAGGTTAGGGTGGATGCCATGCCAATGAATTATCGCTGATATCATGCTCACGTGGGTTTTGCAGGATGGAAGAATGATGACGAAAAAGGCGATGTGTAATTTAATTATTATTATTGTAATTTTTACAGGTCATTGTAAAATGAATAACTGTATAATGTAGTCTCTTGTTATAGAAAAGTTATATTTGAAATTTTTTAATGTGTAAGAGATGCTATTTTTAGGGATATCTTAGGAAATGTGCATCTAATCACCAGTTCAATTTTGATTCTTAGTTGTGTATGACAAAAAGGGTTTGATATATATATAGTAAATGAAATTGAAGTTAATATATTGTAGTACTTTTCAGTATTCAATAAACGATTAAATTAATTACTGGGTTATCTTCTTACCTTGCAAACGTAATAAAGAGTTTTTTTAATGGAAACACTCAACCCTAATAAAATACTCGTGCATAGCTTGCCTGCATGTGTGATCCCTTTTACCATATAAGAAATTTAAAACCGTAGAACAAACTTAAACTTTGCACTTGATGGGACCTCCTAGGTTAGGTAAATAAAACCCCTAGTTGGAGTTTATTGTCATAGTCATTATGTTTCGCAACATTGTCATGAACCCATATTTTAGGAATGACATGGTCCAACTTTATCCAAAGTATGTGGTTTCCTTCTAGTTTTGGTAATCACAAGAAAAATGCCCTCTCTTCAGGTCCGACACCAGGTTGAGTGGTGAAGACCGCTTTGGAAGCCACCTTATGAGTCCTTATTCGAAGGAACGACTAAGTGGTGCTGCCTTGGTTTCTATCAAAATAGCATCTTGGTATCTTCTTGAAGGTGGTTTAGTATAAATATGTTCGCTTGCCTTAAAATCATATATAGTTGAGGCATAAATCATTAGGTGCATATTGGAATAAACCAAACCTCAGTTGATTAGGAGGTGTCACTTGTGGTTCCTGTATAGTTTACAATTCTTCCAATTATGTATCTCTTCAAGATGTTAGACAAATACTTCTGTAACTCCTGTTACAAAATAATGCTAATAACGAGACCATAGTGCGATGTAAGAGCATATCATATCAGATGAGAACGAGATTGGAGATTAGGATTAAGGTCACTCTTGGAGTCCTTATAACTTATTTAAGCATTTTCATGTGTTGCAAAGAATATGAATTGTTTGGTGTGATCAAACTTATATATATATATATATATCAAATTTAGAATTCAGCAAGTTATTGTACTACAATGATAATGGTAGGGAAATAACTATACCATGATCAAAGAATGTTTTGGGAAAAATCTTTATTGAATCTAAGTCTCCCTCAATCCCAAGATTTCACCTTGACACCACGTTAGGTTCACTTGTGTAGTAAGGTTAAATTTTAAACATTGAATAAGCGTTTTGGGAAGCATAATCTTAACATAAGAATGAGAGAATTAGAATTTTGTATGAAATTTGAAATATGGAAAAAAATTATGTAAGTTATGAAGATTGTCAGAAGGGTAAAGAGAAAAATTAACTGGTTGAACAATAAGTGAAATGTGAAATGAATTTTCAGAACATGTAGGTGGAAAAAGGGAGAAAATTATGCTTACATAATAATGTTATTGGATGTTTAACGTACTCTAGATGTAACCATGGTAATGTTGTGTTGTGGGTTGTCAATCCTTAAGTCCCTTTTTATTGTGGTCGTTTTTTCTAGCATTCGTTCATTGGGGAAAGTGTGGCATCGACAGGTATATGGCGTTGTCATGTGTCTATGTGATTTGATGACTGATGTAAGTGTCGTATATGTTGTTGAGTTTTCCTACTTGGAGTCCTTGTGGCATTTTGCAATGAGCAATGTATAGAAGTCAAAAAAAAATTATCCTGGTATTTTACTTGTTGTATTTGTGTGTGTAAAGTGTGGGCACTACATCTTCATTATTTTTGATAGACTATCATTACACTTTATTATAATACAAAACTCATTATTTCTTGTATATGAAAGTATCATGCAAAAACATTACTTTTATCATACCACCTTAACTCATATATTTTTCTGAAATATAATGCAACTATGTATAGATTCAATCCTACTTTGCAAGTCATTAACTCATCGAGCCAGTGGACTAAAATATCAATAATAGGTACTGCATTCCTAGCAATATAATGTGTCTATTCATCAAAATCATCATGCTTAGTGAGGTTAGGTGTACAAAAATACTTATTATAGGCACAAAACACACACAATAACTCATGTAATGAAAACAACATACCCATACTACAAGTACGTAAACCGAATCATAACATTAAATATTTTGGGATTTCATGACAATGGAGTCATTAAAATGTCATGCATATAATCATGCACAAGTATGTGTACCCTTAAATGTCTATGCATACATGTGCACAGAAGTATGTAAAACAACGTAGTGGTTCCATTTCTTGAGTAATCATAAATTGATTAATGCTGCAATTCAATTTAGGATAACATAACATGAAAACTTGTGGGATATTACACGTTGAGGAAACAAAACCAAGTTCAACTACCAACGAGGGAGCCAAACATTCAATATTATGAGTATAATTGATATAGGAATTAGAGTGGTGCACAAATAGTAAGTTGTAAGTTCGGAACTTCCGAGTGATGGACAAAGGTAAAAGAGAAATTTTTACATGTCGGGCATAAGATAGTGAAAAGACACATTAAAAATTGCCTTTTTCATAGTCAAGGCATCATGGATGAGGAAAATAACCAAGTAGATAGAGGAGAGAAGATCGCTTGGGGTGCTATCCTCCTTTTTGATTGTATTTTCAGAGATTGGGATACTGATGGTCCAATGTATAAAATTTGGGTCTATCCAATTGAAAATAAGTTTCAACATAGATATTTTCTTAGTATTCTTGTGATGGCATGATTTCAAGACCATACAAGGAACATATAGAAAAATTGGTATAGAAAGGTGGGTGATGGGTTTGAGAATGAATGCCACATTCTAAAAGAACTTCTAGATCTATTTGATGGATAGAAAGAATTCACAATATTACAACAATTATGCCTTGGTGAATTTAGGTTAAATAATGAGGTGACGGGGCCATGGTGAAAACTACCATTTACATTCAGAGAAAAGTATTTATAATCCTATGTCAACTGCATTAAGTATGCACACTATTTGAATTTTAATGTAGAAAATGTTAACGTTGACTATCATACGTTGTGCCAAACATATGTGTATCCATTAAGGACACAATATGTGGACACTGTGGAGATGGATAATACGCGTATGAGCCCCATGAATTTTGTAGTGGGTAGGCATACTTATAGGTTGTATATATATATTTGGCTAAAGATCAAAGTGGGAAAGTATATTGATGCACATTCCTTGAGCTTCCGTGATCCTCCTCCTCCGAAGATAGTAGGTGTTCCCTATAATAGGAACAAGGAGACTCACCCACATGAGGAAGAAGGAGCATAATATGAAGCTGATCTTGAAAATATCATGATAAATAAGGTACAAAGGTAGCGGAGGGAAGATCGTTAGGATGTGAGCACCTCTTGTGCATAATAAGAGTATCTATCAACTATGGCACACAATCCTAGTCCAAAGAAGAATAAACCTCAAGTGGTGTATGATGTTAAGGAAGAAGAAGAGGACTTGGATAAATAGGTACTTAAATAAGAAATGGTGCACAAAGAGGAGCTACTATGAGAAGAGGAGGAATAACATGTGAATTAAGTAGAGGTGGGCGAATAGAAAGAGGGATGTCATAATGAATAAATTCATGAAGAGGGTGATGGAGATTAGGTAATTAGGGAAGATCAAGGAACTGGAGGAGAAGTAAATGAAGATCAATTAAATATTGCATAAGAGGGAGGAATCTAAGGTAAATCCCATAGGAACCACCATTTATTACATCTAAGACCCCTAAAAAATACTAAGGTTCAAATTTTAGATTTTAGTACCAACAAAAAAATTATTCTATTGGGAAATGATAGATAAGGTGGGGGCCCTTTCACTCACACAAAAGATGATCTCATGGAATATGAATATTCACATGGAGGAACCTAAATTTGAAGTCATATTAAAATATGAGGTTGAAGAAGGAACCAGGTAGGGTTTTCTCTGTTATTAACTCCACAAATATTTCTTATGAACAAGCTTGCAATGCACTAATAAAAAATTCCGCCAAGGTAGGGAGAATAAATATTGATAAAGGGGATGCAATTAGAAACATGAAAAATAACACAGAGTGGAAAGACAAGGAAATACAAATTTTCACCAAGTATTTTAAGGATGAAAAGAATATAATGACTAATGTATACAACAAAACGACATATATAGTTGCTAGTATTACGTGCGCATTCTTGAACTTGGTCAACCAAGATCAACTATAGTATACCGCATAAATAGAGTATTTGAAGATCTATTTCAAATGTTGTTAACTAAAGTGAAAAGTGGGATAGGGCCGCCACTAGAAGAAATGACCAAAATAAAGAAGAGGAACAAAGAAAAGGTGGAAAAAATATTGTAGAATATGAGGTGGTGCTTGCAGTAAGTGAAGCAAGCCACACGTAGGAAGATCACGTTTTTGATAAATTCTAGGATTTTAATCCCATACTAAACCCTCATACTACATTCGAAGAGGCGAATTAAAGAGAATGTATTCCATGATGAAAACTAATAAGTTTGAATGTGAGAAGCTTATGAAAAATTTTGTGGGGAAGAGACAACTTATAAAAAATTTCAAGGAAAATTTTGAAGAAATAATTAAAGAGATAAAACCTTTGGTGATGCGTAAGATATATACCCTAGAGGGTACTACTTCATACTTAGATGTGGCAGTCAAAGAGCTTAAATAGAAGGTCGATGAGATGAATTTTGAGCAAGTACAAGATATTATATAAGCAACGAGAGATAAGGATGCCAAGGAGCTCAAAGGATGGAAAGATTTGGAAAATAAAATAAACAAATAGTTTCGAGAACTTCTCCCACCACCTAAAGAATAAATTTTGAACGCACATTTACTTAATTCTTTGATTCATTGGGGAAATTTACCTCTATTATTTATTCTTCAAGGATTAATTCATTCTTTAAGGAATTTCTGTGATTTATTTTATTTTTGAGGATAGACAATACTCCTAGTGTGGGGTAATGTTGGGTAGCGAGAAATGGATAAGTATTAGCCATGCACAAAGGAAGAAGACCACATAAAGGAGGGTGCATGAAGGTGACATAGATATATGTAGAAGATAAGGACCATGCATAAGAATGTGCACAAAAAGGGAGTGAAGACATGTCAATGCACAAAGGTGCATGCAACACAAGGAGTCAACGTGTAAGGGGTTTGTGCATAAACATAGATTCAAGATGTAGCCAATTTCGAGCTAAGGCTAAAAATAGGAAAACCATCTATGGAGTAGTATTCACGAATTACCAAGAAATAGATAAAGCACTGAACCAAAAAGGTAAACCACATGAATGAAAAACATCTATTTATAGGAATAAATCATGGATGTGGTCAAGCTATTTATATCTCAATCTAGAGTTAAAGCAGAATTGTAAAAGGCATGCAACCTATAATAAGGATACCTATTGTTACAATAAAAGAATGAAAGTATTGAAGGGAAATTTTCCACCATATATAAATAGGTTTTACACTCTTTTAAGAGCAGGGATTGTGTGGATGTATGTAGTTATGATGTTAGGAGTTATTGGGAGGTAAGCACACATGAATTTAATCAACCTATGGATGTAATATGTGATTTTTTTTAATAGAATGTATTTTGTTTATGATGAACCAAATTGTGTATGGATTTTATGTATTACAATTATGAAGTGTTTTTAATGATTTGTGTTGGTTTATTTCCTTATTATATGTGTTGCCTCTGTTACACTTATTATTACCTTAGTTCAAGTAATGATTGTTAAGTATGCATTAAAAAAATCTTGATAAGTAACCAAAGAGGGACTAGGTAGTTGTGTGCACTTTGAGTGAGTATTCAAACCCCTATTTAGATGAAGTACCAGTGTGCCCAACTATGAATTGGTAAATAAAAATACTACACTTAATATTCATCAAGTTAACCAATTTATAGTGTTACAAGGGTTTTCCCAAACCTATGGAACGAAGAAAATAGTTGTAGGGAAAAAATACATAGGTTTAATAATTAGACCCTTGCATGGTGTTGTGAAGTAGTCATACTCTTGAAGGTAGGTGAGGGGGAAAGTTATGAGGGTTTGTAGAATGAGATAATTTGAAATACATTTTTACGGGACATGTTCCAACTCAATGGTCCTTTCTTCTCTCTCTCTCTCTCTCTCTCTCTCTCTCTCTCTCTCTCTCTCTCCTCTTCTCTTTATTCATTCCATAAATTGTATAAATGCAAGTGCTTGCACACTTTGTAGGGTTTTTTTATCCCTTTTCCTACCATAGTAATTTTTGAGCTCTTTTCTATGACACTTGGATCCTTGTGTTTCTAACCTATGTAACTATAGAATGGTGATTTCCTTTCCTTAACTCTATATGTAATCTATTGAATATTTATAAATGCAACTTTGGTTCATATTTTTCCATTAAATAAATTGTTCTTGATGTGAATATTTCACTAAATGCATGTTTCTGTTGTTTCATTTGTTTGCATATGAAGTTTATGCATTTTTACGATACCATGCTCGTTTGTTGCATCTATGTCATTTAAATTTGGGAAAGTTCCACCTTCTTTCATGTGCTACCAGTTCCCATGAACTTAGGTTTTACCTTCCATGCCTCTCTCTCTCCATGGTCTCTTGGAAGTGTTTGAGTTAGATTAGTTTTAGGAGTATTTTAATATTATAAGTAGGTTGTGTTATGTGGGTTTCCAAATCCACGTAACAAGGAATCCGACCTTTTCAAGAGGACTATCTCAAGCAGTAATTACCACATCTCGAAGACAGTCCCATGTTACCTCAAAGTTCATTTCTTCATGATTCATAAAGAAGGTGAAATTATGAGATCCAATAGTTCCTTATCTATTTAGGAGTGAAAGAGGATGGAAAATTCCCTAAGAAAATATAATTGGTCATGTTATAAAATCATAGTGATGTAATAGATATGGAAAATAAGTGTTCATCTGCAGGAATACATCCTATACTAGTGCATCTTGACCTATACTTTTTAGTCTTGACAAGAAATATGCAACTACATTATATTTTTCAATCTTGCCAATTATTATCATATTGAATTATTGTAATAGAAATAATTAACTAATAATCCTACCACTTAAAAATTGATTGTTTGTCAAATAATTTATAGTAGAATGATGTGTATATACAATTAGCTTGTAACTAGTGATGTAATAAAGAAATTTGTTAATATCATATAATATAGATATGAATTATTCTTTAGTTGTTTTATAGTTTCTCTCAGTAGTTGTTAAAATTTTACTAATGTAGTAAATAATATGCACGGTTTCTCCTTCTTCTTTATGACCAAGAAAAATATTATTTCTTCATTAAATGCATCTATTTCGATGTAGAAATTAGTGTTTGAATTAAGTCAAATCAAGATAGAAGAAGTTATTTTTATTTAATAAAGTCAAAATATTGTTCACAATCATAAGTTCATAGATATTCACATTATTTATTAAGCATAACAAACATAAGACATTTTTGTTAATAAAATCTTCTATGAACCTCTAATACTAACCAACATAACCCAAGGAAATTATTACCTCTATTTGAGTGGAATGTGCTTGATGTTGTTTGATCACCTAAATTTTCTTAGGGCATACACTAATTCCTTATATTCAAATATGATTTCCCAATACTATACTTTAATCTACCATAATTAAATACTTTTCATGATTGAGAGAAATTGTCACTTCTCACACCTAGTCAAAACTTTGTTTAGATAAGTCAATTTTTCTTCAAAATATCCTCCATAGACTATGAATTAATCTATGTAATTCTCAATTCATTAATTTTTAAATCTAATTATATATATATAACATTTCTCTTTAAAATGTTTTAGGTGCATTGAAAAGTCTAAAGGAAGGAACCTATACTAAATTTTTTTCCAAAGCTAAATAACGTTAGTTTTAACTTGACCCTCAAGTGCCAATTAAATCTAGTCATCTCCACTGAATCCATCTAAAAGAAAAGTATTCATTTCCTAGTAAATGATCTAAATCTTGTCGATAAATGGTAGATGAAAATAATATCTCCATGCAGCTTTGTTTAGTTTTTTCTATTTTATACAAACTCTCCATTTTCAATTTTTCTTAGGTGCAATAACCAAAGGAGACACCCATTGTTTCTATGAGATTAGGTATATAAAACCTATTTATAACATCTCATTTTTCTCATTTTAAACTTTATCTCTAAGTGTTGGGTTTATTCTTTTTCAAGGTAGTCTTACTAGTTTGACATTATCTCGCATAGGTATGACGAGTGCATATATAAAGGTGAATCCCTCTCATGTTAGTATATTCTTAAGTAAGTTCTTTCAAATGGGATCTCAATAATACAAATAGTATTGCATCATCTATATTAATCAACCAATTAGTAATTTTTAATGGTGTATTTGGTTGAGCTTAAACTTTTTAGTCCCTTGGTAGTTTGAAATTAATGAGGGGTAATCCCTTAACAACTAATTCAATGGGTAGAATGGAGCTATAATTTATGAAACATTATTATATATTCACTAGAAATTTATCCTTCAAATTAATGGTAAGGGTAGAGAGAGGAATCCATAGTCCAAATTTTTGTATCATCTTGTTCCTAAAAACATTTTCTCAACTCATTTGCATGTCTCTAGACAATCGATGAATAGCAAGGAATAAATTATTCCTCCAATTTCAGTTTCATTAGCACCATCTACCGATAGAGAGTTATCTTGAAATAAAGGCTTGGAATGTGGGTAATATTTTTTTGCATTTGATCCATTTTAAATAGTCATATCCCAATACATTCAATCTATGAGGGAAATAGTTGTGGCAAGTCGATGTATACATATAATTAATGTATAACCTTTCTTTTGAGTTTAGAGTTTCAGTGTTAAGAAGTCTAATTAGTATTCATAACATTACATTATAGTTGCAACATATTTTATAATCTTGTTTGGATTTACAATTGTCTGATTAGCCAATTGTAAGATTATGGTACTTGGTCATATATTGGTTAATAAAAAGTTGAGAGCATATAAAAGTTACGACATCAATAACAACTCTAAGGTCTAAAAGAAAATTATTTATACTGATACTTATAATAGAAATAGAACACATATGACCTCCTAGGTATCCATACATAGGAGGAAGAAACTTCCCTACTAAAATTTCATCCAACTTACCATCTACTTGGATGATCTTAGGATATTTTTTTCTTTTGCTTTGGGTTTTGATGCATAATTATTTAATGGTTGTATTAATCTCAGGAACATCCCTAATTGCTCATATTAGAGGAATCCCAATACAATTTTTTTCATTTCTTGTATGAGCTCAGATTCATAAATCTTATGATGATGTTGATTTTCATCTTTTTTCTCTCAGTGTTTTTAGAAATGGTATAACTAGTGAATTGAAGGTTTAGACACGATGTTCATCTTATTAAGGTGTTTTATGAGTTGATTATTTTGATTTTTTTTTCCTAATATATTTAATCAATGACCAATGAATAAGGATGTGAAGGATTCTTTCCTAAGTGGAGGTTAACATTAGCACAACTAATGACATTTATATAGGTAGAGCTTTTTAATTCCAAGGTATATATAGGGTTACATATTTCACATTATTTTAATTGTCCACATGTTGAGTAGGAAATTATGGTTGGTTCACCCACTGAAGTTGATGTGGTTTGTGATGATTGAAATTTTTAGGAATTAGGTGTTATTGTTGGTTTTTCATGTTTTGATTATGCCTTTGGCCTTAGAATGGTTGATAATAGCTTTGTGGGTTATTGTTCTATTGGGGTGGGCCCATTGTTGTTTATATTTCTAAGGCATAAATTATTATTTCTATTGGTTTTCCCATGGTGTATTATTCTATTATTAAGCAATGTACTTGAACCCAAGGTTATGGAATAGGCCATGGTGCATTATATCAATTTCTAGGAACAAAATGTTGATTTGAAGGAAAACCTCCACTTTGTCTTTGACCTACATAATTAAGTTTTGCTTCATGTTGAGTTATTTTATTTGCATGATCCTCAATAATTGAGAGTAAGTTACATTAAATGGTGGAGTGGTTTAGATCACAGATACCAACAATGTCCACCTTATCTAGAGGGAAGTTCTTAAGTGTATGTTTATCTCTACACCTAGGTAAATAAATTGATAAAGACTCAGGATCCTTGGCATTTATTTGCATAGGTTCAAAATTAGTGTTTAAATGTACTAAGATAGTGTTTTTGAGATTAAAAACATTTTCCATCAACTCGTATCACTTCAATACTTTTTTCCTTTGTTTGTTCCTTCAAAATAATAGTCTAGTCCCTGAATAGAATTTCTAAAAAGATCAAAATAATCTCCAAGTCCTAGTTTATTTGCATCACCTCTACTCATTAAATTCATAAAATCTATGGATTCATAATCCAAACCTATGAGAAATATAGTTTTAATTAGCTCTTAGTCTAGTCCATTACACCATCATTTATGGACTAAGAGCTATTTATCAATATAATCCTCAAGGGTCTCATCTTCCTTTTGGGTCATCTTGAATAATTATTCTTTGTGGTCACAAAATCTAAAATAATCTTGATATTTATCTAGGAAATTTATTTCCATTTTATCACGAATTTGAATAGAGTTATGGGGAACTATTATAAACTAGTGCATGGTTAAGACCTTGAGGGTTGAAGGGAATCTTTTTAGCTTTTTTTCGTTTATAGTGTAATCAGAAGTCTTAAAATGACCTTAAACTTAAATATAAATTTATTAGGGTCTTCAAGCTATTCCTATAAAGGTACGAAATATTAATGGGGATATATTCTTCACAAAATCATGTTATTCATCATTTGTTACAATGGGATAAGTGAATTTTCATCATTTTGGAAGGGATTCATTTTATAATCCTTATAATTAATCTTTTGGTTCACTCTCAACCTGCTCAACCTAGGGTTTGATTATGGGGGTATTCTATTTACTAAATCTTCCATTTGCATCTCTAATCCTATGCATGAACTAAAGAAACACTTTTATTTTAAATACTAGATTTAATAAAGAGATGATAAAGGAATTATTATATGAATACTTCCCCAAACTAATATATTGTGAAATATTTCTAGTTACACTTCTAGAAGCTCACAAGCTCTTCTTGTTGTCACATACAAGTGCTTGAATCATTAGAGGAAGGAATCAACATTATTACATATAACCTTAGAATAATAATTATCACATCATCCTATCTCAATGAATTCTTATTGATCCATTTACCTGACACAACACCAAAAATGGTGAGGTTCATTGTGTGTTCCACTTTAGTTAAATATATATTGAATCTAGGGTATCATCTAATGGTGTATACTATAGGTAACATGATGAAATACATTTCCAAAAAAACCAATAATATAAACAAAAATAGTAAATATTCAAATTATATGTAAATGTGGTAATATAGAAATAAAATAATAAATCATTAACTAAACGCATAATAAGGATTAATGACATTTAAACCAAACTATCTGTTTTAAACAAGTCTATAATTCATTTATTTGTAAACTACAAGAAATGAGAATAACTAATGAAAATATGGAAAAATTATCATGTCAAATACCAAAATATTGAAAAATATTTATTACATCACGCTTTTATTGGAATTATATACATGTGAGTTTTAACCAATGAAACAAGGTCCTAATGACAATAGTATTTTTTTACATTTCTCTTTATGGATTGATTCGACCTTATCTCTTAATATTTGAGCTCTTTGGTTTGAATCGAGCCACCTTACATACATATTTGGTAGATCCCTTTTTCATTTTATTACATCTCGAGAATGGGATAAAACCATAGCATGGATTTGACCCTTTAGTTTTGTATTATCCCCGTGTACTATTCAATTGCTTTCTCTTCATGGGCCCATTTGTTACTCTTTTATCTTTTGAATTTTATTATTTGGGTCAACCTTTCCCACAACTAAGGTAAATAGTTCAAAGTAAGAAATCAAATATGTAAAAGTGTAAATAGCCATGTATTACCTATAAAACAACTATCTATATAACATCTAATGGGATAAAGAAGCAACATATACATTTACATATTGCGTACAAAACATAGGGCGACATAGATATGAATTTTACATCTAAACACAAGGGTTTATATGGGTATGAAGTATCATATCTTATTATCAATGTTGACACACAAGGGAAAATATAGGTTAAGGGGTAGTTGTATGCACATAAACACAAAACACTATGAGAGCTACATTGAGTCTAAAATGTAGTGCACGGATCAACGACTCACAAACAAGGTGACCACTAAGGTCAGTCTAACTCAAAAATTTGCATCTTTAATTTTAGATATAATTATTTCTCAATTTTATTGCAAGATGGATACCATTTGGTTTATAGGTATAGGTGTGAATTATAGGGTTTTAATTAGATATGAACATACAAAAATTTGAAACATGTGATAGTGAAGGAACCCATTAAAAATGAGACTATAAGGAGTTAATGGTCAAAGAAAGTATGGAAGACCAGTTTGTAATATTTAGTCCAAGAATTTTTTTGTAGTCATACACCGAGAGTATTTCTATAGAAAAGTCAATATGAGTTCATTTATAATATTACATAGTTCCTAGTTTTAGTGGTGATAGAATCTAAAACATCTATGATATTATCTTGGCCATTCCTTATACCTCTCTTACATTTTCAATTGGTATATTCGTTTGGAATGCTTGTAAATAGTATAGTTTTCATTGTAAATTTGTACATAATTGTATACCTCTATAGTCCGTAATACATGGTGCTTGTTGTGACGTGGATCGTGCACCCGTTGAATTTTTGATAGATCTCGTGCAATGTTGGAACATCCCCAAGGTGTGGGACTTTGTTGCCTTGGGATGAACCTTCGGAGAAGGAAATATTCCTTTGGAACTTGGGGCACGAAATTTAAGATTGATGTATAAGGATATAAACACTTTAAAATGACTCTAATCTACTCAATACATTACTTTGTTCATTTGAACCGCTTAATTAAAATCATAATAAAATAACAAGTTGTTTGAGTTGTTGTGCTTGCTTAGTGGCATTTTGTCTAAACCCGGGTAACTAAGAATGTCAAATTAAATTGATGATTGTGAACTTCTAGTGTAGTGGAAACTTGGTTCCCCTTTTAAAATGTGTTGTTTTTACAAGTCCTAAATCTTAATTTAATTGTATGATGCATTAAGCCCTTTTGAGAACCTTCCTTATTAAATTGTTGGAATGATAAGTTGTATGGTGTGATTCTTGTGGTTGGACAATAGTGGTTGTGTTCTAGGTTGGGAAGAGTTAATTAGAAGCTGTTTAGAGATTCCTTCCTTAAGTGGTTAGGAAAGTTGGTTTGGTTGTCAGTTTTTCATTTGTTACCCATATGGGAGAGTGGACACTAAGTCTGGGTGTCATTTAGGACCCAATCATGTGTATGTGTTCTTAGAACTAACCTCGAGGCAGAGTACCCCTATTGGCGGCCATGAAGGGTTGCGAAGTGAATGTGGTGTTAACTTTTTTGTTTTACATTCGTAATCTTGTGTTATTTTATCATGGACCAACATCTTATTTTATGATTGGATTGAGAAGCTATGAGGATCTTTTAGTTTTTTTTTATGAGAATTTTCAGACTTTACAATGTGGCTACTTAGACACTTTCCTTGATTGTAGACATTCCTTGGATTTTATTTTTATTGGTGACTCAAGCTCATTATGTTGTTGGAAATTTAGCTAAACGTTACATGGTTCCTTCTTGCATGATGATGAGCTGGTTCTATGCTTCTTGTATAGTGACATTTGTCATATGGGGGTACACCCTGGGTGTCTTGAATGTCCTCTTAGGTGATTAAAGTTATGCCTTGGTTATGGATGCACGGAACCTTGAGTGTGTCTAAGATCTTAGAGTGACCCTTTCATTGCTTGACCTTGCTAGAAATAAAGGTTGTTGTGTAGTGCGGTCTAGATGTCAGTTTGACAATAGTAGTGGTGGTTCTATTACAATCTGGTAAAAGCTTGACCCTCATCAGAGTAGAAGCATTTAATTATGGGATTTTAGATTTTGTTAGGATTGGATTGCCTTTTTGGTTAACTGTAAATGTTAGTGGAAAAGTGTTTGTTTTGATAATGACTTTTCATTGATGGCATGTTAAATTGTACCATGGGTTCTTGGTTGCATCAGAAAGTTTTGACTTGTGGAATGTATGCATCTTGGTAATTATGGATAGATTTAAGCCCTTTTAGGCAGTGTGTTTAACTAAGTATACTTGTTTTTCTCTCTTGACTTATAAATCAGTCTACCTTTTCCTTAAATTTCCTTTACCAAGAATAACGTTCTATGACCTATTAATCTTTGGGTTACTTGGAAACACTAATGGATGCTTTTGGTCTTTTGGACCTTTCTCCTAGAAATGTTAGTTTGGTAGATATTAATAGTTAATCTCGGTGGTGCTTATATTGTACTTCCTCTTTTAAAAAGAAACTTTAACTCTTGGTTGTAAAGTCCATGTTTTGGTAAATTAGTTGGTTTCCTATTGCATTTGATGCTTTCTAGTGTGGATGTGGTGTCCTTGGAGTAAAGTTGCATTGTCATCTGGTTGCTTGGTTGGTGGTATCTTGTGGGGACATGAGAATTGATTGGAAAACCTTCCTTGGTTATTAAGGGAGTAAAATGTTACCATCCTAAACAACAAAAATTGTTAAACCTTAATAGATTCATAAAAGTAAGATTATACCTCTTTAATGAGCCTTCCTTGAAAATTTCTTGTGATACTTGTGGAGACCCACTAAGAATGTCTAATGATGCTTGAAATTATTCGGTAAATCCTTGAAATCTTGATGTGATTCATGTTGGTTCATTGTTTCCTAGTTCTTAAAAAAATTAATGATGTGATTTCTATAACGAATGTCTCTTGTTCCTTTAGAATTAAAAATTTGGTGTGTTGATTTATATCTCTTTCCCATAAAAATTAATTATGTGATATGATTGAACATTCCTTCTCATTAAAATTTGATTGATAAGAAAAATAAACCAAAATGCCATAAAACTATAATCAAGGAGATTTGACCTTGTAACTTAACATATAAACTGGAGCATAGAAAAAGGGAATTGATCCTTGTTATACCCTTGGTAGATTATTAGAAGAAATAAAAACCATGTAGAATAATAGAAAGGAAACCTTGTCCATCCACCTTCCTTATGAGTAAAATAAATGATCTCTCGCCTATACAGAATGGTGAGACATCATACTCACCTTAGTGGTGCTCTTTATAATGTAAAATCGTGATGTCATAATAGGAGAAAGTTTAATTAAGAAAAATCGGGAAGGAATGTGCTTAGAAAATGAAACTAAAATTTTTGACTTAATTAGTTGAGTTATAAAATAGGTAAGATTTATGTGTATTGAGTGCAATGTTTAGTTAAACTTGTAGTTCTGTCACCTACCTAGAATTGTGAAACACCTGGTGGATAGCAATGTGTTCTAGTTTCTTAGTACTTTCTTATTCATAGATGTATGTGCCTTTATTGTGGGAGTTTTGGGTCATCACACCCTTATTGTCCCGTATCTCGATGAGTGTGAGTTGTGGTCTTTTGGATTAAAACTTATCTCTTGTTTAAGAAGCAACCTCCTTACATGTTGTCTCGTCCTTGGAGACCTAAGTTATCATAATTTTAAGGAAACATATGTTAAGGATATAAAATGACTTCATTAAGTCTTATTTTCTTCAGATTTTCTTGGGCCACCTTGTTGTTGTTTCCCTTTTCCACTAGGATCGAAAGTGAAAGATGATGTTATTTGCTTTTGATACGATGCACCCTTGGATTGTAATTGGACCCCATGTTACTTGTTCTTCTCCCTAGTGACCTTGAGTGGTCCTTGGTGTTTCTTGTGCTCTCTTTATGGTTATTTTGAGCTTGAGTAGGAAATAAGATAAATAAATCCCACCGTGCTATGTATATAATTTTCTTTTGCTAAATGGTTGACTTCTTTAGATTTGGTTGGTATGGTGTGTTTGATTCTTAAAACAAAAGTGTAAAAATCAGACTATAGGAAAACTTGTGGTCTTGAATTCACTTGTATTACCATGAAAAGTTAATTGTACCCTCTTGAGTTATAAAAGTGCTTTCTTGGAATAGCTCTTTGATTTTAAATGCTTTGCTGATTTAGGTGTCCTTGTTGTTTCACCTCACCCTGTGTGATTCTCAAATTCTGGAACCTTGAGTAGACTTGTTACTCGTGTAAATTTGTTCATAGTTGATTTTTGCTAGCCTTGTCTAGACAACGAACCTTGAAATCATGGCTTAAACATGTAAGAAACATTAACTTTTATTTAATGTAGTATGTTGTATTCCTTGGGAAACTATGTGGTCATTCTCAAACTCATGGAATTCTCCTTATTATTCCTCTACTTGGTGGTTACTCTTAAGACTCTTTTGAACTCTTCATGTTATATTGCTATGTGTTGTATCTTGGTTGATAGCGTAAAGTTACTCTCTAGATTTAAATGTTCATAGCCTTGCATGCAGAAATTTTAGAACTCATCCCTTACAATCTCCCTTCTTCTTGCTAAATTGCATTGGACCAAACTTGGGTTCTGTAGACCCACACTTGTTTGAAGAAAAACAATTAAATAAAGAGTGTGATCCTTTTTCTGTTGCATTTTTCCTACCTCTTTCTCTGTGAATTCTAGGAGGAAGTCAAGTCTAAGGGGAGGGGGATGTAGTGCCCACTTCCCTTTGACACCTTTTATTATTGATCATGATACTGTAGACTATATGATGGACATTTTAATAGTTTTGATTTAGTATGATGTTAGATGTGAGACCATGGATTATTGCTGACTTTGATTATATATGATGCATGATGATTATTAGAGACACTTTATACATTGATGTTGGTATACTATTTGACATGGATATATTATGAATGTTGTTCGGACATGTGATTTTTGATATTTTGAGTAAACCTAGAAAATGGAAATTATTTGATGATGATATAGTTGTTGATTAAATTACAAATGATATAGTTGTTACTTTGATGTTGTTGTGATTCATTTATATAGATGATTTTGGAATTATATTTATATTCATTTTGGATGTTCGATATGGCCACGAGGTCAAGGAGGTATTTGTATTTTTGCAGGTTAAAAATATCACAACAACATCGGGGATTGAGACCAACCACATTGGAATTCTAGATGAATTCAACAAGGTCACCATGGGAACTAGTTTTGTTGTGTGTGTGTGTGTGTTTATTAGTGTTAGGATTCCCATGGGGGATCAACTTTGAATGTAACCAAGGGATTTTGTGTATTTTATTAATGTGGTTCCTTTTTATTATTGTTTATATGTATTTTATTAATGATGCGTCCCTTTCTTTTATTTAATTAAGTTATGGTAGATTAATGTGAGAAAACATATGGTTAAAAGTTAATTAATTAAATTGGGAAATAAGAAAGTAATTATTAGAGTTGTTGACCCTTGTGTTAAATGTTGTAAGGTGTGTGTAAGTAAGGTTGTAAGTGATGTGTAAGTATGTGTAAGAGTTGTGTAAGTCATATTTTAGAGTATGAAACACTCCACCTCCTTGGAAATTAGAATTTTTCCTTGGAGGCTATTTTTGGAGGCTTATGGGACAAGTAAAACTTGTCCCATACCTCTTAATTTTATTTACCAACCATACCTATGGTTGAAGGGTTGATTTTAGACCTTTTTAATGCATTTTGGGAAGACAAAATTGTAAGTTTTAATTGCACTCTTCTTACATTTTATTAAATTCAGTCCTTTGGGGTGTGGGATTTTAGAGTGTGTAAGTTTATTTGTCATATTATTCACCCACCTCTTTATTGTGCATTGGAGAATGAATTTGAATTTTGTGTTGGAGTTGAGGATGTGTGATGTGGCATCCTACATGGATCCACCTCATCCTCTCCTCTTCCCTCTTCTATAAAATTGAAACTCTTTTCTTTGTTTTGGGTTGTTGAAACATTTTGCATGCTTCCTTGGGGTGAATTTTCTTGTTGATTGGAGCTCTTGCTTTTGGAAGGAGATTGGAGAATTTTGCATGCTTCCTTGGGGCAAAATTTTCTTGTTGATTGGAGCTCTTACTTTTGGAAGGAGATTGGAGAACTTTGCATGCTTGTTGGTTGCTGATTTTGGGACTGTATTTTGACATTGAAAGCTTGCTATTTTGGAACAAATCTACCATGGAGAGGTAGGAGCTTAGCTCTTCATTTATGTTGTTATTTCTTTTTGTGTTTGTGTGAATGGTGAATGTTTTGTGTGTTTATTGGCTATTTGGGTAGACTGCCATAGGAATGGTGTAGGAGAAGGCTATGGGGAATCCATGTGGGGGCATAAGGGAATGCTAGTGGCATCAGAATTCTTGTGGAGGGAGTTTGGGTTTGGGATCCACCATGGAAAAGAAATAGCTTGCATTTATTACTTTGTGGGGGCATAAGGAAATATGTGGGGGCATAAGGAGGGATTGTGGGGGCATAAGGATATGTGTGATGATTTATATTGGTGATTTGTTACATGTGGATGCCCAATTCCCATTGGGAGGCATAAGCAACTTTCCCCATAGTTCTTGCTTCTTTGGCTTGCATGATGAAGCCTGAGTTCTATATTAATGTTTCAATGCAGTTGTAAGTTGTTGTTTTGTTAGACTGTGTTTTAATTTGAAATGTGCATGTTGAAAGAATGTTGTGTGTATGTTTTTGGAAGCCTATTGTTGCCATGATTTGAATCACACCTTCTATTGCATTGTGGTTGGGGCTCGGGGCCAATGAAGAAGGATGACTTCTCCTCTTCATTGGATGTCTTGGTTGGGTGGAGAGTGTTGCCTTTCCCCACTTTTGTTGTGATCAAATTGGAAGAAAAGGGAACTTTGCATGTTGTTGTTCTGGAGCAGAGGAGAAAGACATTTTGACAGTCCCTTGTGAAATAAATTCTTTTGTAACCTTTCCCACTTTGAAGTGGATGAAATTGTAAATGTAATGGAAATGGAAAGATATTTGTATTGAGCTATGAAAGTTGTAAATTTGAAATGTGATAGATTTATATACTCTATTATGTTCATTTCAAAGAAAGAAATTGAAATTTGTTAATTGCATTCAAGGAATTGAGAGATGTAAAGTTGTTTTTTTGGAAGTTAATAAAGGATTGTAATATATTTATTCATTTGCATTGTTGCATCGAAATATGATATTTAAATGTTATTGAAATCTCTATTTGGGAAAAAGGAAATACGTATGAAGGAATTGCATTACTTTGTCCTTTTGAAAATATGACAAAAATGGAAATCATACTTTGCATTTTAGCTATTATATGGTTTTTGTAAATCAACTAAATGTATTAGATTTGAATAGAAATGAATTTCCATACTTGAATGATGAAAAATGATAAACAGATCCTTTAGAAATTGATCTCTCAGTATTAAAATTTAAAACTCGATAAATAATTTGTATAAAATGAATAGTTCAAGCTCGCACACATAATCAACATTGAAACATTAAAATTTAGCATGCTATGATATCAATGCACTCAATTTGACAAAAAAACACTTAAGGAAATAATTTTAAACATTGCAAAATTGGGCCCAAACCTTTTGTAGTCGTTTTTTTGTCAATTGTTGGAAAATTTGAATTGGAAATCAATCAAGAAAAATTACCCTCCAAATGCATCCTAAATCCTTCTTAGAATAATTCTCCATGTCTATTTGGCATGTTGAGTGAAGGAGAAGATCAAATTGAACAAAATTTATAAGTTAAAATTTACCAGTTTACTTTTAAAAATCCTATAGGCCGTTTTCTTAAAATTTACCCCTTAAACTTTATCAAAATCTAAAATTTATGATTCCTGTACAAAGAGGGCATCGAGAGCTTTCTAGAAAGTCCTCGTTTTCTCAAAACCGAGTTTTCTATAAAAAGTTATGGCCTTCTGAATTTTTCTTCACTGACATTAAAATTTTAGAAAATTTTTCCTTGGTGGGCCCGTGACCCAAATTTTTCCTTAAAACACTTAATAATTTTTTTGGGAATTTTTTAACATTTTCCTCACCACCCCACCAGACCACAACCAATCAGAGGCTTCCATGTGGCCTTATGAGGAAACGGCAGAGGCACGACATCATTTTCTTCCTTGGAACCTTTTTAAAAAATTGGAATATTTTATTAATTTCCTCCGCCACCCGCAACCCCATAGCCAATGAAAGGCTGCCACATGGCAGCATGGGGTGACAGTGGAGGGGCGGAACCCACACAACCTTATCCTTTTGAAATTTTATTTTTTGGAAAATTTTTGAGTTTACCTCCATGACCCCGCACTCCCACCCTACGTTGGAAATCCCTTCCATGGACGTGCAGGGCCACGCGTGCCACTTATCCCTTTTCCCTCCTCTCGGTGAATTTTCTCAAACTCCTCCATCGCCCCGCCCTTCCCTCGTTTCTTTCCCGCTTTGACTTGGAGCTCGACACGTGTCCCTGGTGGCGCAACGGAAGCGCGGGTGAAAAAGTGGACTTTGCCCTACGTGGGGAAATTTCAAAACATCTCCCCGTGACCCGCCAACCCGAAAAAGTGGATTTTTCCCACTCGACACATGTCCCTTTTGAAAAAAATTCACCCCAAGGTCTGCCGGCCCATAACTTGAGTTTTATGAGGAGTTAGGAGGACTTCTTTATATCATTGGAAAGGTGAGGAAATTAAATATCTAATGGGAATGATTTAGGAAAATTTTGAATGTGTTAAGTGTGAGAAAAATCAATTTGAAACTATAATCATGTTAGAGAGTGGGTATGGTGTTAATTTACCCCCTGAACATAACTAAAACTTCTAACCCTAAATTTTGGACCTTGTGACCTATAATAATTGTTAATAAAGGAAAAGTATGTTCTAGTGAATTTGAATTGTTCCAGAACTTGTTAGTGGCAATCTGCTACCTTGTAACCTAGTAGAGGACGCTTCTAATAAAAAAATTATTCTATAATTTTCCTAACTAATCCTAGGTTGTTTCTTAGGTCTCAAGTGGGTTGTTTTAGCGGGAATCACACACATACTTATGCAACATGCGCTTCTTCAAACTTCTCCTAGGTATACATCTCTATTTACTTTTTTAGTTATCGATCTTTCACTCACCAACATAAAGTGGGTGCAAATGTTGACACAAAATCAAGCACTTAATACTATTTACTATACTTCCAAATATGTTATTTCATATATGGATATTGTGTAAGAAGAGTATTCACCGTGACCCATTCTATAGTCCATCCACTTGAATTTTCAATTTCTATTTATTTTATCTTGTACACTGGTCACTCATGCACCTAGTTTTGGTCAGGTCACAGGGATCCCTATCTGTTAGTCTTCACTCATTTGTCATCATCACTTATCTTTGGAAACTAGCATGCAATACTCGAACACTAGTGTTAGGTGCTCATGTCCATCCTAGGTTATTGTTTCTTCTTTATATTTGATCTTATTTTTGACATTTGAGGTTGGTATTTTTAGTTTTCCCTCTCATATCCCGAGGTACTAGTCGGCATGTTAGGTCATTAGTGTCAAAATTCAAGCAAGAGATCCCTATATAAACAAAACATACATACCATTATATGGGTGGGAAATTATTATCAAGGGCTATCTATCTACATATCTCAAGGGACTGCATTTGGGCACATTACTCTACATATAAAATATATAGAAGGGGAATTTGTTCTATTCCATCAACATATTTGTATTTTATCTAGCTATCGCCCTGTTATCTTGGCTATCAGAGTAGTGAGGGAAATCACTATTACACACACAAGAACATTGAACTACATTGGGTCTAATATGTAATGCAATTCTTAGTCATAATTTCACCATTGTGATAGTTGAGGATAGTTTGACCTATCATTTTACATCTTTCTTTTTAGGATTTGATGTCTTTTTGAGGGTTTTATTGGAGGATATCTATGTGCAGTTTTCAGGCACCTCGGTGATCCAAGTGTGACATAAATGTGACCAAAAGTGAAAAAGTGTGAATCCATAGTGACATTGTGGGAACTAAGTTTTGACAATTTATGTAGACTCCAATGCCCATACAGAGGTCTTGGGTGCCCACAGGCGCCCTATCATTTCCTGTGCACCCGTGTCACAGAACAACAAACATTTTTACATTTTTTTGAGTCTAATTATAATGATTTATGCTCATGTTCCATCACATATTCTATTTCAAACTCAGCTCGGGATAAACATAATTTAGATAAGTACCTTACTCCTCTCATTTCCTTTTATATCTAAAAATTAATAAATTGTTTAGCATTCATATTTCATTGTTTATCAGCTTATAGCACATCTTTTCATTTAGATTTTAATAAAATGATTTTTTTATTAAATCACTAATGGATCCATAAAGTAAATGAGTATACCATTGGATATCATGATCAACAAGGCTATACAAAATTTATTTGAGTAACAAGTGATAATTGGAATAAAAAAACATAGCTAAATGGTAATACTTGAGATGTAAAGAAGGATTGGAAGTGCCATAAAAATGGGAGAAGTTAGGCATGATGAAGTCCTTTGGGGAAGAGGAATTGTGGATATTTTTAGGAATGGGATTTCCATGCAGATAATTATTGTCAATGGAAGCAAAAAAGGCTTTAGTTTTTACGGTGAATGTATGATTTTGAGATTACAAAGTGCCAACAACATGCATGAGGGAAAAAATATCGTGTGAAGGAATGGTTAGTGAAGTGAGAGGAACATTTAGTAGTTGTATCTTTCCATTGTGATTGATCATGGGAACATGATTAGAAAGAGTGGATGTGAAATGAGGTGGAGGATGTTGTGGAGATGTGGTGCATTTGGTGCACCATGTGGTTAGAGGATCGTTTCCCACGGGTGACCGAATTTTTCTAGGGTGAGTGAGTATATAGACAGTTTGGCATGGCCAAGGATGTGCCCTTAGAGCCATTTTGGTTGAGATCTAATAAAGTGACAAGATGACCAGAGTGAGGTCGGGCCCTATAAGAGAAAAACTAGTGCGTCTTGGTCTAGATGAGATAGATGCGGCTATAGAGCCTATCCATTTTGATGACGCAATGTGAACCTAGGAATATAGTGGGTGGTGGGTGACACATTGATGGGTGTTGCTATTTCATTTAGTGGTGGATGCGGCCTATGATCAGGAAGTTAGAGGAGTAGAGGGGAAGAAAATTTCCCGATGTAGATGGTGTAATGATGACACAAGCCAAACGTAAGAATTTTTATTTGTTATTTTTGTTTGGTTATTAGATATTGTGAAGGTGTGTAATAACTAATGGTGGTTTTTGTGATTGTAAGTGATTCCTATTGGTCATTGATTGTAGATTCATCAATATGCATGTTGATGTAGAATGTTCCTCCAGATGTGATCGTGGGAGGTGGTATGATAGAGAGAGTTGATGCTATTGTGGTAGATCATGACCATTTATTTGATCTAGTGGTTATAAAAGATACCACATGTACCATGTTATTGAGTAAGTTCCATGAGGCTTGTGAAGAGGCTGAGTGAGATATATAGGTTTTAGGAGGAGGAGCGCTAGCTCCATATGTGTTTGATAGATATGTTGAGCTACATGTCCAATTTGCAGAGGATATTAATGAGATTTATGTATTACAAAGTCAGTTAAAGAGATATAGAGGTCAAGATTAGTGGCATAGAGTGAGTGGTAAAGCTTCTAGTTCTAGAGCTCCCATGATTGTATATAGTGATAGTGAGGATGATGTATGATGTATTGTATATGTTGTATTGATGCATGGGGGCTTGTCCCTAGTGATTGTATTTTTGAACTTATGATTTTGATGAGTTATATATATTGACTTATGTTGATTTTGCATTGATTTTTGATGCACATTGTACACTATGTGATGATGATATGTTCTTGATAGTGTTTATTGAGTTTGATGAATTCTAGAGGCGGTTGTGAGAGTGATTGATTTGATATATATTATTGATGGTTGAAATTTACAATTATGTGGAAAGAAAAACCAAGTAATGGATCACATAAAGAATAGGAATGTATGGTATAGCATGGAATAAGTAGAAATGTATGGATGTAATGCAATGTGTTAGATAAATAAATGTAGAAATGTGAGTTACGCAAGATAAGAGAGGAAAATAATGACGTGTGGATGATTATGAGATGTAAAATAATGTTTATGATTGCATGTTGTGTGAATGGAGTGGGGAGGGGGAAGAAGAGTGATTGCCCCTAGTATGAGAATAAGGTTTTCATTGTTGTGTTGCATTGTGCAAAGGGATATACACTCTAGAGAGTTCTGCGTGGGTTTCCACTTGAGAATGCTACTTATTTTGGGCTTGTCATATGCATAGTGGGATATATTGCACCATGTTGGACATGTGGACATTTCTAGATTGGGGGAGTAACCCATAATATGCCTATGTTGACTAATTTTTGTGATAGATGGTTCACAAATACATATAAATTCTAGTTTACATAGGTGATATGGTAGTTACAATAGAGGATGTATACATGATATTACAGTTTTCTATTATAGGAGAGAGAGTACAGGTGATGACTATAATAGATGTCTGTAGTTAGATGATGGTAGCGAGGTGGTGTTTCATAGGTACATGAGTACATGAAGAGACTCATATTAGTTTATATGCGATATTGAGATTTAGTGTTCTGTGGTTGTGGAAGTTTATTGTAGCGATTCTAGTGTCGGTCCAACACCCGATGCCCCTATCTAGCCTCTAGCCTCGATTCCAAAATTAGCAAGGAGTAGTTACAACATTGTTTACATCATGTTCAACACTTTATACTACCTAGATTAATTCTAGATCACACTAGAATCATGTAAATCATTTATCTATCTCATTTTCTTATAGTTTTAGATTGTTTGAGTGCTCATCATTTGTATCTTTTCGTATTTTACGAGATCGCTTACTCTGTAATTAGATTTATTTAATTTGTTATAAAAATCACCAGCTTGACATAGAAAAAATAATCATCACGACTCAATTTATATACAATTATTAAGGTCTCTAAGTGTATTTTATGGAACAACTCAACTTTTCCTCCAATTCAAAGAAGAAAACCTCCAAAGAACTACTGGGTCTTCAAAACAAATCCGGTTCACATATGAAAACACCTCATCAAGACACAAACCATATACCATTGGAAAGGTATATTAATCCAATTTATAGAACAAATAACTTTATCTTCCAACTCATATTGGAAGACATTTAACCAAGAAAATATCTAAAACTGCTCATTTAGGATCCAAGGACTTAAGAACCGGGCCTTGAGAGAGACAAGCACAAAATCCTCCAAACCAGCTTCCAAGATAAACCATCACCTAGAACACATCAAGGAAATTTGTACCAACATGTAAAAGTACTAAGAATTATATGGCACATGGAGAAATCTCACCCGACACACTTGATTCAATCAACTTTTGTAGCAAGTTAACTTGGGATTTCTAGACTAATAGGTATTCAATTGAAAAACCCTTCACCATGCCATTCCAAAAGATTCATCACATCATATCAGGTGCATAAAAACTATTCATGGAAAAAACTCTGCTAAAAGATGCAATTTCATCAAACTAGCATCAAACCAAGAGACTAGTAATTTAGCCCTCAAGGCCAAAATCGACCTGGTGCAACTTTGAGCACATGTAACTCAAAACTTATTAAAGAAACATGCCTAAAATTTTTCATGGTTGTGTATAATATCTCCTAAGGATTTTGAAATATTTCACTTCTCATTATATCCCTCAAGGCCAAAATCAACCTGACACCTTCATCGTAGCCTTGAAACTACAAAACCCACAAAACTAGGGTTTTTTAATCTCACTTCCTGAAAAATTTGAAATAAAAAACCACCACCAAAATGAGATCTAAGGAATAATATTCAACCCTTATGCATCATTTTTTCATGACAAGACAATTTTAAGACAAAATAAGGTAAATCTCCCAAGTCTCTTTATTTTGAGGGTTTAATTAGGGTTTCAAAACATCTTCTTAATGATTGTTTATAAAAACTTGATAATCATTCCACCTTAATCTTTTTCTAAACACTCTTATCTCAATGTAATATCATACTCCAAATCTTTGGGTACCATGCAAAGTGTGTGTGAGTGGGTGAGCATCTGAAGTTTCCAATTCAAGTTGGTTTTTCCTTCTTCTCAACTTGGTTTGACCAAATACTTCATAAATTTAACAAAAATATTCAATTTTACATGAAACTTGTCATGAATGATTATGAGAACATTCTCTATTTTTCCTAGCTCACCACCAAGATCAAATATACCTGAAACTCTCTACCCACATCAACTTACCTATGCTATCATGCCTTATCTTCACCTTCTTGATTCCCAAGGACCATGAAACATCACCAAACCTTTGAGAACTGACCTAAAACTCATCATACATTTCATATAAACCATCACCATGATATTATCACGCTTCAAAAATATTGATCTTTTTTAGAACTCATACCTCTAACTCATTCTACTTATGCTAGGACTAGGTCTAGGCCTAGATTGGCCACTTCACATCATGAATCTTCATGAACTACCAAGATGACCATATACAGACACTTGGAAACCTCTTATAGAATGCTTTGACCATGATGAAACTCATTCCATGACCATAAATTATTGTATCATGCTCAAAATAATGCCTAGACACCATTGCTCGAACTTGATCAAAACATGACACTACCAATAAAACTTCATTTTAGACACTCGAAAGAAACCTCATGGAGATTCACATGACACCTATGCACCCTTTTCCATCAATAACAACAAAATAGACACAATTGACAAAATTTTCCCCTTTTTTATTGATGGAAAACACCTTCAAAAACGTTAATGGAACTAATAAGACCAAACACCTACAAGACTCTTTTCCATGTTTTTGATTCTACTCTACCCCTTTGACATCTATACAAAAGGATATAAAGATGACTAGACATGGTAAATGATAAAAAAAGACAAAACATAATGGAAACAATGACTTAATTCCACACAAGCTCCCCATTGGATTGTACTTTCTCTTTTTAGACTTCAAATAACAACAACAAATTATCCATATACCTAAAAGAATCATCCAACTAGTTCCCCCTAAGAAGATATCCACAAAAATTGTCTTTATTCATGTTTTACATTATTCTCTAGATCTGTACCATGATTGAAAGAAAAAAATATTCCTTCAACACTATCTCTTCACCTTTCGTGATCATGATCCGTAAAGTTAATCTTTAGTCCTATTTTACCAAACTTCTCCTTGTCATAGAATCAACAAAAACATGTATAAAAACCTCCAAGAGCTTCCCTTGTCACAATTCCATCATACTCTAGCTAAAAATGTAAAGTTTTGTGCTCTTACCTTCACCATATGACATATAAGTGGATCAATATAAATTTCTTAGATTCGATTCACCTTTTTAGTATCCATAACCTTCTCTCGCATGACATCATACCTATTTGAGCTTGTGCCAATCTCCCCCTTCAACCGTATTTTCTTAACAACCATAATTTTACCTTATAAAGGATTCTTACCATCAAGGATACATGTTTGATGATTAGAGAAAACTCCCCTCCTTAAGAAGTCTTCACATTCCCGTAGTTATTCACTAAAACCCACGATGGTGTTCAAGAACCTTATAGTATAACTATCTTCTTATTTTAAGTATTCATTAATTACTTGAATTACTTATCAACCCGTTAACAATGTACTCGTACCTACATAATATGAACTCATGATAAATTTGGATCTTAAAAAAATTCAAATCAACCCTTGACATCAGTTTTATATTTCTTTTGTCATCATAGAAATTATTCTTACACCTCTTCCCTGAATTTGTGTTGACTCAACTCTATTTATATCTATAAGACCAAAACATAGAGTTCTTCTAACATTTATAGACCTATTTTGACCATCACCTATAAAATGTTCCTTTTAACCCAATCATACAATCTTCTTACTATTACAAATAAGAAAAGTTTTTCAACATGTCAACTTATTCATACTCAAGCTCACAAATTGTTTCTCACATAGAGTAATGTAGGTTATAGGCATACCACATATAGATAAATTTTGGAGACACAATACATTTTTAGAATGATAGAAAAACCTTTAACATGTACAACATCTTCATAGCATACTTGTCCAATCAGGACATAAAAATTTCACATACTACTAGAGGACCTTCCAATCACACATCATATCATCATGAATTCATGGAGGTACTCAAAGGATCACATAAATCACTAGATATATCTTTAAATGAGAGAAAACATTGATTTCATCATTGGAGTGACATCTTGATACATCAAAATTAATACTTGATTGATTATCACTAATCATGCCTTATAAAAATTCACATACCTTTGTTTCAGACCTCATTTTGCTACTTGATATCATAGTATCCCTCAATACTTTGTTCAAAGCTCGGAGTTCCTCAATTATACCATCATAATACCTTGATACCACCATCATAACTACTAAATATCTAAACCACCTCTCACATACTTGAAATAATGCACACCAAATGAAAGGAATCACTTCTCTCTTTCAAAAAATCCTTCGTACAATTATTCAAACAATACACATGAAACCCTTACTTGTGAAGACACCTTACCTATCTTAAAAATCTTTAGATAATTTCAAGAACATAATAAATAAATATTCAGATGACAACTCGTTACATCTTTTTAATACCTTATTTCGTACTCAAAGAACTATTTAATCACTAAGAAATATATATTTGTCCTCATAGACCCGAAAGACTCAAGAAAATCCACACTTCTTCCATGATGCAACAACATGCTTGATTTACCTCAGAGCATCAATCAAGAGCTCATAATTTTGAAAACATGGTCATCATATATCATCAAGATAACATTCTACTTAGCCTTGATGACCTTACATATTTTCTAGACCATGATAACATCTTCATCGTATGACAACATAGAATTTTAATTCCTTCAAAAATTTATACCAACATGACATGATTTAAATATTCAAATTAGATACAACTTGTATACTTTACAGCATACAATAGTTCTTAAATCTTTCCACGATTCAAAGGTTACTTGACTGAAACCGAATTTTACATAGTCATCATATTTTTTTCAAGAGAATTCTCACATAGGCCTTATTATAGATGAGAAACCCACTGAGCATAATCCAACCATACCTTATTTGATCCATTAGCACAATATACTTTAACAAGAGTACACACCAATCTCGGATGAAGCAATGAATTTTCTTAAAGCAACACAATCATAACACTTTATCACCCTCAAATACATATCAATGAAGTAAGATGAAGAATATTTCAACACTCCATGAATATCACATCTTCAATTTCACCCTATTGAGAGATAAACCTATTTTATGACTTATATACATCTCTTTCATTCACGTTCACCAAATGAGAATATTACCTTTCTCACTTCAAATATCTTGACAACAATTAGCCATCTCCATATTGATTCAAGCCTCAACTAGCTTGCTTATGGAGCTCAAATAACATGAAACGATCCTCCGAAGATATGGATCTCTTCAAATATGCTCATGTATGCAATGTATCTTCATGATACTCATTAAAATTAACTTCATCATCATCATGTCATACTTGTAGCATGACACTAAGATGCCTTCTTGAAACATGATACATAAATATACATGATCAAATATTTACTTAAAAATACTTTTATCTCAAGTAAAATCTGATCATCTTGTAAAAATTTCTTTGATGCACTCCAAACACTTCCTAGAGACTTGAAAAACCCTAAAAAAATATTTTTCATAAAAAACAACCTACAAAAATAGTACATTCAGACCCATCATGATGAAATTGGTTCATAGTGACACATTTTAGGCTTATACAAACCATATCCAATTTTCTATGACAATATGAAACATATATGATACACTTTTAAACATGAAAACAACACAAATTTAAGGCACTTACAACATAAGAATCCAACTACTGATGCACATGCTCATGAAAATTTCTTTTAACATGAAACACTAACCCTGGATACTAAGATCAACAAAAAATTGAGACTCAATTGTCAACATGCACTGAATTCCTTTGACTGATAGGAACATGACTTATCTTTGCTTGGTTATTCAAATATGACCTTAAAAACATGGAAAAGTTATTAACACATCTTAAAACACCTTTTGAATTTTACCACACTCTAGGACATGACATGACTCAAACATACTTTATCAAGGGCTCAAAACACAACATTTAGACCTTAACACATCAAAATTGTCATGAAAAATAGGTTTTGATGATCTAAAAATCAGAAACCTAAACATAGACCTCATGATAGATCAAAACCCATAACTTATCACTCTTGAAGTATATGAAGTGCCCAAATTCTTTAACTTTTCATGACCTATACAATGGATTACAGTTAGACACATATGGATTTCCTCATATATTGCTTCTTAAACCAAAGAAAACATACCTCCATTATTTGACTTGGGATTAATGAAATTGTCTTCCATATTACTTGAACTCATCCCTTCTTTGAAAAACCTTATTAGATTATACTTCATGTTATGAATTTTAGACTGAAAAATCAGTTCTCTTGACCATAGGAACATAATTAATTATCTCAAATTCATTCTTAGGATTGATGTTTCTATTGAACACTTTATTATCTTACTTTTTGGATGCTTGAAACCTTATACTATACCCTAGAGATTCACTTTGGTGGTAATATCTTGAAATGTTACATTGTTTGTGAGAATTGTAGCACACAATACCATTCTTATTTCCTCTTGACTCATATAAACTTATATTCTAACAACAATAATTATCATTATGACCATACTCACAACATGAGTAGCATTCACCTTTGAAGAAGCTATCATCATTTGTAGAAGACCTTCTGTTACAATATCTAGATCTATGACCAAAATCTTTAGATGAATAACAATATCCATTGAAAGAATCACCATACCTCATAGCATTAGGTTGTCTAACAAGATTATAATTTCCTAAGTTATTTTTGTTTCCTTCTTGTCTTCTTGATAACTTGGTCAAGATTTTTCATCAAATCTCCACATATCATTCTTTCAAACCCAAACATGTCTTGTATTTATCTGCTTTTTGTCTCTCTAAGACTCAATTAAGATATTCATAACTCTTTTCTAACCTCCCATATGTCTTCAACATGCTAGATGCATCTTCTTAATAATTTTCCAAAGATTTAAACTTATCTTCATACTTGAGGAAAGAATCTTATTTATCCTTTAGGGATTTTATCACACTTTCAACTTGATATTTCAAATCCTTGATGACTTGACCATGCTCTAACTCCATGTAGCTGATCTTATCTTGTAAACCATGAAGCAAGGAATATGAAACTTCATACTTCTTCCTTAAGAAAAATTAAACATAATATTCTTTTCACATTTCTTGTGCTTCAAGAGGATCTCCTTCAAGTAGTGAAACTTACTTATCAAGGACCAACTTTGATAATAATTGGTGGAAGAACAATGGACTGATAGGAAGGGTGAATCAGTCCTAAAAATTTCATTTCATTTTCCACAACATATATGGATCATTCAACCATTAGTATAATCATCCATGAACCATATGATATTATTAGGTGTGTATTAAATAATCAAAAGTGAAATAATAAAAAGATATAACACATGGCACTAGATATAAATGAGATACCCTCAAGGGGAAGAAAATCCAATGAAACCCGATGCGTAAACTACTCAATTTTAACAATAAATAAATCTTGTGCTTGTGAATATGAATGAATTAAACACTACCAATATAATTTTTAAGAATTAAACACTACTATACTACAAAAATTGAGAAAAGATAGACAAAGGAGACATGATTTATCAAGGAGAAACCCAATGTGGGAAAAACTCCATTGGGTAAGAAAATTTACTTCCCTTCCACTATGTAAATATCCAAAATACAAAGTACTACCAATAATTGGCCTTCAAGAGGGATTACTACTCCTTATAATTGTATTTTATTTCTAATAACTTCTAAACAATGAATATCTCACTCAAAATGAAAAAAAAGAAAGAATTAAAATGTCTTCTCTTTTCCCACACTAGAATTCACTCAAAATCACTTGCTAGAATGAATAATTAAACTTGTATTTATAGTTTCTCTATCCAAGGATGCATGGAAAGGTGAAATGAATCATTTTGGGAAGCTCAAAAATTTTCAACTATTAAGATCCCAAATTCTAGAACTGTCTCATACAGATCACCACCGAATGTAAACCAGACTTTGCATAACCACCATGGTAGTTGCACAACCACCATGGTAGTTTCTTAACTGTCACCTATAAAATTTCCTGAATAGAATAATTATGGTCTAAATTTTCATTCAAAGGTGTCTGGATCACCCCCATCCTAACTAGACCATCTCCTATAGAAACAATAGGCTTATAATCAGTAGAACAAGTACCAAAGATGGAGAATACATAAAATGTGGCATATCTAGATCCATTTTTGGATCATACCTCTCCAATTAGAGGCTTTTAAGTCCCTAATATCTTCAAGTAATGTTGAGGTGAGGAAATTTCCTCCCCACATCCTCTTTGGAATACTACTTGGATTTTATAGGCCCTATCATTTCAACCCAATCAACCACCAATATTGCACTCCTCTCTATTTCATCCTCTCTTTCCGTTGTAAGACCACATCATACTCTAATGCTAGATGAATTTTTTTGAGAAAAAACCTTAATATATGAAAGCAATACTCCCTCTTCTTCATCTAATATTGAGGGCTCAAATAGACGTAAATTTTTAACATTCATAACTAAGTAAATAATCATATAAGTCCAAGAGAAATGCATTCTTACCCATTTTTTCCGAATATCAAATGGGACATGTTGAAGAGGCTTGAGTTTATTAGCTTTTCCTTTTATCTTATCCCTTCTCAAGTACAACCATACCATGTATCCAACAAGGAAGGAATGCTCAATCATATGCTAATCATGTCATGCTTTGTATATGGCCTATGACTCTATCAACCTCTCATGTACTTGAAGGTGTATCTGATTGAGCTTTATCAATGAAATTCTTAGCTTTGTGGACCTCTAGTTGCACTTTTATTTTGTTTCTACAATATAAAAAAAACATCAAAAGAAATCTTAGGAAAATAACCAAAATATGTTTCAAAAGGAGTCTTACTAGACGAAGCATGAACTGCCCTATTATAAGAATGATGGATATACACCAAGTTATCATCCCAAGTCATTGTATGTTTCCTATTATACCCTATCAAGAGATGGACCAAGGTAAAATTCACCACTTTTATTTTCCCATATGTTTGTGGATGAAAGGTGGTAGAACTCTTCATCTTCATACCCATCTTCTCCCACAAAGTAGACCAAAACTTTCCTATGAATCATGAGTGCCTATCTGACACAATAGAATTAGGTAAACCAAAGTGAACCCATGCATTAGCAAAAATAAATTAGCTAAATCACTGGCCTTAATGGTATTCTTACGAGGAATTAGAATAAACTAAATCAATTTACTATCACAAAAATATAATCACGACCTTTCTTAGAGGTAGGTAAAACTCCCACAAAATCCATGGAGATACTCTCCCATGGTTGGGAAGGAACTAAAAACAACATATATAAGCCAAACTTCCTATTATTAGGCTTTCTTATATTGCATAAAACATAACCCCTAATGAATTTATAAACTTCTGCATGAATGTTTTTCAAATAAACATACCTCTATAAGTACGCTATAGTTCTTGTCGAGTAAAGTGACTAGCTACCTTAGAAGTGTGTACTTCTCTCATCAACTGCACTCTTTCCCCTTAGGAACAAAACATTTCTCATTATTATAGAACAAACTATCCTAGAATTAGTATTCTGCTCTAGGTGCAAATACCTCACTTGGAGGTTTCTATTGAAAAATATCTACAAAATTTGGATCCTGCTTATAACCTTCGTGATATGATTCACAAAAAAGGCTAAAGAAGAGTTAACGTGCCCATAAATGAAAGAAAAGGAGGTATAGATAACATATCAACTAACTTGTTTGTCACACCTTTCTTATATTTAATAAAAAAAATTACCGTAAAAATGCCATCCATTTATAGTGTCTAGTTTGCTGAATCTTTTTTGGAGCTTACATATATTGGAAAGGCTGATGATCCATGTGAATGCTAGTTTCCTTACCCATCAAATAATGTTTCCATTTCTTGACTAATTGAACAAGAGCATATAATTATTTTTCATATGTACAATAATTCATAATTACACCATGAAATAATTTAGAATGATAACATACATGCCTACCCCCTGAAGAAGGAAAACCCCCATAGAATAGTCACTGACATCATTTTCCACCTCAAATGATAGTTGAAAGTTCGGTAATGCCAAAACTGGTGCATGCCTAATATTATATTTAAATGACTCAAAATCAATCTATTGTTTCTTAACTGAATAAAAAGCCTTACCTCCTACTTTCAATGAATGTAGTGGTGCTGCTATGGATGAAAAGTTCTTAATGAAATTCCTCAAATACTTAACTACACCCAAAAAGCTCTTGGTCTTAGTCAAACTAGATGGTGTGGGACAATTCTGAATGGCCTTTATCTTTTCAGACTAATCCTTAACTCTCCATATCCAACCACATGTCCCAAAAAGACAAATGAATGTTGTGTAAAATCACACTTCTTTTCATTCAACACAAGTCGATTCTCCTTAAGAACTTGTAAAACTTGATGCAAATGGTCAACATGCTCCTCAAAAGTTCTACTAAAAATAGAATATCATCCAAGTACACAATAAAAAGGAATCAATAAATGGCCTCATTACCTCATTCATCAATCTCATGAAGGTAGCTAGTGCATTGCATATCTCGAATGGTAATACCAACCACTCATATAACCCCTACCTGGACTTGAACATTGTTTTTCAGATGTCCTCTTCCTTGATCTGCACTTGATGATACCTAGAATTCAAATAAATCTTAGTAAAATATTTAGCATGATGTAACTGATGTAATAAATCATTAATGTGAGGGAGAGGGTACCTATTGTTGATGGTTATTTTATTTAAATCTCTATAATCAACACACATTATCCATGAACCATCTTTTTTAGGTAATAAAATTATAGGAGAACCACATGCAAAAGTGTTAAGATGGATTATACCTTGTTCAATCCAAGAATGCAACTGTTATTTTACCCCTTTGGCATCTTTCAAAGAATTCCTATATAATCCCAAGTTTGGAAGCAGATTATCGGGTATAAAATGGATCTTGTGCTCAATTCCCCTAACTAGGGGCAGCCCTGTAGGTTCTTGAAAGACCTCTCAAAATTGTTGAACCAAATTTACTATTTGTTTCTACCCTTTTCTATAAAAAATTCTACACATGGTTTTAGATGTAACAATATTATCTTCTGGAATATCTCTCAAAAGAATTAATGCAAATTTACCACTAGCATTAATAAGATTCCGAGCTTCAAAGTGGAACTTACCAAAGAGATATTTGAATCTTCTAAATAGGATGAGAAATGATGTAGATCTTACCATCCTTCACCAAGTGATAATGGTTAGATCTCCTCATGAAGATAACATCCTTGATATACGAATATGGCTCGCCAAATACTACACCACACACATAAAGGGGGAAAAAATCCATAGTAAATTCATCAATAAACTTCTTATCAATACAAAAATTTATCTTACACTGCTCAGTAACGTTGATGGATAAAATTTTCTTTACTAAACCCAAAGAATATGAACTTGGATGATTTTAAGTTTCCAACTTTAGCATGTCTACTAAGTCTTTGCTAATATAATTAGCTTGAGAACATGTACCAAAAAAAGAGCATCCACCTTGGTTTTTTTGCACTCGATTTAAATTAAATAGCTTAGTATTTTATTTTCATGAACACTATTATTACCCAAACATACCTCTCTATGGATGGAGGTACAACACATAGTCTCATCCACCTCTTCACTAAAAACACATCCTCTCCCTCAAGGGAAGGCTAGATTTTTTCTTATTTTTCTTGTTCTTGAAGGGATGTAATTCCGAGTAGAGCTTCTAACATTTATTCTTGAAATGAGTGTCAAAATCACAATGCCCACAATGAATTTAGTATCCTTTTTAGAAACAAAAGTATCATTTTCTTACCCTTTCCTTTTCCTTTATCCTCATGTTTGGTGTCACCTTGTTTTTTCGAAGCATGTTGACATATAGATGAATTCTTCTTCTTATCCATATCTAAGTAGTGAGATTGCATACAAGCCTAGTCTAAATCCACCAACTTGGCCAAAATACTTGGTCTCCTCAAGTGGATATGAATTCCCTAAATATAATTCATCGATAGGTCCTGGTCTACTACATTTTCCCCTTCTAGATAGCTTTCCTGGACCTCACTGGTATACTCCTGCATATTCTAGCCTTGTTTCTTCCTGAGATACTTCCAATACATGGACCTCTCTTCCTCATAACAAATAGGATAAAAATGGTATATTTTTAGATTTTTAAATCATCCCACTTAGTAAACAGTGGAAAATTCTTAATAACCAATGAATGAACATAAATATCAAACCAAGTTAAAGCATGATTGGTTAATTTGAATTGAGTAAAGTAAATCTACAATTTTTGTTAATTTGATGCAAATTGAAATATACCTCTAGTTGACCTAGCCAATGGTGTAGCTTCTCATCATTCACTTCTCCATCATAAGGATGAATCTCTATCTCAGCCTCTACTTTGAAAGGTAGAGGTGTGGGAATGACACGGGGCTGCTCTTCTTCATACTCACGAGCATATTCTTCATAGGATTCTAGTGTCTTGTTTGGAACACCAAGTTTCTCCATGAGTAATCCCATGATGGAATCCAATTTCCCTATGGACAAGGAAATATTACCCACATCTTTAAACAAACTTGCCACATTTTCCTCCAACTTGTAGAAACATTCTTCTCTGCTATCATCTGCATCTTCTATGAGCCATTTCTTGAATTCCTTGCTTCCACTTCCTTGTGGAAATATGTACTTCAAAGTTAATAGGGATACCTTCACCACTTTATTTTCCCATTTAGGTAAGGGGAATATAACTGAAATCTCAACACAATTTATCCACACAAAAACTAAAATCTCAACATCTCGATACCAATCTAATCCCTAAAATGCTCAATTTTTAATAATATATAGATCTTGTCCTCGTGAAAATGAATGAAATATTTACTTAGTTATCTTAAACAATATAATGTGAAAGAATTAAACACTACTATACTACCAAAATTGGGAAAAGATAGAAAAAGGAGACAAGATTTATTCTGGAGAAACCTAATATGGGAAAAACTCTAATGGGTAAGAAATTTTTTCTTCCCTTCCACTATGTAAATCTCCAAAAACAAAAAGTACTTCCAATAATTGGTCTTCAAGAAGGATTCACACTCCTTATACTTGTATTTTCTTGTTCAAAACTTATAAACAATGAAAACTCACTCACAATGAACAAAATAAGAAAGAATTCCAACTTATCCTCTTTTCCCACACTAGAATTCACTCAAAATTACTTTCTAGAATGAAGAATTAAACTTGTATTTATAGATGCTTCATTCAAGGATATATAGAAAGGAGAAACAAATCATTCTGGGAAGCTCAAACATTTGCAATTATTGATATCCTTAATTCTAGAACCATCTCGCATAGGACAATCACCGAACGTAAACCAACGGTTGTATAACTTCCACAGTGGTTGCTAAAGTGTCACCTATAAATTTTTTTGAACACGACAATTCTCATCTAAATAGTCATTTGAAGGTGTCTTGATGATCCTTAGCTTGAATAGACCATCTCTTGAAGAAATAGTAGGCTAAAAATATGTAGATAAAGTGTTGGTATCCAAATTGATTCTCCTTGGAAGTCGAAAGCAAAGATCAAAAAATTTAACAAGATACTCGTAGAGATAGAAAAATCATATGTTGTTTTATAGTCTGGGGAAGGGATCCAACCGGTTCTTTGTCACTCGAGTCTTTGGAGAAATGGATAGCACCATATAAAGGGATAGAAAGGGATCCAACTACTTTAGGTTGTGCCTTCCAACCAGGGTGAGAGGACCCATTTTGTAACCTCTGTTGGTGAAGGACATGAAGAGATCCTTCTCTACATAATTTTTAGGGGAAAATTGAGAAAATATGATCAATACACCACAATTTAACTCTCACGAGTTTTCACTTCTAAAGAATGGAGATATTTTTTGAACAAGGTTCAGGTTACTAAAGACACTTAAAACCCACTTTCTTCTATATATTTTGGGAATAGAATTTGTTCATTTGTGGATATAGAACAAAAATAGGGGCACTTTATGTAGGATTCATGGTTATTTGAATTTTTTTGGTGGGGAATTAAGTAAAATTAAGTTGATTTCACCAGATCTTTGAGAACCTTTACAAAAATTGGAAAACTAACAGTAGAATGCTTTAGAATAGTCAAAATATTCCTTCAACCGTAAGGTGTGCATCAATGGAGGCCCGTATCTGAATGATTTCACATAATTTTTAAGAATTCAACACGAAGGCTCGAGCTAAAGACTCATTTAAACATTAAAACCCCCAGCTTATCACACCTATGATACACTCATAGGATTATAAACAATATTTATCAACATAGTGGAAGTAAAATGATTTTAAATTGTTTATTTCATTACCAGATGAAAGATCTTCTCATAATGAAATTGTAAATGCCAAAATACTAACACATGGACGAGATCTTGTGTGATTCAGAGAGATTTTAATATAAGATTGCAACAGGAACAAGAAAAACTATTTGAAATACATTATGAAATAAAAGAAGACACAATTTTGCCCAAGATCAACACAAATTAATTCGAGATTTATCAAATTCATCAGCAGGGGAAAGTTTCTTGAAAAATCTCAGAGCTTGTCAATGGCTGTACACTTGCAACCATCTTGATGTGATTGAAATCTAAAACACAAGAAATTAACAGTTTCTTAGATGGCTTCTCAGAAGATGGGTTTTCTCGAATTTGTCTCATAAAAGTTAACACCCGAACTTTTTCAAGAGTATTCTCATTGCATTTATAAAATTCACTCGCTCACTCATCCCAAGTTTTCCCCAAAAGAAGAATATTTGAGGAATCCTTTGCTTGTTACAAGTTTTTTAGAAAGTGAAGTTTAAAAAATTTACACCCAAAGTTTCCGTGTGATAAATCATGAACTCGATCACATTTCATAGACCCTCAATTGTGGTGGATCGGATTCCACATAATAATTTTATACAGATTCTTAATCATTCTTTCATTCTATCGTGCCACAAATCCTCTTTTTGATCATTTTCAGGTGGCTCCATATGGCTGGATATAACAAGAAATTCTTTTCACCCTTGAGAATACACCTTGAGAAATGAGTACCCCCACATGGATACCTGCATTTGTGCCTCTAAGAAATGAGTTCCCCATATGGATTATATCATATATCTACATTGTGAGTCCGAGTCGGCCAAGTACAAAGAGGAGCCAACAGAAACCTCCATGTGTTTCCTTAGCGCAATTGTAAAAGTGAAGTTCAGAGGTAGGTTCCCAAATGAGCATAGGTTATCCATGTGCCATGGGCCCCAAGAAAGTTTCCTCACCTTTGAAAAGTCCCAATAAAAGGAGCTAGCAGAAGCCTCCACATGTTTCATCGGCACACTTTTGATATGTTGCCCAAAAGTGGAGACCCCAAACAAGCATGAGCTTACCATGTGTCTCAGCTTTGTAAAGTTGTTGAAAGAGTTTAAGGACTAGTAGAAGGATCCATGTGCCTAGGGTCTGAGAAAGTTTTCTTAGCCATTGAAAAGTCTAAGTATGGGAAAATCTAGCAGAAACCTTGTCTCTCTAGCGCTTCTTTGGTATGAAGCTTAAAAGAAGGAACCTCAAACAAGCATGGGACTTCCATGTGTCCATGGTCCAAAAAAGTTGTACCGGATTCATGAAAACAAATTCTAAGTATGGGAAAAGCTAGGGGAAACCTCCACGTGTCTCCTTGGCGCAACTCCAAAGGTCAAACCGAGAGGCAAATTTTCAAATGAGCGTAAGCCCTCCACATGGACCAGACTTGAGTTAAAGCGGGCTTGAGAGTCTCAAAATGTCTTGACGACCCACCCCTTTGCTTCTAACTTTTGATGTGGGCCCTAACAGAGTTGCAGATTATTTCATAACTTTTCTCCGTTGTACCAAAAGGCAAAAAACTACAAAAAGCTTAGGCGACCCACCTCCCCGCTTGTAACTTGAAAAATTTCCATGTGTCCTTCTTCGGGGTCAAAGTAAGACTTTTTCCCGCCGCTTCATATTTTTGAATAACTAATTAGATACTATTAGGGCCACGGGGCCAATTTGGTATTTTTATAAATGTGACAAAAGTGATAAGTTTTACCAAAAAGACCCGTCGGGCCACATCCAATTAGAAAGGACCATGTTTCCACGGATGTTGGGACAAAATTTGATAGGGAAAACATGAATGTGGAAAAATAGAAGGAAGGGGAAACCTTGAATTCATGCCCAAATTACAAATTCTTTCTCATGGACAGAGAAATGGTAAACAATATCTAGACTCAATGTGATCCTCGACCAAAGGAAAGGACTGATCATGGCAACCAAATGAAGGAGAAAGCTTTCACGCATCAATACAGGGAGACAGAGAAAACTTCAAACCACATGGAATGAGAAGTTTTTGAAAAAATAGGGTGAGATTAAATTGAATACCAAAATCAGCTCTGACTCGAGGATGGGAACTCCCTGTGAGTACCGTAAGAACAACAGACCAGACCATGTGCCAAAAATCTAATGGGAAATGGATTAAAAAAATATTGTAGAGCGAGAATGATAATAACCAAATCCCCCAAGACGAACTGAGAAACCAAGAAAAACTAGTCACCATTGACCAAGAAAATTGAAATAGAAAAACATGAAAAAAGAAAAAACAAAATACTATACACTGTATAATGGTGCATGTCTTGATTTTGAGAAATTAGTCAAGGAAATGTTTCAAATGCCTGCCATTAACAAGAAACTCAAGCAATTCCCCATCTAAGTATTTTAGGAAAAATGTGTGCTCTCCAATCTGAATGTCAATAGAATAAGGGCCCATCCATAATGCATCAAAATTTCCATAGTTTCCCTTATCCTCATGTAGTAGCACCAAATCTCCCACACTGAAAGCTCTTGGATTCACCTTTTTATCAAATAGCTTCTTCAATTTCTCCCTGAACTTCACATGTCTTTAGTGGGACTCTCTTCTCTTCTCATCCAATTCCACAATTTGATTTATACGAGCATCATATGGACTAACCTCCTGGTCTTCTAATTTCTCAAGAGCAAGACATTTCAACTTAAATCCTAATTTTGGGCCTCAAGATGGCGGATTTAGGGCCCGAAAATGTGTTGAAACTTTCCCCAAATGGTAGGGATGGTTGCTAGAGCATTCATCCCATCAAAACATGTGGTTTCAAAAATAAAAATGGACTCAAACGGACACTCGGAGCTCAAGTTATGACCTTGTCAAGTTCCTGCCAAATTTAACGCATCATTCTCCCCTGCTTGAAAAAAACGCAACTCTTGCAAGTTGTCTTCTTCAAACTGATTCCATTTATTTGCATCCAAATTCTTAATCTCCCACTCTATGACCCAATTATTTCCTCTTGTTCTAGTCCTTTCCAATGTACCAAATATTTGTTGTATTTCCCATGTTGCGTGTCCATTGTTTTCTTATCTAGAATCTGATCCACTTCTTCTTTCTTCTTCACCGGAACCTGCTGCCTCCAATCTACTAATTCATTAATAACATCCCCTTATGCACCATCCCCATGAAAATAATACAAATATGAAACATTAAACACTAGAGAAATATCAAAATTCCCTGGCAATTCTACCTCATAAGCATTATCATTTATTTTTTCACGATTTTACAGGGACCAATCTTCTTGTACTTTAGCTTGTTATAGGTTCCTTTTGGAAACCTTTCCTTCCGCAGATATACCATAACCAACTCACCAACTATAAATACATTTCTCTGTCTGTGCACATCTACTATTTCCTTATACTTATCATTACTATTATGTAGCTTCTTCCGCACTTCTTCTTGTAATTGTTGGATATGTTTGGCAAATGCTTCTGCATCATCATTGACTCTACCATCAACTGGTAGTTGTACAAAATATAACACCCCATTTGGATTACTCCCATACACAATTGAAAATGTAGAATTTCCTATGGATCTATTTATGGAACTGTTATATGCAAACTCAGCTTGTGGTAATGCTAAGTCCCATTGTTTCAACTTTTCCCCAATGATGCACCTTAACAGGTTTCCCAAACTTCGATTGACCACCTCTATTTTCCCATCAATATGAGGATGATAGGCACTATTGAACTGTATTTGAGTTCCCAATTTCTTCCATAAAGTCTTCCAGAAGTGACTTAAGAACCTTGTGTCCCTATCTGAAGTAATGGTTTTTGGAACACCATGCAAATGAACAACTTCTCTAAAAACAAATCTGCTACACCTATCGCATCACTTGTTTTATTGCAGGAAATAAAATGAACCATCTTATAAAACCTATCAACAACCACAAAAATTGAGTCATTACCTCATTATTTTTTTGGTAATCCCAAAACAAAATCCATACTCAGATTTGTCCACAACCCTTTAGTTACAGGAAACTACATGTACAACCTTGTATTTTGTGCATGGCCTTTCGAGACTTGGAATATTCGACACCTCTCCATATATCTTACCACATATATTTTTAGCTTTAGCCAATAGTATTTCTCTACTACCAAGGCTATCATCTTATCTTTACCAAAATGCCCAGCCAATCCTCCACTATGCAACTCTTTCACTATATTCTCTCTCATAGACCCAACTAGAATACATAGTTGGCATCCCTTGAATAGGTAGCCATCTTGTAAAATGTAATCATCCTGAAATCTCCTACATTGTATGACAATGGATGAATTAACCTTTCAAAAATATTCTTGAAATCAAAATCAAAAGAATACAAACCCTTTATTTCTTCAAAACCCACCACCTCATTTTCCATAGTGGTAAACAAAGTCACATGCCTACTTAATGCATCTAAGAACTTGATTTTGTTTTCCTAATTTATGTTTTAGAGAAAAATTATAACCCTGCAAAAATGATACCCACTTTACATGTCTACTATTCAACTTCTTTTAAGTATTCACATACTTCAAGGCTATGTGGTCTATAAATAACACAAACTCCTTAGGCACTAAGTAATGCCTCTAATGCCTTAATTCTTGTACAATTGCATAAAATTCCACATCATAAGTAGAGTAGTTCTTTCTTACCTCATTCAGCTTCTCACTAAAGAAAGCTACTGGCTTTCCACCTTGACTTAGAACAAAACCAATACCCACATGTGAGGCATCAAAATCAACCTCAAACACTTTATCAAAATTTGGTAGTGCTAAAATGGGTGCCTTTTTCCCCTTCTTCTTCAAGAATTGAAAACTATCCTTAGTTGCATTTGTCCACAAAAACTCCCTTTCTTTTTTGTAATCTATTATAGGTGCTACAATACTGCTAAATTTTTAAATAAACTTTTTGTAAAATGTTGCTAGACCATGAAAGCTTCTTACCTCTGTTATACTCCATGGAGTAGGCCATTCAATAATTACCTTTATCTTTTCTGAGTCCATCTACCCCATCTGCTGAAATAATAAAGCCCAAGAATACCAAAATCTCTTGCATAAATGTGCACTTATTCATATTTGCATAGAGTTTCTATTTCCTTAACACTTCAAATGTCATCCTTAGATGCCTCAATTTTTCTTCTTTAGTTTTACTAAAGATAAAGATATCATCAAAATAAAGCACAAAAAACTTACCATTATACTCTCGCAACATGGTGTTTATCAGTCTCATAAAATTACTAGGTGCATTGGATAACCCGAATGGCATCACCAACCACTCATATAATCCATTTCCTATCTTGAATGTTGTTTTCCACTTGTCTCCTTCTCTGATTTGAATCTGATGGTAACCACTTCAAAGATCAATCTTGGTGAAATACCTAGATCCAACAAGCACATCCATCATATCATCAAGGCAAGGTATTGGGAACCTATACTTGATTGTAATTTTATTGATTTCTCTACTATCCATGCACATTATCCATGTTCCATCCTTCTTTGGTGTTAATAAAGCTGGGGTTGCACACAGACTCATGCTCTCCCTTATGACCCCCTTTCTCACGAGCTCTGCCACTTGCCTATTCAACTCTGCATGTAATTTCGGGCTCATCCTATAAGCCATTTGATTTGGGAGTGAAGACCCTGGAATCAAATCAATATGGTGTTGAATATCTCTTTTGGGTGGTAATCCATCTGGTAGCTCATCAAGAATAACATCATAAAATTCTTCTATTAATTCTGCTATTTCTCTTTTGGTATTTGTGCACTTGCAGGTTCATCCTTATTTGCGACTAGTGCATAACAAAAACCAATTGCCTTTTCCTCCTTCACAAATTATTTTGCAAAAGCATATTTTCAGCCTTCCCCTCTTCCTTAAGAGGTAGCAAAACTATTTTTGTGCCATCCTTCCAAAAAGTATAAGTATTATTTCCCCCATCATGAATAACTTTTCTATCAAATTGTCATGGTCTTCCTAGTAGCATATGACATGCATCCATAGGAATAACATCACACCAAATATCATCCTTATAACTGTTCCTAATAGAAAAACTTATTAAACATCTCTTATCAACAGTAACTTCATTACCCTTCTTAAACCATGCAATACGGTAAGGGTTAGGATTCTTCTCACAATGAAGACCCAATTTCTCAACCATCTCATTTGAAACCATGTTCTCACAACTACCACCATAAATAATAACATTACATACCTTTCCTCCTAAAGTGCATCTTGTTTTGAAAATATTTTTATGCAACCATGCATCCCCCTTGATTCCCTTTCTTGGAGTAATCATCATTTTCTTGATTATCATATTTTCTCCAACATCTAGTGGAATTTCTAGGTCGTGTTCATCTTCTACTTGTTAAAATTCAACTAGATTTACTCTTGGATCATCTCCTTGCCTCTTGTCATGTGTATTAGAATGTGGGAATTTGAAATCCCTATGCCCCTCTTCTCCACATCTGTAACAAGTGAATGGTCTTCGTGGAGCCTCCCATCCTCTATCGCCAGCATATTCTCTGCCCCTAGAAAATACTCTACCTCTTTGTTGATTCTGGAAATCTTGTCTCATATCTTCTTGCTTCTCCAATCCACAAGATGATTCTCCCCTACCTTGGCTTAAACCAACTTGTCCCTGAAAGGAAGATGAGGCCCCCTATTCATTCCAAGTGATCTCCTACAACTTTTATGATTTTATTTTTCCTCGACCTTTAAGGCTAATTGATAGGAATCCTCCATGATCTTAATCCTATGCATACTTATCTCATCTTGAATAGAAAATTTTAATCCATTTACATACCTTGCAGCCATTTGTTCCTCAATTTCTTCATGCTCTACACAAATGGACAACTTGTAGAACTCATCTGTGTATTCTTGCATTGTTTGTAAGTTCTGTCTGAGATTTTGAAACCTCATGTAAAGGGTTTGTGCATAATCCATAGGGAGAAATTTATCTTTCATCTTCTTCTCCATCTTACTCCACATCCTAATTATTTCTTTCCCCTTTCTTGACCGCTCTTTCTATATGATCCCACCATAACATAGCATGACCTTTTAATTTCGTGCATGCAAATTTTACCTTCTTTTCTTCTGACATAGCCTTCCACTCAAAAAAATTCCCCATGCTAGTCAACCAGTCTATCAGCTCCTCTGGTTTTAGACTACCACCATACTATGAAACATCAACTCTTATCCCATCATTCTTTATTTCTAATGCTTGAAGCATCCTTTCTTTAAAAGCTAAGGGTGGCACTTCCATTTCCTCCTCTTCACAAAATTTTTCTTCATTTGTGTCATCTCCACCTTGATTTCCTCTATGGGTTATCATTGCAGCAAGTACAATAAATTACCTCTGTAGATCTTACATATTTCTATTCATCTGAGCAATACCGCCTCCTCTTCCTCTTCCTCTTCCTACCATTTTTAAAAAAAGACTCAAACTTGCTCTGATACCAGATAATGTAGCCAAATTCTAGAAAAACTTGATGTACTGCAAATAATATGAACTCCAAAAGAAAATATATCTCCTTCTTCGTTATTGAATAATTAATTACAATGTTTCCTAAATAGGAAAACAATTCCCAACTTGAGTTGCTAAGAAAACCCTTACTAACTTTGACTAAATCTACTCTAGATGGCGGAATTTACTATTTTTAGCAGTTTACTAGAACATGTTATTCTTAGTAAGTTCACATGCTTATTCGTATGGAACAAAAATTTCCATGCATCTTCTACATTCCTAAATTAGAGGAATTTCCAACTTTCTAACTCATAATGCAACTAATAGACTAAAATTAACTAATGCCCAAAAATATAAAAAAGCCGAATCGCAACTTAAATCCTAATTTTTTAGTCTCAAGATGGCGGATTTAGGGCCCAAAAATGTGCCAAAACTTTCCCCAAATGGTAGGGATGGTTTTGGTGTGTTCATCTCATCAAAACATGTGGTTTAAAAAAAAAAGACTCAAACAGACACCTAGAGCTCAAGTTATGACCTTGTCAAGTTCCTACCAATTTTGGCGCATCACATTATCTTGGGGATTATAATTTAATGCATACATTAAATTGATCCCATATTCTTGACACATAGCCACCAAAGGTTGAGCTCGAAATATCATGGCATTATCAGCAACTATTTTGGCAGGTACTCCAAATCTGCAAATGATATAATTCAAAATAAAATCCATGACAATTTGGTGGGGATTACCTCCACCCACTTGGTGAAGTAATATGTGGACACTAATATCCACTTATGGCATGCACTTGAAGAATAAAAATCTCCTAAAGAATTCCATCCCCCACTACTTAAAAAGGGCTTCAATTGATATAGGCTGCAACGGGAGGGATCTTGAAGCTTTTAATCTCCTTGAAAAATGCTTGTGGTCTCACACCTCCTAACCAACAAATTTGTATCTTTGAAAAGAGTTGGCCACCAGTAACCAGCCCTTAAGATCTTATGGGCTATTACTCTCCCTGCAAAATGCCCCCCACAAAATCCTCCATGGAAATCATCAATTATTTTTGGGGCTTCATCTTCAGTGATACATCTCAAAAGATCTCCTTAGGGTTCTTCCAAGATAACCCATAATCAGTGATGATATATTTCTGGAGGCTAACTTAAGTTATCTTTTTGATTCTTACTTAAATACTCAGGGCACTATAGATGTTTGAGATAAAAAATAATATCCTTGTACCATTCATAATTTATCAAATTTTCAAGGATATTCAACCTTTCTTCTTCAACTTCATTTACCTCAACTGTTTGTAGGTTGCTCTCTGCCATAAGCTTTTCTAGGCCCAAACCTCTAACCAATTTTGTAGTTTGGATATCCATGTCATATTCTTGCAACTTATTTACCCATCGGCATCTTTTGCTTGAAATTTCCATCTCTGATAGGATATCCTTAACCATGGTATGGGGAACATAAGCAATGACTTTAGAACTCAAAATATAGGGCCTGAAGATTTTTGTGGCTCTGACCAAAGAAAAATCTTATTTCTCCATGATAGTATACTTCAGTTCTGCCCCTTGTAGTGCTTTACTAAAGAAATAAATTGGCCTTTCAGCTCCTTCATCATCCTTTTGTAACAGGACAAATGCAATGGTATTCTCTGAAGCAAAGGAAAACATTTGGAAAGCCTTTTTATAATTAGGAGCTGCTAAAATAGGGGCATTCTTCAATGATTCCTTAATCCCAGTAAAGGCTTGAATAACTGCTTCTTCCCATTTGATACTCTAATCCTTCTTCAACATATTAGTGATTGGGATAGTCAATTCAACAAAGTTGGAAATAAACCTCCTAATAAAATTTATCTTCCCAAAAAAGGATTGAATTCCCTTTTAGTTCTTGGGATAGGAACTTTGCTAATGGCTTCCACTCTCTTAGGATCAATCATGACTCCTTCTTTTGACACTATATGTCCAAGAAACTTTGCCTTTTAAACCCCAAAATGGCATTTCTTGGGATTTAGTGATATACCATATTCCCTGCATCTTATCAACATCTTTTCTAAATGTTGTAGGTGATCACTTCTCTTCCTAGAGAAAACTGTCACATCATCCTGATACACAATAATGAAGTCATTTATATATCCTGAGAATGCTACATCCATTGCTCTTTGAAAAGTAGCTCCAGCATTCATCAGCCAAACGACATCCTTACATACACATAAGTACCCCATGGGGTAGTGAAAGTAGTTTTGATTCTTTCTGATTGCTTCACAACTACCTAGTTATACCCAAAAAAACCATCCAAAGTAGATAAAAATTCTGAACTTGTAACTAACTGCAACATGTTATCCATATTTGGCAAGGGATAGTTATCCTTGATTGATGCCTTATTTAAGTTTCTAAAGTCCACACACAACCTTATGTCCCCATTCTTCTTTCTAACAAGTACCTCTATTGGTGAAGGACATGAAGAGATCCTTCTCTGCATAATTTTTAGGGAACCTTGAGAAAATATGATCAATACACCACAATTTAACTCTCACGAGTTGTCACTTCTAAAGAATGGAGATATTTTCTAGAACAAGGTTTAGGTTACTAAAGACACTTAAAACCCGCTTTCTTCTATATATTTTGGTAGTAGAATTTGTTAATTTGAGGATACACACTTAAAAACAGGGTACTTCAAGTAGGATTCATGGTTATTTGAAATTTTTTTGTGGGGAATTAAGCAAGATGAAGTTGATTTCACCAGATCTTTGAGAACCTTTACAACAATTGGAAAACTAACAAATAAAATGCTTCAGAATAGCCAAAATATTCCTTCAACTAGAAGGTGTGCATCAATGGAGGCCCAGATCTGCACAGTTTCACATAATCTTTAAGAATTCAACATGAAGGCTCAAGCTAAAGACTCAATTAAACATTAACAACCCCTGGTTTATCACGCCTAAGATACACTCATAGGCTTACAAACAATATTTATCATCATAGTGGAAGTAAAATGATTTTAAATTATTTATTTCATTAGCAAATGAAATCTCTTCTCATAATGAAATTTCAAATGCAAAAATAATAACACATGAAACCATGCGATCACGGGCCTCCATTGATGCCAAAAAGTTAATCTTTTTAGTTGTCAATATTAGTTGGAATCAATTTGATAAACATATCCTAATTTCAATTTTTATGTCCAGATACAAATTTGGAGAAAATGTACAAAAAACAAATATGTAAAGAAAAAGGTAAAAATATTTTGTGAAATATTATTATCATATTTGAAATACATACAAGTTAATAATGAAGTTTCAATATTATTTCTTTTTACATTTCATCAAAAGAAACATTTTATTGTTCTTAAATTAGAAGGATTGTTAGTTCAAAAGCATACTTCTAAAAAGGAAATTCATTTCAATTAAACAATGAGCACATCCTACCACGAATGTCTATTTCCCAATTTCTAACTTTTGTTTCTAAAGAGTTTCATCGAATAACATTATGGTCTACATTGGATACAAATTCCAATGTAGAAAGACTAGTAACGAAACTGTTACACATAGCTAAAGTGGACGCGCATCCTTTGTTTTGTTGGGGTATGGAGCATTGCGAAAAGAGGGAGACATATTTATTAAAAATTTGGAAATAATTTGGAAAACACCAGAATTTCCATACAAATGTGAAACTATGGTTGTAGTTAATGTAATCAACAAAGGAGTTCTGAAGAAAAAAATATGGTGTCACTAAAGGTTTCGATAAATAATTTAAAAAATTTAATTGGTTTATGTCATCGTTGTTTTCAGAGATAGGCTTGATAGGGGTTGCGAGATGATGTAAGAGACATATTAAAGGGATGTGCTCTATTTCAAACAATAGTTGAACAAATAAATATAGAAAATGTTGTTTAGTACATTTTTGTAGTTATTTTTCCCATTTTCCATTTTATGTGATTATTATATATTATTTAATAATATGTCATTGATGGTTATTAGTATGTAACAATCAAAATTTGTTTATTACAATTTTTTAGTTCTTTTTCACATTTCATCCAAATGATGTGATTATTATTATTTATTATTGGCAAATAGTATTTTGGAAGGGACTATACCTAGTACAAAAAGGCTCAAGATTTTGATATTACAAATTAAAAGCTCAAAGAGTGATCAAAATCATATGTTTACATGAGAGCACCACTACATTAAAACTACTACAAAGCAACGTACCAAAATACCAACAGATTTGCAAGTCAACACCAAAAGAACAAGAAATGAAAACAACTAAACTATCACAATTTTTTGAGGGTTTGAAATAAATGCATCACCTGGAATGATGTGATTATTATATAATGATAATTTAGGATATTATTGATAGTTATTACCATTTAATGCTCAAAACTAGCCTTGATAAGGTTTATACGAAAATAAAGTAACTATCAATAAAATCAAATAATATACTCTATGATTTAATTTATTGAAAAAGAATTGTGTTATTGGTTGGTTTTTCGTATCTCGTTTCCCATGGAAATAATTTATTGATTTTGGGGGTAGAATATTTTCTCTTTGGAGTTCCAGGGCTTACTAAATTTAGATCACTTGACCATACAACCAGATTATACATATGCATGCTACCTATACTTCACCATGTATTTAGTCCCGATTTGTTAAGGACAACACAAAAACATTTTGATATTGGATCGTAGTTTCCATACTTGCATTCAAAATAAAAACAAGCCTTCATTCAAAAATTTGATTGGCTAAGAAATATTGAATTCATTTTTGTTGGGGCATAATGTAGTGTGGAATTATATAAAAAAATTTAAGATCAAAGAAGGGGAATACTTTGTGTCATTTAAAAAAAAATCTATGCAAAAGGTTATCAACAAGTAAACCCAAATATATGGAGAATAAAACATATTTTTCATAGGTGAAACAAAATATTTTTTTCATGACAAAATTGAGGTACTTTTATTTGGATTTCGTTCCAAATTGGAAATTTTATAGCACAATGCATTTTGATAGAATTTTTTTTACTCACTTATGTACATGGTTAAATCATTTGAGTCTACACCCAAATTTACCTCAGTATCTAGAAACATTTAAAAGAATAATTACTGAACTTGATAGAGTTTACTTGATACTATTATGTTGATTAATAAATATGAATAAATTTAGTTTATTTTTGGAGTCTATCTCATAAAAATCATTAATATTGGTTTATTTTTGTATTCTATTTCATAAAAATGGATTTATTACCATTATTTTATGCAAAAACAATTGTGACTTGAATTTAATGCATAACACATTTCCAAGATTATTGAGCTTGATTGAATTTACTTGTTACTTATTATCTTGATTAATACATATAAATAAATTAGTTTTTTTAGTCTATCTCATAACAATTCATTTATTACCATCATTTAATGTTGTATTTATCTCATAACAACACATTTCCTACCTTCATTCTATGCAAATAAATATATGTTATAATTTAATAAACATTTACCAATTTTTATTGATATCATAAATTAGAAGAAAAATCAGACACAAATACATATATAATCAAAATATATAAAATATACAACATGCAAATGCGTACATTCTCGTAGTTAAAATAAATCACAATCATCCAAATTTTATGTACAACTATATGATTTGAGGTAGGTAAACAATGAATTTAATATATGGCCTCGAAAGTTATCACAAATCATGTCACTATCTCGGCCAAATGGTAACATCATAATATATTTTAATTAATAGAAGAAAAACTTTTATATTACACCTTTCATGGAATGAAAAAATGCATTTTTAAAACATTAAATATAAAGTTGGAAGAATAAACATATGTCTGTTCTCAAAACATTAAATACAAAGTTGGAAGAGAATGAACATATGCCCATTCTCAAAACATTAAATACAAAGTTGGATGAGAATGAACATATGGCACCCATTTTAAAACAATAAATATAAAGTTGGAATAGGTTAATAGTACATTAATTATTTATTATGCATTACAAAGTTATAAATGTAAATCAATACAATATACTTAGTAAATTAATACAATATTAAGTATTTCCTAATCTTACTAAAAAGTTGGAAGAGAATGAACATATGCCCGTTCTCAAATAATAAATATAAAGTTGGAATAGGTTATAAATTAATTATTTACTATGCATTACAAAGTTATAAATGTTTAAAAAAAACAATATGTATTTCCTATTCTTACTAAAAACCTGTAAACCCCTAAAATGGAAATCCCTCATACATAATATATAATTACAAAAACCCTTTTTGGATTCCAATAATAGAAAAATCAAATTCCAATATTTGATATAAGTAAAACCAACATAGCTAAATTCAAAGTTTAATATAGATTGTATAATGTCCAAATTTAATGAAATTATGGTTAAATAAACAAATTGAACTTTTGTCAAAGATACACGTAGTGTAAACAAACTAATTCCAAGTTTGGGTGAATCATGTTGGATAAGGATTTTCACGGAAGTTAGTAACCCTCCATCCTATTTGGTATGTTTAGATTAATTTATTGGTCATTGTGTCTAGATTTTTGTCATTTATGTCAAATAAATTTATGGAAAAGGGTGTGTAGATGTCATGTGAATCTCCATGAGGTGTATTTCAATGTATAACATGAAGGTTGATTGGTAGTGTCATGTTTTGGTCAAGTTGGAATGGTGTATAAGCATGGTTTTGAGCATGATAAAATAATTTATGGTCATGTCATGAGTTCCATCATGGTCTAAGATGTGTGTAAGAGGTGTCCAAGTTTCTACATATGGTCATCTCGGTCGGTTCTTGAAGAGTCATGATGTGAAGTGGTCATTATAGGATTAGTCCTAATCCCAACATAAGCAAACCGAGTTGGAGGTATGATTTATGGAGCATATTAGTCTTGTCAAAGAATTTAATGACATGTATGATGAGTTTACAGTCGATATAAGAGGTTTAGTGATGTTTTATGGTCCTTGGGAAGCAAGAAGGTGAAGACAAGGCAGATGACACAAGTAAGTTGTTGTGACTAGAGTGTTTTAGGAATATTTGAGATAGGTGATGAGTTGGGATAGTTAGATGATGTTGTAATGATGCTTCATGACAAGTTTCAGGTCAAAGTGAAGATATTTGTGCATGTTATGAAGTGTTTTTATAAAATTGAGTTGAGAAGAAGGCAAAACCAACTCAAATTGGTAACTTCATATACTCACCCACTCACAAACACTTTGCATGGGACCCACAGGTTTTGGGGATGATTTTACTTCAAAATAAGTTTTTATTAAAAATAATGAGGTGGATTTATCATCAGGTTTTTATGAACAATCGTTAAGAAGATAAGTTACTTTGAAACCCTAGTTAAACCCTCATAACAAAGTGACTTGGGAGATTTGTATTTTTTTGTCTTCAAATTGTCTTGACATTAAAAATTTATTGATTAAGGTTGAAGAGTATTCCTCGATATCATATTGGTGGTGGTTTGATGTTTTAGCTATTTCAAGAAGTGAGAGATAAACCCTAGTTTTGTGGGTTTTTATAGTTTTAGGTCTTTGATGAAGGTTCCAAGATTAGAAGTGAATTTTTCCAAAATACATGGGAGATGTGATACATAGAAATGAAAATTTTCATGCATGTTTATTGAATAATTTTTGAGTTACAGGTGCTCAAATTTTTTATACCGATTTTTGCCTTAAGGGCTAAAATGGTAGTCTCTTGGTTTGAGGTGAGTTTGATGAAATTGCATTTTGTAGCAAAGGATTTTGGTCATGAAAAGTTGGTAAGAACCTGATATGACAAGATGAAACTCTTGGAATGGTATGGTGAAGTGTTTTTAGTTGAATGCATATTGTCCTGGAAATCCCTAGTTAGTTTGCTCAAAATTTCTCCATGTGACATATTCTTCTTAGTGTTTATACATGGTACAAGTTTCCTTGATGTGTTCTAGGTGATGGTTGATCTTGGAAATTGGTTTGGAGGAGTTTTTACTTATTTATCTCAAGAATGATTATTGATTCCTTGGATCCTAAATGAGTAGTTTTAGATATTATCTTCAATGAAAGCCTTAAACTATGAGTTGGAAGATAATAATAGGCTAAAAAATCTGTAGAGAAAGTATTGGTATCCAAATTCATTCTCCCTTGGAAACTGAGAAACATCACAGATTTAACAAGATACTCAAAGACAAACAAATCATATGTCATTTTGTATCCAGGGAAGGGATCCAGCTGGCTCTTTATCACTCGGGCTTTGGAGAAATGGATAACACCATATAAAAGGATTTGATCTATCCTCAATACTTTAGGTTGTGCCTTTCAACTAGGGTGAGAGGACCCATTTTGTAACCTCTCTTGGTGAAAGACATGAATAGATCCTTCTCTCGCATAATTTTTAGGGGAACCACGAGAAAATATAATCAATACACCACAATTTAACTCTCATGAGTTGTCACTTTTAAAGAATGGAGATATTTTCTCGAACAAGGTTCAAGTTACTATTAAAGACACTTAAAACCCGCTTGCTTCTATATATTTTGGTAGTAGAATTTGTTCATTTTTGGATGCAAAACATAAACAAGGGTACTTTAGGTAGGGTTCATGGTTATTTGAATTTTTCTGGTGGGGAATTAACCAAGATGAAGTTGATTTCACCAAATCTTTTAGAACCTTTACAACAATTGGAAAAATAACGGACAAAATGCTTCAGAATAGCCAAAATATTCCTTCAACTAGAAGGTGTGTATCAATGGAGGTCCAAATCTGCATAGTTTCACACAATCTTTAAGAATTCAACATGAAGGCTTGAGCTAAAGACTCATTTAAACATTAACAACCCCTGGTTTATCACGCCTAAGATACACTCATAGGCTTACAAACAATCTTTATCATCATAGTGGAAGTAAAATGATTTTAAATTGTTTATTTCATTTCCAGATGAAAGATCTTCTCATAATGAAATTGCAAATTCCAAAATACTAACACATGTATGAGATATTATGTGATTCGTAGAAACTTTAATATAAAATTGCAACAAAAAAAGAAAAACTATTTGAAAAACATTCTCGAAATAGAAGTAGACACAATTTTGCCCAAGATCAACACTCGATTAATTTGAGATTTATCGATTCATCAAAGCCAGGGAAAGTTTCTTGAACAATCTCGAGATTTTCAATGATTGTACACTTGCAACCATCTTGACGATATTGAAATCTAAAACACAAGAAATTAACAGGTTTCTTAGATGGTCTCTCAGGAAGATGGGTTTTCTCAAAATTTTCTCATAAAAATTAACACCTGACATTTTGCAAGAGTATTCTAATTTAATTTATACAATTCACTCACCCACTCATCCCAAATTTTCCCCAAAAAGAAGAATATTTGAGGAATCCTTTACTTGTTACAAGTTTGTCCTAGAAAGTGATGTTTAACAAATTTACACCCAAAGTCTGCCAGGTGGATAAATCATGAACTGATCACATTTCTTAGACCCTCAATTGTGACTGGGATACCATATCATAATTTTTGACAATATTCTTAATCATTCTTTCATTCTTTCATGCCAGAAATCCCCTTTTTGATCATTTTCAGGTGGCTCCATATGGCTGGATCTGACAAGCAATCCTTTTCACCCTTGAGAATACACCTTGAGAAATGAGTGCCCTCACATGGATACCTACATTCGTGCCTCTCATAAATGAGTTCCCCACATGGATTATATCATATATCTACACCGTGAGTTTGAGTCGTCTAAGCACAAAAGGAGCAAGAGGAAACCTCCATGTGTTTCCTTAGCGCAATTGCAAAAGTGAAGTTCAAAGGCAAGTTCCCAAACAAGCATAGGTTATCCACGTGCCATGGGCCCCAAGAAAGTTACCTTGGCATTTGAAAAAGTCCCAGATAAAATGATCTAGTGGAAGCCTCCACGTGTTTCATCGGCACACTTTTGATATGGAGCCTAAAAGAAGAGAGCCCAAACAAGCACAGGCTCACCATGTGTCTCATCCCGGCAAAGTTATTGAAAGAGTTTAAGGACCAGCGGAAGGCGCCACATGCCTAGGTTCTGAGAAATTTTTCTCAGCCATTGAAAAGTCTAAGTATGGGAAATTCTACGGAAATATCCACATGTCTCTCCAGCGCTTCTTTGGTATGAATCTTAAAAGAAGGATTCTCAAACAAGCACATGCCTTCCACGTGTCCATGGTATGACAAAGCTACACCGCATTATCTTCCAACTCATAGTTTAAGGCTTTCATCCAAGACAATATCTAAAAATACTCATTTAGGATCCAAGGACTCAAGAATCATTCTTGAGAGAAACAAGCAAAAATCATCCAAACCAATTTCCAAGATCAACCATCACCCTGAACATCACGTAAACTTGTACCATGTATAAACACTTTGTCACATGGAGAAATCTTGAGCAAACTAACTAGGGATTTCCATGCAAATATGTAATAAACTAAAAACACTTCACCATACCATTCTAATAGTTTCATCTTGTAATATCAAATGCCTAATAACTGTTTATGACCAAAATCCTTTGCTTAAAAATACAATTTCATCAAACTCACCTCAAACAAAGAGACAAGCATTTTAGCCATTAAGGTAAAAATCAGAGAAAAATTTGAGCAGCTGTAACTCAAAAATTATTCAAGAAACATGCATGAAAATTTTCATTTCTATGTATCACATCTCCCATTTATTTTGAAAAATTCACTTCTAATCTTGGAACCTTCATCAAAGACCTAAAACTACAAAAACCCACAAAACTAGGGTTTATCTCTCACTTCTTGAAATAACTGAAACATTAAACCACCACCAATATGATATTTAAGGAATACTCTTCAACCTTAATCAATAAATTTTTCATGCCAAGACAATTTGAAGACAAAACAAGACAAATCTCCCAAGTCACTTTGGTATGAGGGTTTAACGAGGGTTTCAAAGTAACTTATCTTCTTAGCGATTGTTCATAAAAACCCAATGATCAATCCACCTCATTATTTTTAATAAAAATATTATTTTGAAGTAAAATCATACCCCAAAACCTATGGGTCCCATGTAAAGTGTGTGTGTGAGTGGGTGAGTATATGAAGTTACCAATTTGAGCCGGTTTTGCCTTCTTCTCAACACAATTTTATAAAAACTTCATAACATGCATAAATATATTCTCTTTGACCTGAAACTTGTCATGAAGCATCATTACAACATCATCTAACTATCCCAACTCATCACCTATCTCAAATATTCCTAAAACACTCTAGTCACAACAACTTACTTGTGCCATCCTACCTTGTCTTGACTTCTTGCTTCCCAAGGACCATAAAACATCACTAAACCTCTCGATATCAGATCAAACTCATCATACAGTCATTAAAATGCTTCAACAAGACTGATAGGCTCCAGAAATCATACCTCCAACTCATTTTCCTTGTGTTGGGACTAGGACTAGCCCTAGAATGACCACTACACATCATGATTCTTCATGAACTAACCAAGATGACCATATGTAGACATTTGGACACCTCTTACACACATCTTGGACCATGATGGAACTCATGACATGACCATAAATTATTTTATCATGCTCAAATTCATGCTTAGACACCATTGCAACTTGACCAAAACATGACACTACCAATCAACCTTCATGTTAGACATTGAAATACACCTCATGGAGATTCACATGACACCTACACACCCTTTTCCATCAATGTATTTGACATAAATGAAAAAATATAGACACAATGGACAATAAATTAAGCTAAACATACCAAAGAGGATGGAGGGTTACTAAATTTTGTGAAGATCCTTATCTAACATGATTCACCCAAACTTGGAATTAGTTGGTTTTTGCTACGTGTATGGTGACAAATGTTTAATTTGTTTATTTAACCATAATTTCATTAAATTTGGACATTATATAATCTAGATTAAATACTGAAATTGGATATGTTGGTTTTACTTATACCAAATATTGGAATTTGATTTGGCTATTATTGGAATCCAAAAAGGGTTTTTTTGTAATTATATATTATGTATGAGGGATTTCCATTTTAGGGGTTTACGTTTTTAGTAAGAATAGGAAATACATATTGTTTTTTTAAAACATTTATAACTTTGTAATGCATAGTAAATAATTTATTTAGAACCTATTCCAAGTTTATATTTATTAGTTGAGACTGGGCATATGTTCAATCTCATCCAAATTTGTATTTAGTGTTTTGAGAATGGGCATATGTTCATTCTCTTCCAACTTTGTGCTTAATGTTTTGAGAACAGGGGTATGTTTATTCTTACAACTTTATATTTAATGTTTGAAAAAAGGCATATGTTCATTCCATGAAAGGTGTAATATAAAAGTTTTTCTTCTATTAATTAAAATATATTATGATGTTACCATTTAGCCAAATAGTGACAAATTTGTGATAACTTTTGAGACCATATATTAAATTCATTGTTTACCTACCTCAAATCATATAGTTGTGCATAAAATTTGGATGTGATTTATTTTAACTACAAGGTTGTATGCATTTGCATGTTGTATATTTTATATATTTCAATCATGTATATATTTGTGTATAATTTTTCTTCTAATTTATGATATCAATAAAAATTGACAAATGTTTATTAAATTATAACATAGATTTATTTACATAAAATGAAGGTATGAAATGTGTTGTTATTAGATAAATACAACATAAAATGATGGTAATAAATGAATTTTTGTGAGATAGAATACAAAAAAACCAATATATTTATATTTATTAATCAAGATAATAGTAACAAGTAAATTCAATCAAGCTCAATAATCTTCAAAATGTGTTGTTATGCAATAAATTCAAGTCACAATTATTTTTGCATAAAATAATGGTAATAAATCCATTGTTATGAAATAGACTACAAAAATAAACCAATATTAATGATTTTTATGAGATAGACTACAAAAATAAACTAAATTTATTTATATTTATTAATCAACATAATAGTATCAAGTAAACTCAATCAAGCTCAGTAATTGTTCTTTTAAATGTTTCCAAATACTGACATAAATTTGGGTGTGGCCTCACATGATTTAACCATGTACATAAGTGTGTAAAAAGCTTTCTATCAGAATGCATTGTGCTATAAAATTTCCAACTGGAAGACAATCCAAATAAAAGTGCCTCAATTTTTTCATGAACAAAAGATTTTGTTTCACCTATGAACAATATGTTTTATGCTCCATATATTTGGGTGTACTTGTTGAGAACCTTTTGCATATATTTTTGTAAAATGACATAATATTCCCCTTCTTTGATCTTAAAATTTGTTGCTAATTTCACACTAGATTATGTCCCAACAAAAATGAATTCAATATTTCTTAGCCAATCAAATTTTTGAATGAAGGCTTGTTGTTATCTTGAATGCAAGTATGCAAACTAAGATCCAATATCAAAATGTTTTTGTGCTGTCCTTAACAATTCAGGACTAAATAAATGACTGAAGTATAGGTAGCATGCATATGTAAAATATGATTGTATGGTTAGTGATCTAAATTCAGTAAGACTTACTGACTCCAAAGAGAAAATATTCTACCCCCAAATCAATAAATTATTTCCATGGGAAATGAGATATGAAAAACCAACCAATAACACAATTTTTTTTCAATAAATTAAATCATAGAGTATATTATTTGATTTTATTGATAGTAAATTTATTTTCGTATAAACCTTATCAAGGCTAGTTTTGAGCATTAAATAGTAATAACTATTAATATTATCCTAAATTATCATTATATAATAATCACATCATTCCGGATGCATTTATTTCAAACCTACTCAAGGCTGAAAATTTAGTTACCGTCATTTTACTATTTTTTTGTTGTTGACTTGTAGTTCTTTTGGTATTTTGGTACTTTGCTTTGTAGTATTTTTAATGTAGTGATGCTTTCATGTAAACATATGATTTTGATCACTCTTTGAACTGTTACTTTGTAATATCAAAATCTTGAGCCTTTTTTGTACTGGGGTATAGTCCCTTCCAAAAAACTATTTTCCAATAATAAAAATAATAATCACATCATTTGGATGAAATGTGAAGAAGAACTAAAAATTGTAATAAACACATTTTGATCATTACATACTAATAACCATCAATAACATATTATTAAACAATATATAATAATCACATAAAATGGAAAATGGGAAAAATAACTACAAAAATGTACTAAACAACATTTTCTATATTTATTTGTTCAACTATTGTTTGAAATAGAGAACATCCCTTTAAGATGCCTCTTACATCATCTACAACCACTATCAAGGCTATTTCTAAAAATAATGATGACATAAACTAATTATATTTTTAAAGTATTTATCGAAACCTTTAGAGACACCAAATTATTTTCTTCAGGAACTCCTTTGTTGATTACATTAACTACAACCATAGTTTCACATTTGTATGGAAATTATGGTGTTTTCCAAATTGTTTCCAAATTTTTAATAAATATGTCTCCCTCTTTTTCGCAATGCTCCATACCCCAACAAAACAAAGGATGCACATCCACTTTAGTTGTGTGTAATAGTTTTGTTGCTAGTCTTTCTACATTGGCATTTGTATCCAATGTAGACCAGAATGTTATTCGATGAAACTCTTTAGAAAAAAAAATTAGAAATTGGGAAATAGACATTCGTGGTAGGATGTGCTCATTGTTCAATTGAAATGTATTTCCTTTTAGAAGTATGCTTTTGAACTAACAATCCTTCTAATTCAAGAACAAGAAAATGTTTCTTTGGAGGCAATGTAAAAATAAATAATATTGAAACTTCATTATTAACTTGTATATATTTCAAATACGATAATAATATTTCACAAAATATTTTTACCTTTTCTTTACATATTTGTTTTTGTACATTTTCTCCACCAGTATCTCTGGACATAAAAATTGAAATTAGGATATGTTTGTCAAATTGATTCCAACTAATATTGACAACTAAAAAGATTAATTTTTGGCATCAATGGAGGCCCGGATCTCGCACGGTTTCATGTGTTATTATTTTTGCATTTGAAATTTCATTATGAGAAGAGATTTCATCTCGCTAATGAAATAAATAATTTAAAATCATTTTACTTCCACTATGATGATAAATATTGTTTGTAAGCCTATGAGTGTATCTTAGGCGTGATAAACTAGGGGTCGTTAATGTTTAAATGAGTCTTTAGCTTGAGCCTTCATGTTGAATTCTTAAAGATTATGTGAAACCGTGCAGATCCGGGCCTCGATTATGTGTTTTATTGGGCAACTTCTTGTTGGCTAGATGACATCATGCTATTTTTAGGAATAGTATCTTCCTCTAATGGATTAACCTCATGGCTTGCACTTTGTTCTCCACTCATAATCATTTGTAAGGGCTCAACAGTTTACGAAAATGAATATAAAGTAAGAATTGTAAACAATGGACAGTTGTACATTCTCACTTAATCATTATAATACTTGTTCAAGCTTATATTCACTGGGAGGATACCTATTCACTGTAATACTTGTTCAATATTGTATTAACTGGGAAGATACTTGTTCTCATTTAAGAATCATAGAAGAAGGATAGATGTTGCATATATTCATTTGATAGTATGGGAGAGATGTTACATAATCTAGTTGTCTAATGCGAGCTTAAGTTACTTGCAATCTATCACCAAGGTTAGAATGATCTAAGAATTCAAAGAATACCTTTTACATAACCAGTAAATACTTTTCTCTAGGTCTACCACTCTTCAAAAATTACAATATTTTCCTTATGATATTATCTTTAATTATTTATAATTGTCTTATATTATTTGGACTAGTAATTCTCTTTAATTATTTATAATTGTCTTATTTAGACGAACTATCCCCAACGGATCCATGTGATTTACTACAAACCCTTGACGGAGGGATCAAGTCTTATGTAGTTTTCCTTTTATAGAAGGTAGAAGGGCCATTCCCCATGATTTATAATATACTTTATAGGTATTCAAATGATTAATATGTTCAATCTTGTACTGAATGTGTGGATGCATGTTCTTATATAGGAATCATTGAGGAAGAATATATGATTTCTATATGATAATGGACAAATGCACATTCAATACATATAATATTGAACTTAATAATTTTAAAAAGTCTACAAAGGAAGTTGGTGTCACCCAGATTTCATCCTGAAATCTGCGACTACCCTATCCGAAAAATATTCGTACTTTTAAAATAATGGGTCGTTTTGTGTTTTTATTGCCTAAAAGTTCTTGTATTGCGTCAATATATTCCCAAAGAGCCATATTAACCTTTTTCGCCAAATACCCAGATGCCCAAAGTTGTTATATTTTGTCGTCGGGATTTGTCTGCGGGAAATTTGTATTTAATTATTTTGAGCCCTGTTTGAGGCTATTTGCGCCTCGTTTTAACTTTGTTATGATCGAATATGTCATTACTCTTATGCACCAGAAGGGTTTTAACTTGGAATAAGTTTTGGGCTTTATTTGTAACTTTTGGAAATTTTTCGTGTTTTTGTGTTGTCCCATTTTGTTTTCTGTGAAATTTCTCTAGAACAATTCCTTTGTCGGGTAAGCCCAATTTTTGTCCTGGAGTAGCTGGAAAACATATACGCACATTATGCCCGGAGGAAGTCACCATCGGAGGTCTGGATCACTGGGAAAAAGTGAAGTCATGCACGGAAAAGCCCCTGCGGGGATGGGCGCATTTTTGGAAAAATAAAGGATTTAAGCTGCAATGGGAAAAATAGAAGTTGCAGGCATGATGGGAATTTTATACCTACCTAGCAGGGTACTTTTTCCCGTGTTATAAAATTCACTTAAGCTGCAGTGGGAAAAATAGAAGCCGTGGGCATGATGGGAATTTTATACCTGCCTAGCAGGTACTTTTTCCCGTGTTATAAAATTCACTTAAGCAGTAGGGAAAAATAGAAGCAGAAGGCAGGTGGGATTTTATTGCCTGCCTTACAGGGTACTTTTTCCCATGATGGAAAAGTCACTTAAGCTGCAATGGGAAAATTAGAGGCAGCAGGTAGGCGGGAATTTATTGCCTGCCTTGTAGGGTAAAAATTCCCATGGTGAAATAAAAGAAAAGTGACTTAAGTGAAATCACAAGATTTTATCGTCGCCTTGCGCAGGTAAATAATCCCATTGTCAAAGTCAAATCACTTAAGTGGATCATGGGATTTTCGGGCTGCCTTGCAGGGTAAATAATCCCATTGTCAGAAATTCTTAAAAATAGAATTCTATTATGCAAAAAAGTGCGATCCACATTGGGTGAATAATAATGCATTAAATAAATATTTGTTAATATTTATTCACCCAATTTTGGCACCTGTGCTTGTGGAAAAGTCAACAAAAGCAAAGGGAATAAATCAATTGAAATAGAATTCTAAAATTAAATAAATTTAATTTATTTAATGCAGCCCCTTTTGAGAAGGAATTAATACTTTTTAAAGTATTAAATGATTATATTAATTCCTATTTTCAGTGGCTATGGTCAAAGCACACTGTGAAGCTTGAGTGAAGTGATGTGTGAAGGATTAAATTGGATTAATTTAATTTATTGGATGGCTGTCCTTAAACATGCTATTTTTAAAAGAGAAGAGCATGAGTTTTAATTAATTAATTGCCTTTAATTATTAGGAAAATTATTAATTATAGAATTGTGAGGGTTATATAAGCATGGGCAGCCATATGGGTGAATTATTTAATTCACAGGTAAAGAATTGCAGCCAAGAGGAAAAGTGCGCCCCCATTTGAAGAAGGATTTTGCTTAGGCAAGGTGGAAACAAGGCTAAAAGCTTCCAAATTTGGCGCATGCTTTGAAGGAGGTTGATCTTTGTCTGCATAATTGTTTGCACAGGTGTTACAAGAGCTCAGGTGTTGTTGAAAGGATTCATGCTCTCTTTATGTGCAAATTAAACACCATTTTTTGGGGCAGCAGGCTTTAAAAGTGTAGATTTTTACAATTAAAATTCACTATTCATGCTCCGGTGGCCATTTTTGTCTGAATAAATTGCAGGATTCATTACAGGTGCTTTACAAAGGAAAAGAAGTTTTTATCAATGTCCAATACATTGCATATATCCTCCGAATCTGAAGAATTGTCCAGATTTGCACTAGTATTGAAGAAATCCGGCAAAGTAAGAAGAAAAAGAATTATTCAAACGAAGATAGACAAAGCTATGGCGAAGAAAGATGAAAAAGAAAGCACAACGGAGTCATGCATCACTTATAAAGTTACAGATATTGGAGACATGGATCTAGGCTCGGAACCTCTTGCTGAATTGATAGACAGATCCAGAGCAGGAAAGACTTCACTCATGCGTGCAGGAGAAACTTCACTCATGCGTGCAGATTAAAAGCAGTGGAATTATTCGAGTTGCAGCTTTTCCATCCATAGCCCTGTTGCCAAAGTTTGTTATGTAGGTGCAGATCCATATCCATATGCAGATGCAGATGCAGATCCATATGCAGATCTAGATCTAGATCTCATAGTTGCAAAAGCTTCCGGCACAAAGGCTGCATCCTCTTGTTTCGAATGCAGCCCGTGAAGAATTCAGTGCGTGGAAAATTCCTTCCAAGATCCTGTGCATGTGCTCTCATCTTCCAGTTGAAGCCTTCATTGAATTTTCATTCACCCTGAGTGCTTTCCAGAATTTTTAATTGCTCATATGCAATTAAAAATAAGGATGATGAGTTATCTACGGCCAACCTTGCATTGATGCATGTACAAAAGAAGAACTGCAAAACCTTCAAGGATAAAAGAGAAGACAATGCGAAGGCAAAATTCCAGCTTGCTTCCAATTCCAACTGCTTGCAATTCCAGCTTGTTTCCAGATCCAGCTGCTTCCAGATCCAGTTTGAATCAGCTGCATGCAGACATGAAAAAGGACAAAGTCAGCTTTCCTCTTCCTTCTTCTTTCCTCCGACAAAGTCAGCTTTCCTCTTCCTTCTTCTTTCCTTCGACAAAGTAATTGAGTGATCAATTAAATTATACAACTTAAGTGATTGGTTTAAAAGCCATTACTTGAAGAAGTCAACTACTTGGAGATAGGTGGCGGCGTGCAAAATAGAAGGTTCTATTTTCAGTTGCAAATCATACATGTCATGCAAAGAGGAATTCCAGGAGGGAGATTGCCAGTTGTTTCTTTCCAACTTCCACATGTGCCAGTTCAACTAAAGCTTCCAACTTGTAATTGCCCCTCTACATTCTATAAGTAGAGGAAGAACCTTCGGGTTAATCGATCAGAATTTGTAAGCAGCAATCCTGAGTTCTAGACTTTGTGCTGAATTCCTGAGAGCAACTTGGAGCAAAGGAATACAAGGGAGCAGGTTTCTGGAGAACTTTGTGTCACGGTGTACTTTGTTTCTTGCTTTTAATCTTAGATCTCTTAAGTAAACTTTGTGTTATTTTAGATCTGGATCTAGAGCTGCCTTTGTTTTATAATTCTGTGTGTTCATATCTATTAAGTTTCTTCTATGTGCATGTAATTAGCTCTGCTATCTACTAATTGGGATGCACATCTTCCCCATTTCTTCTATGTATTTCCTTTACTTCTTTCTTCTATAACTTTCCTTTCTTAAACAACTGCTTACTTGCTGCAGAACTTCTTAGTTATGGTTCATGAACTAAGTGGTTAAAGTAAAACCCCTGATAGATAATAACACATTTTTATTGACAAATCGACACGAGAGCCTCATCGATTAAATGAGGGAGATTTATCTCATGATTGCCTAGGTTTGATGCAATGCAGAAAATCTAGCCAACAGATGGTTAAAAAAATTGTATAGTGAGCTTATCCATGCAACAAAGTGAAAATTTTAATGGTAATTAATGTTTTCACAGAAGTGGATTTTATGGGAATGGTAAGCTTCACCATGATGCTATTGCAAGTGATCTATTTGTTTGATTATAAACACCAATACGTTCACATGCATGGTTTTTTCTAACTCTACCCATGATTTAGAATATCATCTGGTTTCCCTTCGCTTTCACGATGAACAATTGCCCATTGTAAAAAAATTAAACTTTTAACTCTTCATGTCAAGCCCATTCTCAATTAAATAATAGAGATAAAGGTTAGTTTGTTTTAAAATGAGAAGTTGTGCATTCTCACAACCTTATATTTTTTATAATGGGCACAAGCCCATTCTAAAAAAAAAAATTACTTTTTTTATAATGCTTCCGTAACTTAGAATTTTTATAGTACGCATAAGCCCAATATCATACAAACAAACAATGTTTTTCTTGTAGTTATGTATATTTGTATTATACTAGATGGACTCTCCCCGGTAGAGTAGAGTGCTGCACTAAATACCCTTAAGAGGGATCACATGTTTATATGTAATTTTATATTATTTTTAGAATGGGTTGTGAGAATGGGAATTGAATTTGTACAAGAAATTTCCCATTAGTAAAAACAAATAGTTTTTGTTTTATAATTTCTTATAATTGCATTATACTAGGTGGACTATCATTGGAAGATCCAAGTTCTGCACTACATACCCTCGAGAGTAATCCAAATTTATGTATTTATCATCATACAATATATATATATATAATATATATATATACTTTATATATATAAATTTTATACTTTTTTAGAATATGTTGTGAGAATTGGAAGTAGTGCAAGAATATAGAATTCACATTATGTAGTTGACCTTTTGCAGCTTTAATCCATCCGTAATAGGTTACTTCCCAACTTCTCATTCTAAAACAAAAGAATTTTATCTCTAATATTCTTCTCTCGATAGAGGGATCGAGATTTATGTAGTTCTCATCATACTATATATATATATATATATATATATATATATATATATATCTACATATTTATAAAAGTTTATACTTTTTTAGAATAGGTTATGAGAATGTGAAGTAGAGCAAGAATATATAATTCACGTTATGTAGTTGGCCTTTTACAGTTTAATACATCTATATTGGGTTACTTCCCAACTTCCCATTCTAAAACAAAGTGAATTTTATCTCTACTCTTCTTCTGTGATACCTATATTATGAGAATGGGCATCTGCCAATTCAATACAAAGAAAAATGTTTTTTTAACCCATTACAGAGGTATTAAACTGAAAAATATGAACTAAATAACATGAATAATATATTCATTCTCTACTTCCCATTTTGAAAAAAAATAATTCTCTCTGAGTATGAGCATATGCCCAGTCAATACAAGTACAAAGGATGTTACAATTCATAACTTCCCATTCTAAAACAAAGTGAATGTTACTGTGATACCTATATTATGAGAATGGGCATCTTCTAATTCAATAGAAAGACAAATATTTGTTTTTCTAAGGTATATGCCCATTCTAAACATTTAACTACAAGTAATACTAAACTTAATCATTTTAATACCTCTAAATATTCTAAAACATATTTAATTTTTTCCCTGTTTGTCTTCTATGATATCTATATATATATATATATATATATATATATATATATATGATAATGGACATATACCCAAGCAATATTGAACATAATAATTTTAAGAAATCTATAAAAGTTGTGAGAATGGAGAAATTGTAATGCTATTCTTATAATTTAACTTCTAATTTTTATTTACATAGATTATATAATATGAAAATAAATTTTAGGAGCAAACTAAATGAATAACGTACATATTAATATTAGAACAAAGTAAACATTTTTAAGAATTAATAGATGTCTATTCACATTTACATAATGAATATAATAAAAAGAACACAAAAATTGTAGAGGCTATTCACTTAGAGGCGTAGTTAGATATTTATAATATTGTTGAGCATGATCTTTTTCTTATGATTCTCCACCATAAAGATAAGTGAGGTCCTCTTTGTATTATGATCTTCCTTTATTGAATTTGTCCCAAATATGCACCGATCTCTCACATTTGAAAAGATGTTGAGGGATAACAATTCCGATTTCATTCGGTTTGATAATATCCAAGGGATCTGAATGTTTCCAATCCAGATCCATTGTCACATCTTCCACCTCCATACCAGTTGAATTATGAACACCATATATGGAAAAAATAACTGACATCCTTGAAACACATGTTTTACATTCATAATTCTGTAACATCCTTATGAAATTATTGCTGATTATTTTACTTTTTTCATGTACATGCTTACAAAAGTATGAAATAAGTAAAATTGTATTGGTGGAAGTATAAATATGTAGACACAACTCACTGTAATGCACTCAAGGACTATCAGAAGATCAATAATACTATTTGTGAGATAATACTCACAACATTACAAAAATCAGCAATTACGAATTCTACATTGAGTGGAAGAAAATGGAATTCCAAATCTATCAATGTTATACTAAGAAAAAAAGGATAAGAACATTGAAAAGAGAATTCGTATGTATCTTGCATCCATGGTTGAGACTTTGTATTGGCCATAGATACATAAAATTCAAGTAGTTCAATAGTGTATTTTTAATAATTTGGCAAAGTTCCTTAACCCCCTTGCCGTGATGGTGTATCTTTCCTTTTCATATTTTTTCTTTTCATCTCTAAGATCTTCACATAGATGAGAAAAATGAGACTTATGCATGTCAAAATTTTCAATCACATTTAATTAATTGCATCTTATAACATCAATGTATTATGGAACTCTTACCCGCATATAGAACTTTGGATCTTGTTTCTCCATTATCATTTACTCTTTTTCAAAAATATCTTAGAAACATTTCATTAAAACTAGACTCTTCTCTAAGCCAAACTTCACCAATAATTCCTTTATAAGAAAGGAAATCTAATTCTTAATTTGTCATACCTCTTGTGCCTTTGAATAATCTTGTTGTATGCATATCTAATGAATTGGTCTTGAAATATGGGTCTCGTAGCTTTTTTCTCAAAACAAGGCAACCCACCATTGGTATACAAATCAAAAACTAAAACCCACTTATCCCAAATTTCATTTAAGAGTACAAGAAATGAAATTTTAACATTTAAACTTTCGAATCTTGCCTTCTAAAAAAAAGAAAACTTTTCCTTTCGAATTCATGTATATGAACATTAAAATAAATTTTATTAGTTTAGAATTCTATAAGAAATAATTTAAGTTAATTTATATGTGAAAAAATACAATATTTTATAAATACCTTCCAGCTCTCTTCTCTAAGATCCACCTTGATCTAGCTTTGTACAGTTGGTCAATAAATACAGTTTCTTAACCCATGTTTTGTTTGCCATATTCTATTGCTTACAAATACTAATTATTTGTTCTATTGTTTCTTTAGAAGATAGAATACATGCAGACCTTTGTTTGATTCTTTCATGAATAGATGAAAAATCAAGATTTGTAAGGATTTGTTTTTGGGATTCCACTGTATGTTTCCCATCAATAATATAGAAATGACTTTCACTATCATGAATTTAATCCTCAAAATCCATGTTATAAATAACACCGATAGTTTTTTTTGAAAGGAAGCAAAATTACATCCCGTTGAAGAGGTACAGGGTTGCATAACATAGAGTGGACAAGGAGACTGACACTTGCTAAATCAAGTGATTTGTATTGGTATTTTGCAGGAGCTACATGAAAATGACCAATATCAATTTTGAATGAATTTTCATCAAATAAAAAAATATGAATCTCTTCAGATAATGTAGATTCACTTTTTTAAAATTCAGTTTGTGCTTGTTTTAATAATAATTTCTCTTTTGTAGATCCCTTCACCTCATGAAAGTGTGATTTTGAAATGTCTTTTTCCATCTTAGATAAAATTTTCTTCTAAGCATGGTAAAAAAATTTGAATGTGATTTTTTTGGTCCAATTCCTTATCCATATTCATGTGGTTGGAAATAGATGAAGTAAATGCATACTGATAAATATTTTTGAATATAGTGACAATTCCTACACAAATAGCTTGACTATTCTAGCACACCACTCTTGTCCCCTTTAGTGTATGACTCAATTTTCCAACCATAACTATAACATGAATCTTTGTAGTGTTTTTTTGACCTTTCCATGCCATATTTTTTATAAAGAGAAACCTATAATTCCATTTTATGTACTTGAGCATATTCTAGATGTGTTGTCCACTTTTTCCACTTGAACAAATACAATAGTATATGTTATACACTTTATGCTTAGAAGAATGCCAATTGGTGTGTGTTGGTATCCCAAGGAATGAAACAACCACAAATCATTTTAATAGTTATCAGGTGTGTGAACTTTAACGAACCATTATTAATCCTTCTTTCCTAGTCATCTGCACCATCAAAAATGGAATTTCCTTGTACGGGGTAGTGGTAATAAGAGCCATTTTTTCTTGTTACAAATTTTTTTAGTGTAATGTATATCAAAATATTCACAAACTTAACATTTTTTTGTATTGAATGGGTAGATTCCCATTCTCATGTGATAAAAATGTTTGTTTGTATTGAATGGGTAGATGTCCATTCTCATGTAATAATTAATAATAGAAGGAAAGACGCATGCCTATTTTTATTTTACTCTGTCTAATTTGCAAGTTTTGAAGTTTCAAAAAGATTTGAAGAAAATTTTTATGCTACTTTTACTCTCTCTACTTTATTTGTTCATCCTTTCCACTTTAAAAGGGTAGATGCCCATTCTCATATATAACTAATAGAAAAATAATAGAGATAAATCTTCTCATTCTCATGTATAACTAATAGAAATATCATATATATCTAATTTAATAGAAGAAGAATAGAGATAAATTTAAGTTCAACATATTATATTTACTTTCTTTTAACATGGGAAGGTACTTTGTTTTAGAATGAGAAGTTGTGCACATTTATAATGGGCACAAACCCATTCTCATACAAACAAACATTGTTTTTTTGTAATAATTAATAATTGTATTATACTATTACCATCTCTTGAAAGATTAGTTTCCCGCACTTTCTTCAAAGCTTAACTACACAAAAAATGGGAAATCATTCAATGCAAGTGAATCATCTTCATATATATATATATATATATATAAATATAGTTTTAGAATGGGAATTTGTGCATTATGAAAACCTTTATAGAAGGTGTGCACATTTATAATGGGAACAAGCTCATTCCTTTACAAACAAACATTGTTTGTTTTGTAATTATTAATAATTATATACATACATAAATACATACATATATATATATATATATATATATGATTAAAAATTATGGACTCGATGATGAGGATACTAAGAAAAATGATGATTAAAAATTGTTTGCACTGGTTTGTGGATAGCTCAATATCCCTTTTTCTTATTATTCTCTAATTTTATCTTCACACTTTTCTTTCTTCTTTCTCTTTTTGATCATCGATTGAGTTCTTCCATCACCCTATCGACACTCGAGGGGGCATCCCTTTAGCTAACTAATTTTTCTTCTACCCCTTCAATTTTTTTCATTTGCTTATGTTTGTCTACTTTCTTTAAAGTGACGTAGCTTATGTCACCCCAAAGAGGGGAAAATGTAGACACATGTAGTTTGATCAAAGCACTATTATTCCTAATATTACACTAACTATTCTCCTTCTTGCAAATTGATGACATACCGTCAGTTAGACCTATCTAACTCCCCTCTTACAACACTCTTTTGGTCGTATTCCTCTTGTAAATCAATTAAGTAGGCTAATATAGCCTTTTATTGACTAAACCATCTTCTCATTCCCTTCTAGACTACTTCTACTAGCTTTCTAGACTATCAATCCATTTCATTGGATTGATTAGACCTCTCAAAATCTCTCAAAACCCTAATTCCTCTCTAAACATGATTAACTATCCTAACCTAGTTTAACTAGTCCTAACCATGATTAACCTCTTCTAAACCTAGTCAAATATTACTTTGACTCCCTAATTAACTTTTTGTCTTATCCTTTAGTCCCACATGCACCAAAATTCCCCACTTTCCCAAATGGAAAACTATAAATAGCCCACTACTCCCCTCTCATTTCTAATAACTCTCCTTCTTCCTAACATAAACTATAGCATTTTTCTTAGGGTTTAAAATTATTTCATTTCTTTCATTGATATATTGCTTCACCATTGCACTACACATTAAGAATTGAGTAAATGGGAAGAACCATTAACCTTGAAGCCATTAGTGGTGAGATCCCATTCTCATAATCGAATAATTGATTGCTTAGAATCCTTACTAGGTTCATTTTAAAGCTTTCAAGAGTAGAGGATTACTAAATATGCTAGATTTTCTTGTTTCTTTCAATATTAATGTATTCAAATTGATGAATCCTTGTTTATCTCTTATCTGATGGTCCACTAACTAGTTGTTAAGAGCCTTTGGGGTTTCTTTAGAGATTCTTACCCCATGTCCATGGGTTTTGCAAATTTTCATTGAACACAACATGAATTCATCAACTCATAACAACCAATTTCAATCATTCTCATTAGTATCTATATTTTATAAGTATTTCCAACAAGATATATAGGCTCAAATATCCAAAATGGCACAATCAACCTAAAACGTACCCTTTCAACCCCCATATCCTGCTCTCACATTTTGTACACAAGCCCAATCAATTGTTAAAATGAATCCTAAACCCTAAGCCCTATACTATAACCCATTAAACCATTAAACTTGAACCCTAAAACCTAAACCCTAAACCCTAAGCCCTAATCCTTATGCATGAACCCCTAACCTCTCTTAATTTTCAAGTCCTCCATAATTAACCCTAGTGACCACAAATAAAATCCATGATGCTCAAACCATTTTTTCTATTATCTATAACTTATCAAATAGGTATTCATGATGTAGATGGAAGGATTTATCATTGAATGAGACTATTGTTATGTGTCTAACTATTAGAATGAAATGAGGTCATTATAGTTTCCTTCCTCCTTTGAAGTGTGATCACACTACAAGGTTCAAATGAGTGTTTAAGAAAACTACCAAGTGAGTGACAGATCAAGTGAAACTTAGATGATTTCTCATTCTTGTATATATAGTGCTCTATATGAAGATAATCCTCTTACCCCTCTTGGCTCCAAAATTCTCCTCGATGGAATCAACTTCAAGATACTCATACATCTATTTAATCATATGCCTTGTATGGAAATAGATGATGCCTTGATCCTTCACACATGATGGTCATGAATTTCTCGGTAGCTTTACTATCTCATATTGGCTTGTTACTTGAAGAGGTTTGAACGTGATATCAAAATCACGATATGGTGATCCTTAAATTACTCTATGATAATGAATTTTATAGAAAATTCAAGATTTGAAGGAATGTTTGAGGGTGAGATCCATCTTCTTGAACTAAAACTGTATTGAATCATTGTGAAATCCACTCTCTCAATTAAATCACCTTGTTTATGAGAGGTGGGATAAGTAACTAAATGGATATGGCATCTACCTTATGTCTTGAAATGCATATTACACATCTCTTCCAAACTTTTTTCTCCCCACATATACTTGCACTCTTGAATGTCAATTTTTTAACACTCTAAAAAATTTCACATTTCTCATATTTCCATGTATGGTATTATGCAAGCCAAGATAACCCATTAGAAGCTAGAAAAAATAAGCACATGCTCATATTAACATTCATGATTCACTTTGATACATGTTCATATTCACAAGAACCTCTTCTTCCTTAAAAGTTCCTAGTTTGTCTCAATAACTTGGTAAGGATTTCACATGCTCCGTAAACTTCACATTTCTCAAGAAAAATATGATCATTGCCACATAGATGTTTAGCATTGGATTCCAAACTAAAAATTATCCTTGCATTTTATTAAAGAGAAAATATTCAAATCATATCAAGAACGTTTGAGGTAATTATTTGAGATCATCACAATTAGCCAAGTAAAGAAGCTATTTTATTAAATTTGGAAATATATCGAGTGTTTGAATGAGAATATAATTTCATATGGAGAAAATTTTTAGACACTGGAGTAAAGTATCTTGGAAAATAAAATTGAACCTTAGAAATCCTCTCAAATTGCTAGCTTACACAAGCACTGGAAATATCAAGCTCTGTTCTTCGAATGAAACCTTCGCTCCTCGATACCTTACAATCGAAACAATTATTCAAAATACCATAAAAAAATGATAAAATTTTTCTTGGTATCCTAATCCATTAGACCCATAAATACCACTAGACTTATTATTCTCAATTTATAACACTCTTCGAGCTCCAAATATTTCACAAGATGTAGAAAAAAAGGAGATAGTTGTATTGGGAAACATTTCTTTGTCTTAGAATTCTTCTTGGATATTTTCCATTTCTCTCCTTTAAAATATCAAAAGATGAAAGACATAAAACTATGATGACTCTATTTGAATGTTCTTCCTATGAAGAAGATGAACCCTTTTTAGTTGAATATTCTTTGTCAATACTAATAAGAATGGGTAAGACACAAAACATTATAGTGAGTGAATGGGTAAGCCTAAACCCCGAGCCCTAAAACTTGAGCCTTAAACCACGATCCCTAAACTATAACCTATAACACGTAAACCCTAAACCACGAGCCTTAAAACCTAAACCCTAAACCCTGAGCCTTAAAACCTAAACCCTAAACCTTGACCCTTAAACCTTAAACCCTAATCCCTAAACCACAAACCATAAACACTAAACCCTAAACCCTAAACCTTAAACCATGCACCCTAAACCATAAACCATAATCCCTAAGCCCTAATATCTAAACCCTAAAACCTGAGCCCTATACCCTAAAACCTGAGCCTTGTACCACAAACCCTAAACCATGAGTTTTAAAACCTAAACCCTAAACCATTAATCCTAATCCATTAAACATAAACCCTAAACCTTAATACCTAAACCCTAAACCCTAAATTGTTAATCCTAAACCTTAAGACTTAAACCCTAAGACATAAAGCCTAAGCCATCAAATCTAAACCCTAAAACATGTTCCCTAAACCCTAAACCATGACCTTTAAACCTTAAAACATAATCCCTAAACCCTAAACCCTAAACCCTAAACCTTGAACCCTAAACCCTAAGCCATATGCACTAAACCCTTAGTCCTATACCCTAAACCCTATACCCTAAGCCTTAAAACCTAAACCCTAAAGCCTAAACCCCGAATCTTAAACCCTAAATTATAAACCCTAAACCCTAATCCATCAACCCTTAACCCTAAGCTCTAAACCCCGAGCCTTAAACCCTAAGCCCTAATCCCTAACCCATAACCTCTAAAAATTGAGCCTTAAACCCTAAATCATGTGTGCAAAAACCTAAACTATTAAAACTTAAACCCTAATCACTAAACCCTAAAACCTAAAACCAAACATTAAACCCTAAACCTTAAACCCTAAACCCTAAACCTTAAACCTTGAGCCCTCAACCCTAAAACCTAAACCTTAAACCATGAGCCCTAAACCCTAAACCTTAAAACTTAAATCCTAATCCATTAACCCTAAACCCTAAGCCCTAAACCCTGACTAAGAAACCTTGAGCCCTAATCCCTAACCCCTAAACCTTAAACCCTAAACCTTGAGCCTTAAACCCTAAACCCTAAACCAGTTGCCCTAAACCTTAAAACCTAACCCTCAAACCTTAAACCATATCCCTAAAATCTAAACCATTAACCTTAAACCCTAAACCCTAAACCTTAAACCCCGAGCCCTAAACCCTAAGCCGTGAGCCCTAAACCTTAAACCCTAAACCATAAACCATAAATAATAAACCATGACCCCTAAACCCTAAACCCTAAACCTTGAACCCTAAAATCTAAACCCTAAACAATAAACCTTGTGCCATATACCGTAAACCCTAAATTCTAAACCATAAGCCGTAAACCCTATACCTTGAGCCCTAAAATATAAACCCTAAACCATTAACCCTAAACTATAAACTTATTGGGAAGATGAATTATAACCAAACTATAGAAGATACGTAAGGTTGGGATGCATAAATATGGGGTGCGTAAGAACGTGTGGAAGTGTAGCAAAAAAGGGTGCACCCGGAGAGTCATAGTTCAAATACTTTGTTGTTTTGTATGGATGGGCTAAAAGTGGATTGAGTTCGAGAGAACACAAAGGAAGGAAGACTTGGAGCCTACACAAGGATATTTTGGGATGAGTAGAGAATCAAGTGACATGTAGTGTTTTGAGATAATAATAGGATCTGAACTAGGAGTTAACTATAGGATATCTATTATTAGAAGAGCTTACATGCTTTTATATTTATCTTGTAGCAACACATGGTTACTCTTAGCATGTAGCCTATTTTGAGGATGCATAGGAACTAAAGGGAAATTATGCACCACTATATATAGGTATTATCTCGTATAGTTTCAAAGAGATCCATGAATGCTTATAAAGTTATGCTATTGGTTTATGAGCATGCATGATTATGATGATAGTCTTATGTATGTATTTGGATTCCATGTTTTATAGTGAATAATATAATGGATCTATGTGGTTGGATAATGATTGTTGACATATCTATTTTTGGATCTTGTATGGTAAATTTGATCTTGATTATTGTTTAGTCCATTTTTTCATATGGTTTTGAGATAAATCTGTTCATACTTTAATTTTTGGATGGATGTTATGGATATGGTTTATATATTTGTTTATCATGCTAACTCCTTGACAAAGCTTCCATAAAAGAGGGACCTTGTACCCCTTCTTGCTTCGGGTGAGCACTCATATTTGTTTGGCTAATGTGCTAGCATGCCTTGGGATGTTTGGTAAAATAAAAGACTACATTTTGGTTCCATTTTCAGGACCTCTTTTCAATATATTTTCAAGGATGTTGCATGATGAAGACGTACTGGTTGACTTTTGCTAGCATTGAGGAGTTGGTAGATAATTTAGAGGAAGAGTTTTCTCACAAATTTAACACTGGACTTGAATTTGATGCATGTGCGTGGGTTGAACATAATTTGTTTCATGAGCTATATGGGACATTATTTTCCTGTTTTCATATTTCCCTATAGAGCTAAATGAGTGGCTTGTAGATACACATTAAAGAGGAATTGGAGTTATAGAGCACTTGTTTAGATGTAGGAAAATTTCTAGACTCTGCATGGTGATGATTTGAATTGGACATGCACCGTAGATCATTGGTGGAGTGGTCTTTTCATAGTTATATGATGGAGTACATTGTTTTGACTTATTCATGTCTAGAATTTGTTGATTTCTAGTTCTTGTGTGAACCTAGAGGATATTATTTATGCACTATCCCTTTAGTGATTAAGATTTTGATTGTGACTCTAGATTTGGAAGAATGTCCTATGGATAGATAAAACCCACCACACATGGGGGCGGAGTAGGTGTGGTGAAAGATGGCATACCCGACGATACGATAGAGAGAGAATAAAAATGAATTAATTTTAATGAGGTGCATGAGAGGGATTTGGAAAATCAACATGATGTTGTAGAATGAATGGTGTTGCAGAGAGAGATGGTTCGTGAAGGATTTGGAGCTCATGTAGAAGACATGGAGAAAAAGCATCTAGTATTCCCTCATTTGGGTAAGCATGAAAGATAACCCTCTTCGGCCTAGGATCTAAGCACTCCAAATTGAAACTACAAGGTCCACGGGCACACATTTTCTCCTCCTAGGGACCTAGCCCTTGCACTTGGTTTTCTATTTTATGTGACAATCACTGATAAGAAAGCTAGTGTGGGTAGTAGAGTAGTGATAGATATATTTCACTTTTCATTAAGTTCAGGAGTTAATAAGATAACACATTCATCTATGGTGGCGCAAATGTCATCTATACTATTTGGTGGTCTAGTTGGAGGTATATTTTCTAGTGCATCATTAAAAAGAAAGTGGGCATGCGAAACAATGGTATAATATCTGGAAGTAGTACAAATTTGTAGAACATGGGAGTTAAATTTAGTACAACTGTTGGAACATAAGGAAAAACATCCTATAGTTTGATACCCACCATAGGAGGGGGATCAAGAGGATCAGGTGGTTCAAGATCTAGTGGATTTGGAGGTGGAGGGAATAATGGAGGTAATATAGGTTCTCTGAATCGGTGGATAGGGCCTGTACTCAACCCCAACACATTTATTATGAGATGTATTTTCCTTTATTAGAATATAGAGGAATTAGAGATATAGTGGAGCACATGCATATGTGTGAGAAACTATGGTGCGCTAAGGGGAAGAAAACTCCTGAACATAAGGAAAGTTAGTTTGCTACTACTTTGTGAGGGCACATGCAGAGTTGGTATAGGAAATATGATCCAAACCAGACTTGTGTAGACTATAACACGTTGTGTGATGATTTCTTAGTAGATTTCTATATACTTGAGTTTAAATAGAAGAGCATCGCAGTGTCAAGGACATTAAGCAAGGCATGACCGTGTAGACACCCATAATTATGCCCAAGCAATTTAAATACTTAAATTGCACTAATTATCTCCCTTCTTGCAAATTGGTGACATATCATCAAAAAGCGCTCGTATTCTCTCTTATCGTCATTAATTAATTACACTACACTAATTAATTAAGTCACCTATCCAACAAATACCCTAATTAACGACCTTTCGTTAATAAATCACCCCTTCTATCTAGACTAATTAATTATTATTAATTAATTAGCTTTCCCTTTCATTTAACCAATAAATCAATATTTAATTGATTTAATCCCCTTCTAATAGCCTAAATCGTACTAATATTCCTCTAATTAGCTTCTATAAGCTTACATCTACCTATTAGTTAATCACCTTTGATTAATTTAATTGTTAAAATTTAATTATTTTGGCTAACTTTTGATATGCACATGTAGTAATTAATGTCCATTTTCTTGGAATTTTGGCTAATTTTATATGTGTAATTTCTTGTTCATAGCCATCGTTTTAATGGGTTGCTGCCATTTTAAAACTAACTTGCCAAAATTTGAAGTATTGTGAGCTTTGTTGTTTTTTTGCCGTATTTTGGTTGCATAGGTGGTACAGGCACACTACCGCTTTGTGCAGTACATTTTGGTGGCACAGCTCCTCTCGGGTGGTGCAAATGCACGCTTAAAACCCGATTCTTTGTTTATAAACCCCGGCCCATACGCACTAATCCCAAATAAGCACATACCTGAACCAGCGCGTAGACGTACTTAACCTCAGGCACATACGTTATTTTGTATTGTACCTTCATTGTAATTTAAAACTCCGTCGATCGGCATGTACACCCTAACCCAAGTGCACACACGCTGTTTTGGTGGCACAGACACATTTCTGGTGGTGCAAGCATTCTGTCAGAATCTGAGACTATTTTACAAAGTGGTGGCACACACACTTTTTGGTAGGGCACACGATTTTTTGGTGGTGTACATGATTTTCTAGTAGCACAAACATTCTGTGTGAATTTAAGCCTATTTTTATCGAAGGTAGTGCATACATTCTTCTAGTGGTGCACATGAATCTCGGGTGGCACAGGTACAAAAAAATCCAGAAACACACAAAATGGCACACACATCATTTTTTTGGTGCACATGCTTCTTGGGTGACGCAGGTGCACTATAAATTAGAAAAACATAGAGTGGCGTATCTGCCCTATCCTGTGCATGTAGACACCAAAACAGGGGCGCATGTGTCTCTTTGTTTTCTTGAAGTTAATGTGTTGAGGTGCTAACATTCTTGTAGGTTTTATCTAATTAAATACTCATCTTTGCATAGGTGTTTTTACATGCTTTTACTTGATTAGATAAACTTTACATGTTTACTTATAGGAATAAGATCACGTATGCTCTTCCCTCACATCCCTTGGGGCGATCTTGGGAATCAAACAATTCTTAGGTCCTTTTTGATGCTTTGAGGTTGTTAGGAATATTTGAATTGGAATTGGTTAACTTGGTGTGTTTGAATTAAAGTGTTTTTCCATTTGATATCTTTTTGGATTTTGGAAACATCACGTATGCTCTTCTCTTGTGTCCTTGGATGATCTGGAGAATTAGAAATGATGTTTACTCTTTTGATGGAAAACTACTAAAAATCGTCATACAGGACCAAAACACCACGCTTGTCAAAGAAAGGAGGAATCAAAATGAAGTCAAAAACTACTAATACAGTTGTTATACAGGTTGCCAAAAGGTGTTCAAGCAAACCACACCTAATTAAACAAGATAAAAAGAACAACATATTCAAAACACTGTATTGCAGGTTTCGAAAAGGGTATGTCCCTCTTCGCTCAACTGGAACATAACCCCTTTGGCATAACGCCTTAAGCTACAACAATGGGGGTGGTTATAGGAACCCCAAAGTAGTCCATGCAATAGAGAACCTTGTGGATGAAATGGAAAGTGCTCCACACTACCTACTTGACTAGTGATTCCTTTGTGAGATAGCGTTACAAGTTGTCCCTATCGCGACCCTATTAAAAGTACATGATGGATGCATTTACTGCCCACTATTCTTGAAGGGGGAAAAGTTGAGATACTCCCAAGATAGGTAAGGGACTATTTGGGTAAATCACCCCGCTCGTGGACAGCTTTGTAACACCTAGGATGAGAGAACCACCTAGGAAAATATACTTTGGCTAGGAGCCCACTTTGACCATTCTAAAATAGTGTTGAGTTGTGAGCCATCTTTTCATCACGAAACATGTGACGCATTACTTTTTCTTAGTTTTTCACTTGCCTTAAGGCGAGGTGAAACTCTGCCAAAGTGAAGCTAGCATTTTTCATCCCCATTTTGGTTTGCTTCCTTCACATTCTTTTGACACTTTTTTGATCAAAAGAAGGGTGACTACCTCTATGCTACCAATCGATTGCTTTTGCCACTTTTTTTTTCCGTTTACACCCATCCATGTTTGTGGTTGGGTAAGTTAAATGTCTAAAGTGTGTGGAGGCATATTTATATCATTGGTATCCTTTTTGATCTTGATACCCACGTCAAGATCATCATCATAGTTAGGATTGATTCATCATTTTATCTCCCTTTGACATGTTACCTCGTTTGCATTGTCTCGACATAATTAAGATACTTATGTCATGTTTCTCATAAACATGATCTAAGTGTCCACATTGTGGTGTTACGTTGTCCATGTTTTAAGACATCCGTAGTATACTTTGACTTAGTTTGATTTCAAACATTGTCCCAAATCTTGAAAGGTGTCGCTTACTTTGTTTGCATCGTTTTGATACCACTTTGACACTAATATCTCACTTCTCCGTGAAGCTTGATAGACGTGTCCAATTGGTGTGGTTACATGGCTTACATTTGTAAACCTCACTCTTTAACATTTAGGTCTTGTTGGTTGTTGAAGTTGTTGAAATTTTCATGGTATCCTTTTATTGGGAGTCACATCTACCCTTTTTAATATTTATGCCTTGTTCATTTCAAGCTTGACGTAAATATTGACATTGTGTTGATCATTTTTACATCAATTATAACTTTGTACATGCATTTACATAGGGTTTATTTCCTTGTTGATTGGATTTCTGTTTCACACTTCCAGGATTGTTCCTTGTGATTATTCATTTAGAAAACATATTTTCTCGACAATCCCGCCGATCTCATCAAGATTGCATTGTCATGATGTCTATTTTCCTTAGACCTTCTTTAGAAAATCACGCACGCATCTCCATACTTACGAAATGTCTAGTTGGTTGTCCTTATGCTACCAAAATCGACATGTCATTTCCTTCCCTTTGAAGGAGTTCCATCACACTATCTAGATCTAGAAATTTGTGCTTAAAACAACGCCAAAAATGACTGACTATCGTGCGGTTCCCCATACTTACAAAAATATGGAACCTAGGTTTAGCAATTCAAATCAAAATATTCCCATTACAACTAAACCTCATTTGGTTCTTCATGCTAGAGAGCCCATATGGGTAACTCATTCCCCACCTTCATCTCATAGTCGGTGGTATGATTTGAATGTTTCTGATCCAAATTATTATTCAAGTTCCCCCACTCTTCTTCTAATTCTAATCCAAACATTTCCTCTTCTTCTGAGGATTCCAATCCAAACATTTCCTCTTCTTCTGAGGATTCCAATCCAAATATTTCCTCTAAATCTTCTGATGATTCAGATCCAAACTACTATTTGGATCCAAACTACTATTCAGATTCATCTAATTCGACTCCTAAGTCATCTAATGTGACTCCTATGTCATGGTCCTCCCTATCTTCACAGAACCTCTTCATCATACATTTAATATGACTCCTACATTGTGGTCCTCCCTTTCTTCGTAGGACCCCTTTTATCAGTTGCCTCGATGACGTCTTCTTCCTTTGAAGATACGTGTGACTCCAAATCCCTCCAATCAAACATCTAATACAATTCTTGAATTGCGGTCCTCTCTTTCTTTACAGACCCTTGTTATTATTCATCCAATATGATTCTTAAATCACGGTCCTCCCCTTCTTCATAAGATCTTTGTTACGAATATATTGTTTGTAACATTATTAATAGTGTGTGTGAGTTACTATTTGTAAAATGTAATATTTAGATATTACATTATGTGAGTGAATGATGAGTTGTAATAGACAACTCATCATGAGGGAATAAAGGGATAGTTGAAATAAAGGTGGAGAGAATCATGTTGGAGAGATAAGTGGGAATGTGATATTGTTTGACTCCATATTCTAAGGATGTCATTCTCCTATATAATGTAACCTCTACCTATGAATAAAATATCCTGGATGAATTCAATTTACAGATTATTCTATTTTCGGTATTATTATTTTATCGTCAAATTTATGTGTTGAATGTATATGCAAATCTTTCCCATTTTCTACATTTGGTATCAGAGCTTGGATGGCTTGCACCTGTAAATAGCTTATGCTTGGAAGATGTCTCATTTGGACTTGACCCTTGGCACTAGAGAAGTGTGGAAGCAAAGATAGGCATCAACTATTGGGAGAATACCGTTGAGCATATTGTTTCTTATACCAGTTGCGCAACTTGTAGATGTATTTACATGCAATGATTAATTTGCGCGAGGAATCTGCCAATTCTTAGATCACTGTACATGAAGGTTCAGTTTCATAGATAAAGACAAAGGATTTCGGTCAACGAGGATCTCTCAAGAGACTCTCATCAGTTTAAAATATTGGATCATCCTTCATCTCGGCCCACTCATGAGATCCCACCTCCATATGTGGTCTCCTTGAAGATCTAAGACATTCTAAGTTGGTCAACGTGTCCAACCTGGACTGCAACTGTGGTGTTTAAATACATATCGAGGCCGTAAGGAACAAATCATCCTGCATGTGCTGCTATACATTCAATTCAAGAGCCATACAACTCCAACCTATCTTGGTATTTGCATCAGAGAATCACTTCTGAGCGTTCTCCACCTCATTGCATGCATGTCATATGCTTTGCAAATCAAATGGATACGCTTCTGCCATACATTTATGAGTTGTGAGTTTCAATATATGGGATTATCTATTTGTAGACTTTTGTTTAAAGTTAGGTTGTTATTAATAGTTTGAAGTGTTTTTAGGTTATAAGCGATTCTATGATAAAATTTGAAAAGAAAACAAATCATGTCAAAAAGTAATTAAATATTACTTTTCTCGTTATAATTGTTCAAGTCACAAGTCAAAAGTATTCCTCAATTTGTCAAAAAAAAAAAAGGTCACTGTCATTGTTAAGGTTTTGCAAATGTCTAGGATATTATTAAAAGAGTCTTGTTTTAATTCTTTTTTCATTTGATGGTATTTTAGCGGTCAAAATTAGCATTGAAAAAGAGTTTTAATAGTGTCAAAATTTTAAATTGTTTGTAAAAAGGGTGTATTTTCGGTTGAAACCGACACCTATTTGTGTCAAATTGTGGAGAGTCATAATGGATAAATTGGGTTATGTTGAAAAATTTGATGGAAATGATTTTCACACTTGGAAAGTACAAACTCAGTTGACACTCATTAACAAAGATTTTTGGGACATTACGGATGGAACATTCAAGAAACCAACCGATGCTAGTGAAGTGGCCAAATGGGAGAGTAGAGATCGTAAACCAACAACAATCATTGGACTTGGGTTGTTTGATGCATATTTGCATCATATAGACCTTTCAAAAAGTTCAAATTTCATTTGGACAACATTGAACAAGTTGTTTGGATCCCAAACCGGAAGTGCAAAGCAGTTGACCTTGAAGCAAAAGTTGTTTGGACTCATGGATGGATGAAGGAGAAAACATGGTACAACATATAAGTAAGTTTCGGTCTATTTTGAATCAATTGTCAGGGATAAAAATTAAAGTAGAGGATGATGATGCAAAAGCTGTTTTGTTGAATAGTATGCCATCTCGTTATTCAAACATTGTTTTTACTTTGAGCAAGATCAATCCCACTTAAGATCTAATTTCTTCACTGATAGATGAAGAAAATAAGACTGTTACACCAGAAGAAACTGCAATGTATGGTAAAAACAAGTCATATGATAAAGGGAGATTTAAATCTTCTTTTAAACAAAGATCAAATTTTAGAGATACAAAGAAACATATCACTTGTTACTATTGTAAACAAGATGGACATCTATCTATAAACTGCAAGAAAAGAGCACGAGATTTACTTGATGGAAAAATAGAAGAAAGTGCCATGGTTGCTAATGAAGAGAAAGACAAGTTGATAAAGAAGAACCTTTGGGTGAAGGTTATAATTCTGATGATTTTCTATTCTAAATAAGCAGCAGCAGATGGAGGAAGGAGGACAATCAGTGTCCTCTCTCCAGCTGCAAGTGATGGGGCCGCATAATGAGTTTGTGGCATTTTTTCAGTTGTGTGTTTCATTGTTTGTAATAAGAACAGATGTAACATTCTTGTTCAGAGTTTTATTTTCTTTTATAACCTCCTGATGTAAATATGTTGTAGTAGAAAGATAAAATCACAAGAAAAAGCAGCATCATGTTTTTTCTTGAAGAGGATGAACAGAGGTTCATGATCAAGGGCTCGTACCTAGGACAGAGGTCCATTTTTTTCGAACAGGGGTTCATATTTGGTGAACAGAGGTTCAACGTACCAAGATCATGAGCATGCAGAGGCAGGCAAGCTATAGAAGACGTGTGAATGTTTTTCTCTACCTTGTTCACATTAGGGGATTGTTTAATAGGGATTAATAATGTAAACAATAGGGAAGTGAATGTTACGAATATATTTTTTGTAACATTATTAATAGTGTGTGTGAGTTACTATTTGTAAAATGTAATATTTAGATATTACATTATGTGAGTGAATGATGAGTTGTAATAGACAACTCATCATGATGGAATAAAGGGATAGTTGAAATAAAGGTGGAGAGAATCATGTTGGAGAGATAAGTGGGAATGTGATATTGTTTGAATCCATATTCTAAGGATGTCATTCTCCTATATAATGTAACCTCTACTTGTGAATAAAATATCCTGGATGAATTCAATTTACAGATTATTCTATTTTCGGTGTTATTATTTTATCGTCAAATTTATGTGTTGAATGTATATGCAAATCTTTCCCGCTTTTCTGCAATCTTCTTCATCAATCACCCCCAATAATTCTTCCTCCTTTGAAGATTCGTGTGACTCAAAGTCCTTCAATTCAAACGTCCGAATCGACCCATACATCGCAATCTACAAACTTTGTACTTAATCCTACTAGTTTACATACGATATACCATTGTATAGGTTGGTCCACACCACCTTATTCTACTCTTGAGACATCTAGCTACACATCTTCTTCATCTCTCAGGTCATCTTCTTCTATCAATCATCATCAAACATCTTCTAAGTCTTCCACACCAAGTGAACATTTTTATTCTAATCAACCCCTAGTGGACGATCAAAAACTCATACCAATCGATCTCTTTCGGAATGAAGAAACAATTAGGGCATTTATAAGGGCACATGAAGATATTATTTTAGAGGATTATTAGAAATGATTCTCTTTAGAATTTGATGCGTCTACGTATTGTGAGGAAAAGGTTGATTCCTTTTATCAAGAAATGGAGGAAGAGCCTCGATCACGCAACTTGATTCTCTTATTCTTCCATCTTCAAATTCTTCATTATGTAATGAAACTCCTTGGTCTTGCATTGATCCATGGCCTATCTTCTCATCACCCAATAACTCTTTGTCTATCATAACTCCTTAGTCACAATCTCTTATGGGGTCAACGCTAAGTACCCCTTCATCTTCATCTTGATGTGGGTCACCTTCTAGTAGCCCTCCCTCTTCCATTTGTGGGACATTTTCGATTAGTCAACTATTTTCTATTCTTGGGGCACACCCAACTAGCCCCTTGTCTTCTGGGTATGGATCAACCCCGAGTAGTCCATCATCTTCTATTCTTGGGCCACATCCTAGTAGCCCATTATCTTACATCTATGGGTCATGTCCTAGTAGCCCTTATTCTTCTATTCTTGGGCCACATCCTAGAATCCCTTCATCATATTCTATTAGTAGCTCACCTCTTGGTATCCCATCCTCTTCAATTCTTGGACCATATCCATTTTGTCCATCATATATTTCTTCTATCAATGGTTGGGGCAAGCCATGGTCATTTCTCACATCAATTCTAAATGTCCACGTTCACTTTCTTCTCCTTCTCAAGATCATAAAAGTCACGCGTCAACTTATAAGAAACCCAAATAGTTTCTTAATCAAGCTCAGATAAAAACTGTAAAGATCTCTATAGCTCCCAGCAAATCAAACAATCTCACAATTCTAAATCAAGTGCGATTCAAGAATGCACATCAACATAACCATCAAGTATGGCACAAAGTGCATAAACCTCTGGATGGGGAATTAAATCTCCCACATACGAAATCCATCTTTAAGAACAAATCACGGTCATAAATTGAGTGTGAACTCACCTCGATCATCGAGATCAAGGATAATATCACTCTCGATTAAAAACGCCCTAGTCTCCCTTATCAAGGAAGTTGAAAACATTGTTGTTGTATCTTACCACATAGAGTGACTTTGTTAGTCCCAACCTCTTAAAAATATCAAAAAATCAAAAATAAAAATGATACAAAAATACAAAAATACAAAAAAACATGAGAAAACACAACAAAAATCAAAGGTACGAAGATCAAACATTGCAATCACGGTATTTACGTACACATGGATGTCCTTTATTCCCTTTCTTTCTCTTCCTCTGCAAGTATTCCTACCATTTTCATCCCTTCGATGATATTTTGGTTAGCCTATTCGCACGCATTTTGTGATAGTTATCTCTATGGTATCCATTTGACCCTGGTCTTTTATCACCTTGGTAAATTAAAGAACGACTGACCTCTTAGAGATCCTATCACTATCAACATATAATCAACTTGTTGCGAAGAAATTTTGGACATATTTGTTGACACTAGCCAATATCATCATCACATTCACTTCCATTTCCTTTCATCAAGCCATCAGTGGTTCTTAACCCCTTGTCAAACAAGAGAGATGAAATAAGTTTTCAGAAAGCAAAAGAAACAAAATCAATCAAAAATCAAAAGATAAAAGCTACAAAGAAAAAGCAAATTGATATATTACTCTCTCTTGGGGTATTTCCAATAATCTCTATCGAGGCTATGGATGCATGACTGGCAGTAGAGAAATGTTGCAATTAGAATCAAATAAATCTCCATTGGGGCTATGGATGCCTGACTCAGCGGCAATGAACCAATGTATGGCTATCCTTCCACCCTTTATTCCTAAAATCAACTTTCAAAATCAATCATCCCTACACTTTGGCTAGGGTGTCTTCACTTTTTGTCTATTAAATATTCCCTTCAAGAAGTAATTAAACTCCACATGCACACACTGGATCTTTATGAGTAGGAAGAATTAGTATGTTATCAAGTGTCTCGTTTTGGACCTTGTTCGAATCTTACTCTAGTCCATATCTCATCTCACAATTTTTGCCTTTGGTTAATCACTTCTTCATCATGAGGCTTCTAAGCTACATTCATATCATTCACATCATTCTTCTACTTTGTTTAGAACATCCATGTGTATAAGATTACTTTTTTGCCATGTTTGTGGACACGTTTGTCACCTTTCACAAAAACAATCTTCTCCTTCCTTTCTATCATGTGCTTTTAGGCCAACTTACGCTGGGGGCATCCTTGCTTCTTCCTAGCACTTCATTGGTTTATGTTCATCATCATGTTGAACCTATCCATAATGGCCTTGGGTCCCGCTTCTACCTGTGAAGAGTTTTCCTTTGAATACTCCCACCTAATTGTTGGGGCATTTTTACATCTTCACCTTTCTTGTACACATGTGGCCTTATGACCTTGTACATCCCATCTAGTGTTGGGGTCATCCATGTTTCCTCGTCTTCCTGTACATAGTTTCAAAAATTTCAAAAATAACAAAAACATTCAAATATGTTAGAAAAATCAAAACATTCAAATATATTTAAGAAAACTTATAAAAATTGAAAATCATCCTACAAAACATCACTCTTTGGTTCTCACATGTTCATGTGTGTGACTCATGGATCATATTAATCTACCTCCATCAACAAAAGCTAGGCTTCTTACTTCGTTTGTACTTTGGGGCACAATGAGTTGCCTGGTATTGTTTTGTAGTGCACATTGCTTTATCATTGGACCCAAGTGTCCTCCGTTATTCCCCTCACATGTATCCTTTCTTGGGGCACCATCATCAACCCTTGTTGTTAATTCGCATAGGTTATAATTGAATCTTGATAATAAAAACATTACATTATGTTTCTCTGTTAGTTTAGCTTGTTTACTTTCTCATATTGGATTGAATTTTGTATGTCACATGGAGTTAGGCATCTTTCATTTTCTTGTATTGCATTTCATTTTGTATATTTCATGGAGTTGGTGTTTTCAGTAATGGACAATTGTTCATGGTATGGCTTTTCATGTCATTCTACCTTTGTTGTATGCTTATATTTTTCATAAGGACCAATGACGTAGCTCTTGTGGCAATATGATGACATCAAAATTGTTCCAATAAATAATGGCTAGAGGCTAATATCTTCTCTCCACTCCTCCATATTTCTTCTGCATCACTTTTCTCTCACCCCTAATCTTCCATCTTATCGGGCATCCTGCCCCTTCCCATTCTTCTATCTATTTCTCACCTTTTTCGATCGTCGATCGTCTTCCTTCATCACCCCATCAAAAATTGAGGGGAATCTCCCCCCTACTAATTTTTCTTTTATCCTTTCAAAATTTCATCCATCTACTATCTTTGAAGTGGTGTCACTTATGCCACCCTAAAGAGGGGCAAATGTAGACACCCATAATTACGCCCGAGCAATTTAAATACTTAAATTGCACTAATTATCTCCCTTCTTGAAAATTGGTGACATATCATCAAAAAGTGCTCATATTCTCTCTTATCGTCATTAATTAATTACACTACACTAATTAATTAAGTCGCCTATCCAACAAATACCCTAATTAACGACCTTCCATTAATAAATCACCCTTCTATCTAGACTAATTAATTATTATTAATTAATTAGTTTTCCTTTCATTTAACCAATAAATCAATATTTAATTGATTTAATCCCCTTCTAATAGCCTAAATCATACTAATATTCCTCTAATTAGCTTCTATAAGCTTACATCTACCTATTAGTTAATCACCTTTGATTAATTAAAGCCCCCTAACTCCCATGACTTGCTAAGCATAAATTAAGCCCTTCTAAAGTAAGGTTACCTTTGATAAAGCAACCTTATCCATTTCTAGTCTTGTTTTACATTTTATCCCACATGCAAAGGGATGAAATGTTTCCTTTATCCATTGGGATATATAAGGATCCCTCCTTCTACATTTATATCTACACCCAAACTTCTTGAGAAGACAAATGCAAAGAATATAGAAAAATAGGCTAAAAGTTTTTCTTTATTTTCTTGAGATTTCACCACTTGGAGAGTTAAGCCTCTTTTCTAGCCTAAATTTCTTAGGTCATATGGGAGGTGTCAAAAGGGTCTTGTAGCCCAACTTTGATAAGCCCCCATTCCTAGGTTCTTGGAATATCAAGAGCAACCTATTTGATTATCATGGAGCTTACATAGGTTCATTTATTTGTTGTTAATTAAAGAGAATAGAGGATTTAGCCACTTAGCATGTTAATTGTCAAAGTTTTATTTAGTGTCTAACCTTGCTTAATTCTCATCTTGATGGTGCTTTGTATTTTGTTTAATTTTGCTAATTAAGGCTACTAGGTGTTAGTATTTATTTGCATTAGCATTAGTTTAAACAAATCATGCACACGTAATGAGAGTGTAAGGGAGTATGATGCATGCTTTAAAATTTTTATATAAAAGTTATCTTATGATATTCACCCCAGTCAACATGCTCAATGGTTTATTGGAGGCTCAACCACATCTTTCAATAGGAATATCTCACATGAGATTTTTACAGATTTACGTGAAGTACTAGAGGCATCCTTACGTATTGAGGAAGTTGGGAGAGTAGACACTAGAGTTAGCCCATTTTTGGAATCTCATATTGCATCTATGACAAAACAATTAGAAAAATTATCAGCTAATTCAGCCCATGAGACATGTAGTGGTATTTGGTGTATGGATTGTGAAGTAGAAGGACATACTAAGGATATTTTCCCTCATAAATTGGTGTGTGCCATGTTGTTGGATTGTGAGATCTATTATTTGGATCATGATTCAAGTAGGTGTCCTCTATTGTAGCATGGGATAAGGAAGAACTTGTTTTTTTACTGTAAGATTTGTAAGTATACCAAAAATGATACATATAATTACTGATTGATGGATCGATTCATGATGCCATTGAGACCGGTGTACACTAGACCGGTGTTGCAAAAAATTCCAAGGAACAAGGTGAACATCATAATCACACTCACAATGTAGGGTGCTTTGATTGAAATGTTAGAGGTAGAGTTTACCATGGAGGATTTAGAGGCCGAGGTCACAACGATGGAAGAGGTGAGTTACCACTAGGAGCTTGTTACACATGTGGATCCCTTATCATTATAAGCATGAGTTACCTTAGAACATTATTTTATCCTAGTGCGTAAAGGGTCAAAAGTATGAAGAATTACCATATTTTTATGAGCATATGAGCAAGGAGCACAAGCACAATAAGGGCACGAGAATGGTTAGAGTACAACACACTGTGGAAGATCAATGGATGTTGAAGTTAACACCCGACCCTCGGATAATCATAGTATTGGTTACTACATGTGTTGAGGTGGTGCACATGTGAGAGATTCCAAAGCAAAAACTTGCCATTACAAAATAGGAAGTATTACATGCAAAGTATCTAGATCCTTCCCATCAGAAGGAAGTTTATCAAGAGACCATGGAGGTCATTAGAAACTTGTAGGGTGAGATACAATGCTTGAAGGAGCAGTCACGGAAGCTGGAGTAGGAAAATTTAGTTGAGCTTGCTTAGAAATATGTTGATGACTTGAAGGAGTTTTTTAAGATGCTACGCCAGAAAAAAATATTCCTTTGTTAGGAGAACGATTAAGGGAGAAGACACCACGCCCTTTAGTTTAGCACAAAATAAAATTATTACACGTAAACTTACCTCCTCATAGTCTTGATTATGACAAAGATATCACTTTGAATGTAGTTGTTGATGGATGGATTCGCAGTAACATTTTGATTTATACATGTGTAGAAGTGAATGTACTAACTTTGGATGCATGGAATCAGATGGGGAGGCACCCATTACAACCATCTTCAAATGTGTTGTATATGGGGAATAAAACTAAATCCATACTCATTGGAGTATTGAAGTATGCCACTATTACTATATAAGGGGCCACATTTACTAGGGAATTTTAAGTATTGGCACTTTCTAAAGAATATATTTTTCCATCCTTTATTCAAGTGCCCTTGGTTTTATGCAAATAATGCTCATCTACGCTTCAATAAAGGTTATATCATTTTTAAGCATAAGGAGGACCGCATGATCATCCCTTTGGTAGATAGAAAAGCTACACATTATGTAGAACCCTTGAGTGAAGAGGATTTAAATAGAATTTATGTGTGCACCATTTGGGATCCTGAGATGCTTGAGCCATCAAAGGAAGGAGTTATTCAATGGGATGATGCACAATCTATGAGTGATAAAACAAACATTGCTTGTGATAACTAGGTGAATGGGACTTATGAAATGGTTGGATGTGAGATGAAGAGTGCAGTTACTCATGTAAGTAGGTCACGCTATGTTAGGAATTTGGGAAGTAACTAGGTACCAAGGTACACAGATGAGGGAAATCCTGAGGTATTTCACGTGCGCTATGGAATCCCAATGGATAGATCAAGTAGAAAGAAGGAATATGATGGTATATACCTTACGTGGGATAAAAACCCGCTGGTGGATGCAACATAAATATCATATTTTAGAGTGGTGGGAAGTGATAATCACCTTCTTTGCTAGATTTCTTTGGAGCAATGCGCCTACCAAGACATGTGAATTTCATGGGAAGGATTCTACTTCACACACATTTAACAGTGTGAGAGACTCCAGACAGAGGGGCAAGAGGCCTTATCACCTTCATTGTGGGTGCACAAGTTCTACTTCACTTTGCATGGTTGTGCTCACATATGGCATGTTTATGTGGAGTTGAATAAAGAAAGAGGGAATTGGAAAGAACTGATTGTAGTTATAATTAGGACCTTTGACTATTTTTCTACTAAACCACTGGTGAATGAGGCTTTCCAAATTATGAAGCACTTGACTATGGGACAAAGTGCAAAGGCTGAGGAGCTTATTCAGGAATTACTATGAGATTCATATATGGAGGCATGCTTTGAAGAAGAAGAGTATCTTGGGCATGCTTGGTTAGAAAAATAAAAAGGTAAAATGGTGTACATGATTGATGATTACGAAGTGGAAAATTTGAATATTGATCATACTTGTGGGTAAACGTGATGTCTTAGATGGTGTGGATGAGAAGGAGTGCACGTATCATGAGCATATGAAGACAAAAAGGTCAACATTGGGACATATACGAATCAAGGATGCCATCATTGGTGATTATTGGTTTCACATAGAGGTTGCAAAGATAATTGAGCTACCATGGCAAATTCCAGGACTTATTTCCTAGAGGTTATCATGAGTTGAAAGGGGTACATCACTCTTTGGGTGATATGAGGATCAAATTAAAGGAAGGTGCATGCTCGGTTAGGAAGAGGCCTTATAGGATGAATCCTAATCTAGCACATTAAGGTAAAGGAATAGATTGATAAGATGTTGAAATATGGAATCATTGATCCCATTGAGGAGTTAGAGTGGGTTAGCCCTATAGTGATAAGCATAAAGAAAGATGGTAGGATAAGGATCTATGTGAATTATAGGGAGTTGAATGCTACATGTGTAATAGATTCCTTTCTCGTACCATTTATTGAGGAAATATTGGAAGGCGTTACATGGTGCGAGATCTACTCCTTCACTGATGGATTTTCTAGATATCATTAGGTGTGGATTGTTAAAGAGGATAAAAACAAATTTCACTACTAAATGGTGAAGTTTTGCATATATAGTTATGCCTTTGGATTGAATAATGCACATGTAGTATTTTTGTGCATTGTTGTGCAAGCATTTTAGGACTTCATTCATAATTTTTCACAGGTTTACTTGGATCATTGGATAGATTATGGGCTAGTAAAAGATCATTGTGACAAATTAAGACTTATGTTTGAGAGGTGTTGGCAGTTGAGCATCTCCTTAAACATTAAAAAGTACATTTTTGCTACACCCTTTCGGACTCTGTTGGGGCATATAAGGCTGTAAAAAGGATTGTTTGTAGACTTTGCTAAGGTTGTTATTATTTTGGGCTTAGAAGAACCTACTAACTAGAGTGAGGTGCATGGATTCTTGGGGAAAAAAGTTATTACAAGAATTTTATCAAAGGTTATTCTAGGATTATCACTCCCTTAGAGGAATTTTTGAAGAGTAAGGGAAAGTTCCATTGGGGTGAAGTGCAACAACGCATGTTTGAGACATTGAAGGAAAGGCTTACTTATGCACCTATTATGCAATTTCATTCATGGACCAAACCATTCCATGTACATGTGGATGCATCTAACATGGCCATTGGCATGGTATTAGCCCAACCTGGAGAGGGTATTGTTGATCATCATATTTTCTTTGCAAGAAAAAATTGACCCTAAATTGAATATAATTATACAACTAAAGAGTGCAAAAATTGTCTATGATTTATGCATTGCATAAGTTTAGGCAATACTTTCTGAAACTCCTTTTATTTTCTATACATATCACATGGCACTTAAGTATTTGGTCAACAAGACCATTTTGTAGGGGCAGATATGTTGGTGGATTCTGTTGTTCTAGGAATTTGACTTTACATTTTGGTGAATCCAGGGAAGATTAACTCAGACCAAATCATATATAAAGGATTAACCCGGTGAGAGGACGCATAGAGCATTGAAGATATAATGTCGGATGCAAAATTTTTCAGATTGAACCACATGCCATAAAAATTAGAGGATATTGCTGTATTTTTGCATATAGGTGTGGTTCCTGAAGGGATGAAAGCTTTGGAAAAGAAACAACTAGCTATATGCATCGCTCATTACATGTTAATTAATGGGGATTTATACAAGTAAGGCCGAGATGAGGTTTTCACCGGCGTGTACTTGAGCAAGAGAAGACTGTCATTATGGAGGAAGCTCATGGTGGGATTGCAGTGGAAACTATATAGGAACACTACTATGTGCAATATTTTATTGGTAGGCATTTAGTGGGAAATAATTTATAAGGATTGTATAGAATATTGTAAGGCTTATGACCATTTTTAGTGCATTAGAAAGCGTGGGAAAAGAGATGAAATTCCTTTAAGGCCTATTACTAGTGCAAAACCTTTTGAAACCTGGGAAATTGAATTTGTGTGTCCTATTTTCCTTCTCAGGTGCAAGACTGGATTGCGCTACATTATCACTTGTACATATTATCTTACAAGGTGGAGAGAAGCAACGATTAAAAAGGATTACATAGAAACTATAGGAACAAGGTTTATGTGGGAGAACATAATTAGTAGGTATGGATGTCCACTGATTCGAAAAGTGATAGGGACACTCATTTTCTTAACGATACCATCAAGATATGATTGGAAGAATTTATGGTGGCACATCATAAGACAATGCCCTATCACCCACATGCTAATGAAAATTTTGAGGCTTTCAAAAATATATTGGGACATAAATTGACGAAAGTCTACGATGTTGGAGGGAATGATTGGGATGATAAAGTATCTACTGTACTTTGGGCAGATAGGACAACCTACAATGGTTGAATAAGGCCACACCATTTCAGCTAGTGTTTGGCATGGATGATGTTCTACCCATGGAGTTCATGTTACCTTCCTTATGTATTGCGTGTGCACGGGGATAGATGATGAGAAAGCACTTGAAGAGTGCATTGATAAACCGTTGTAGTTAGATGAGATGAGCACTATTGCGAGGTGGGAGTCAAAAGAAAGAGAAGGCTATGAAGAAGGTATGACATGATAAACATATTGAAGTTGGATAGATGGTTCTTCGGTATGATTCAAAGTTTTTGTGCCATCCTGGAAAGTTCCAAGTGCACTGGTTGGGACCATATGTTATGACCTACATACTTGATTCGAGGCACTTGCCGATTATAGGTTCCATTCATTCTTCTTGGTATTTTTAATAAGGAAATATTTCCATTTAGATTAAATTTCCTTTAATGTATTCATTTATATGTGTTTCCTTTCATTTCTACAATGCTTTGTCAATTTAGTTATGTATTTTGTTGTAATAAGAGCACTTGCACTTTTGAGAAGATAATTACTATCTATTGAATTCATGAGTAGAGGACTACTCATACTTGTAATGTGGGGTGGGGTATATAAAGGATTAAAATGGTTAAGATTGAACATTCTCTGGAAGATGGTTATGCATATAAAAATATTGTGTAGGTACTTGAAGTAAGGGTACGATAAAGAAAATTTTCTCATGAATAACGTCCACACGTGGATGAATGAATGCAAATTGTAATGCAAGGTAGGATACAATAGTGGAAACTACTTGGTTTGAGGCATATTAGATATGTACTTCAAGAAATTAAGTAACACGTATGGGAATATGTGGTTGAGAAGTGGTGGGCGTGCTAGAAGGTTATGCCCGTGTCACGAAAAAATTAGTGGGAAAAAGAAAAGAGATGTCATTTAATGTAGAGCATGGTGGTAGGTGGAGAGCAATAAATGTGGAGGAATTTTTGAAAGCTATAAAAGGTGGGCTTGCGTTATTATTTTCACCTTGCATTGTGAAACGTTTGAGCGAGTTGAAGAGTGATGTAAGAGTGAGATGCATGAGAGAGTGCAAGATAACTACAATAAATATTAAACTAGATGGATTTTTTCATGGGATTGGTTGGTGCTCCATTGGAGAAAGTGTTTGAGTGAAGCAAAGGTGTGCGGGGAAGAAAATCAACAAGCTAGGGTTTAATTTTGAGGCTAGGGAACATAAGTTTTAAGCTATGGCATGTAGGTTTAAGTTATAGAGCTCAATTATTTTACAAGAACACCATTTTATAATTACTATGACACTAAAGTGAGAACCTGGAGTGAATAGAAGGGGAAGGAAGTAACAGGAAGTGGAAACAAAGGTGAAAGATACCCCCAAAATTTAATTTTCTGAGATGCAGTACCCATAAGGTGTGTACATGGGTCGTGATTGGGAGTCGCACATCAGGAAAAGTAAGGTGAGTGACTACAACCATTAGAAAAAGGATAATAAGGATGAATTAGACAAACTTCTGGTGGTGAAAAAAACCATGTGAATAGTTTATGACATGGTAGCATATGACAACCTAGGGGAGAAAGTGTTGTCACAAGTGGGAGTTTTGTATCTATATGAGCTCCCATATTTTGGTAAGCTAAAGAAAATTTACCAGTGCCTGATGAGCCAAGTCCATGAGGATCTATTTTATTTTGCTGGGTGGCAGATGAGACTTACCATGCCCCTGATTGGGAGGTTGAAAAGGTTGAGAAGCTCGGGCACCGAGGTTAGTAGTGATCTTACTGACAAGGAAGGAGTAGAAGCAACCAGAAATCAAGGTATTACATGAAGGGAGGGTGCAATATGGATATGTATAAGTTAAATAATTATCCTATTATTTAGGAAGCAAAACACCTCCTCACCAAGTTGAATAATCAAGAGCGTTGGTCATAAGTGAACAAGATGTGGTTGCACATTGCTAAGAAGATGACATAAGGTGTTGTCTATAATTTATCTAACTTCATTATTGAGACTATAGTTACAGAGGTACACGAAGGGGATAAGATAAGTTTTGGCACTATCCTTTTTCCATTGTGTTTGTAGAGATTGAGTGTGCAAATTCCAAAAATAATATTTGGAAATACCCTAAAGAGAAGAAGTCCCTGACAAATATATTTGTAAAGTATACATGTGATGGATCCATGAGTGGACCATACAAGAAAAGGAAAAAACTTTGGTATGATCACTTTCATGTTATGTTTGATTATGAGCGGAGAATACCCAAGGATATTCCTTTGGTATTGGAGAAATAGATTTAGTTTGTTTTTACCAACATTTATGTATAGGGATTTTTGACATAAAGTATGAAAAGTGAAGCCCTCGGTGGAAGCTACCATATTACTTCATTGCATGCTATTTTCAGGCATATGTGCACAAATTTTCAAATGCATGCGAGCTAATATTTAATGTGGAAAAATTTGATTGTGACTATCATACACTCTGAAGACATATGTCTACCCAGGTAAGTCTGCATATATTGAGAAATTTATTTCAGATGATATTAATATCAAAGCTATGAGTTTGGTAGTTAGTAAGTATGGAGTGGCTTTGGTATATATCTACCTTAAGCCCAAGTTGGAAAATGGAAAATATGTTGAAAATAAATTCAAGCTCCCTGAACCACCCAAGGGGAAACATACCGGTGTGTTACAGGTGAGAGAATTCTACGTTTCCTCATTTTAATGAAGAAGAAGAGGAGGAATTGAAAGAAGATAGTGGTGTCTTAGAACCTAGTTAAAGGAAGCAACCAACTATAGGAGAGAAGTGGATATGAGAACCTAGTCCTCCAGAAAATAAGAAGTATAGGAAGAAGTGGTGGAAATCAGAAATGTGGGGATAGATATAGAATAGGGTGATGAGGACCGGAAATATACGAGAGTAATAAGGAGAAAAAGGACTCAGGGTGTAGGGCCATCACAACCACCCCGGAGATCTCCTACAAAATATCTTGTGAAGACAGAACCAGATAAGAAGAGAAGGTGTAAGTACATTCCCACTAAGGATAGTGAGGGTGAGAAATTAGAAGAAAGCATGCAGAAGACTCCTATTAACACTATGGATGTAGAGGATCCTCATGATGATAATTGAAACATGATGTAGAAGGGACGGAAGAACAGGAGGTGGGCAGTGGCACTGAAAAGGGTGAGGATAAGGGAAAACCATCCGGTGTGCCTAATGATACAAATATCGGTGAGGACCAATGCCTAATGCACGGGTGCATATTCTGAAAGTTAAGCGCTCAAAGGGAGAATAAGATGAAGTAATGTATGAAAATCCTACAAGTTATATTAATGATCCTACCAAGATCATTCACACTAGGTTCCAAAGTACTTTGGAACCCAAAGAGCTTTATGGTGGGAGTTAATGGATCCCGAGATGGTGACCAAACGCACACGTAAAGAAATTTTCATGGAGTATGTAGATTCACACGGATGAGCCCAAATTTTATGTATGTGAATAATCATGTGTGTTATGGAGAATGAAAAAATCACCACATTCTCACCATGTGACAATCAAGCCAACTCAGATGTTAGATGAACAAGTAAGTAATGCACTAACTAAGGTATCTACAGAGGTTGCACGTAGAAACATTGATAAAATGATAACTATTTGGGATTTATTAGAGGATAGAAAGGATAAAGAAATAAAAATTAAGCATCTGACAGAAGAAAAGGAGATGGATGAGGTGAAGGCACGTGCAATACTTACCATGACGGAGTAGATTGATGTTAAGATTTTGAAGGAAAGGACACTTTTGGAAGAGAAAGTGGTAGAAAGGTTCCCATCTGCTATTCATTATTTGTGTACATTGGTTCATATGGTGATGGATGAGTGTACAATGTGGATGTTGAAACCAAAGGATGCTACCACACAGGAGGAAAGGACTAAAGCTACAATTACTTGCCGAATCAAAGGTTATGAGTAGTTTCTTTAGACCTTGAAAGAGGATATGAAGAAGGAAGATAAAACACCGAGTATGTGTGCAAAAATTTAAGCAATAATTATGACAATGACTATGGTGGAGGAAAATTCAGTCCTTGTAGTGATTAAAAATGAGACACTCGGGAATGAGGAGAGGCTCAATTTAGTAGCAGAAAAGTGTGATGTGCTTATAATAGCCCATAACCCTCACAAGGAGAAGATCAAAGAAATTGGGAAAATCATAGCATGGTGTATGGATGTAATGGAAGGGATGGTCTCAATTTTTGGTAATTTTCTTAGAGTATTGCAGAATGAGGGTGAGAACATGACTCTAGATGAGATGGAAGGGGTACTTGTAGACATCCCTAACAAGACAAATAAAGTGCTCGGTGATTGGAATGAGTTAGAGGAAAAGATCAAGAGTGAGTATCCTGATTTATTGCTGCCTTCAAAAGGGTAGATCACTTCTAGATTCTTTGTGGTATTTTTTCATTCTTTATGTACAACACATTCTTTTATCCCTTATTCTTTATTTTTGGAGAGATAAGGCATGATTACCCATTGCCAAGGGTGGAAATGAAGTAAGTGTGGGGTAATGTTGGGATGATGAATTATAGCCTAAGTACTAAAGGTGCATAAGGTTGGGGCACATGAACATGGGGCGCATATGAACACATGGAAGTGTATCGTAAAAGGGTGCACCAAGGAAATTCATAGTTCAAATACTTGGTCATTTTGTATGGACAAGATAAAAGTTTATTGAGTGCGAGAGAACACAAAGGTAATAAAATTGAGGTCAAAAGGATATTTTAGGATGAGTGGAGAATCAAGCGACATGAAGTGTTGTGAGCTAATAATAGGATATGCACTATGAATTAAGTATGAGATATCTATTATCAAGAGAGGTTGCATGATTTTGTAATTATCTTGTAGTGGTGCATGGCTATTATTTACATGCAACCTATTTTGAGGATGCATGGGTGGTGAAGGCTAAGTCCCCACCCCTATATATATGTATTATCTGCATAGTTTTAGTATATCCGTGAATGCTTGTAAGGTTATGATTCTCATTTATGAGCGTGCATGACTATGATGATACTCTTATATATTTATTTGGCTTCTATGTTTTACAATGATTAATATAATGGATCTATGTGGTTGGATAATGATTATTGACATATTTGTTTTTGGATATTGTATGGTAAATCTGATCTTGATTCTTGTTTAGTCCATTCTTGCATATGGTTGTGAGCTAGATATTTTTATAGTTTAATTTTGGATGGATGCTATGGATCCAGTTTATATATGTGTTTATCATGTTAACTCCTTGAAAAATATGCCATAAAAGAGGTACCTAGTACCCTTGCGTGCTTCAGGTGAGAACTCGATCATTTTGTGTGATGTGCCAAAGTGTATCCTCGGGTTGTTTGGTAAAATAAAAGACTACAAATACCTAAAACCTAAACCCTAAACCCTCAACCATAAACCATAAACCATAAACCATAAACCCTAAACCGTTAAATCTAAATATTGAGCCCTAAACCCTAAACCCTATTTTTACCACCATGAACCCTAAACCCTAAATCCTAAACCCTGATCTCTAAACCATAAACCCTAAACCCTAATCAATATTCCTAAATATTCCTAAATTACCTCCCAAATTTCCTATATTCTCTAACATAACCTCCAAATGCTTAATATATTTCTTGAACTCTCCCAGAAGGTGTTTGATTAGCTCGATTGGCCTTTTTAGGCCTCTAGAGGAAGTTATCTTCCATCAAGTCACACTGAACTCATCAATCATCATATCCAATCATCCTTGCACATTGAAAAAAACTTAAAAAAAAATTGTTAATAATTTATTTTGATCCAGGTTGAGAGTGGTACTGAGGCAGGTTGGCTAGAGGAAGGACGTACCATTGACCAGGAAGCAAAAGATGCATTCCCTAAGCTTGTAAAGTAGGTACTCATCCATAGTATGATTTTACCATATTCTAAAAAAATTAGGGATTCAACTCCATGTTCATGGGAAAATTCATGAGTCCATATATTTGATCAGTTGTCGCTACCTTTGAGAGTTGTGAGGTTTGTAAATTCTAATTTTGACACATTTAACACTCTTACAAATGTCAATAACCAATCCAAAATGACCCAAAACCTAAACAATGACTATATTATTTCACAAAACAAATATTAATTGTATAATTTAAACCCTAAAATCTTGAAGGTTGAATGTTGAATGCTGAAATCCTAAAAAATACTTATGTGTCGACTTGATTAAAATCTAAAAACTATATTCTAAATCGTGATGAGATGGAGCTATGAGATTGGTTCCCTAACTACTTATATTTAGTAAAATAAATTTAAAGTATAATTTTTTATTTTATTAATCTTTATAATTTATAAAATATAAAGATTAATAAAAGAAAAAAATTAGACTTAAACCATTTATTTTAGTAAATATATCCCTCCCATAAGCACATACACCACATAGAAAACAGGAACGCGAGCGCATTTCATCTTCTTTGGGTTTGAAATTTCTAATCCATAGGCTTGGATTTTCCTTGGATATCCAAACCAAAGGTTTGGACTATGTAATACGTTAATAAATTTGTGTTCAATAGAAAACATCAAAATTTCACATGTGTACCCTAATATCTCATACATTAAAACATGTAATATTCAAAAATAAATTATACTATGATGTCAAGCTCAGTTTTACCTTGATGACGATATAATTCTTTCTAAAATCCGATTAGTTTAAGGCTTTCATCTATAATTTATTTTACTAGTGCCGTCTTTTCTTTTGAAAATGTATGCATACATTTTGGTGCACAATTTATTATTTTTTCATCAATTTTTTTTAAAAAGTGGTTTTTTCAAAACTTCATTCTACACACATCCAAAAAAACAATTTTTTTTTCTAAAAGGTATAGGGATGCACACACAAATATTTCATTTTTGGGATATGTGCACTTTGAAAATTAATAAAAAAATTATATATTCATCCAAAAATTATGAAAAATTAATGGGACCTTGTACATGGTCTTAGCTAACTTTCTACTGAAGGGATTTGAAAAATAATTTATAAAACTCAAAAAATGGAGGCGGGGGTGCACACATAATAGGTTCTTATCTTTTTGACACAAAAATAGACATACTTTGTGTGCACACCATATTTGAACCTCTTAATCTCCACCATTTAAATAAAAATTAGTAGTTTAGAAACTAGATTTTGAGCTCTACGGTACTCATTCTTATCACTTTATCAAATTTTGAGCATATGCATGCCAAATTATTAGATGAAGTTTAGGTTTTGCTGATTTCAGAAAAATGTGTCCCTTTTTAATCCCCTTTTGCCCACCTATTTCCATGCATTTTCCGGTCAATCCCATTCAAGTAGACACATGCTCATGTTATAGGAATTCTAATACAAGATGCTAGTGGAGAGATAAAATTTACTTTGTCTTTGTTTAAGAATGGGCAGTTTCCCATTCTCTCATACAAACAAACAAACATTTTTTCATTTTTTCTTGAATACAATGTAATTTTTTTCTCTCATATAAAATATAATTCATTCTCATAAAGAAACATCATATAAGAATGATAGAATAAGGGATGTGGTTCACTCTCACCTTATGGTAGGTGCTAATGATATATTTTTAGAATTGTCATATGCCTATTCTAATATAAGAATCATAGACGAAGAATAGAGATAACACATTCTAACAACCTTTATAGAGGTATTAAAATGGGTTCAAGCCCATTCACATACAACAAAAATTTTTTTTAATAATTTAAAATATTATTGGTATTATTAAATGATACGATATTATTTCTTTTATTTAATTATTACTATTATTAATTAATTAATTTTGTTTAGTCCTAATATCATATCTTAAATACATATTCTTTGATTTCTAATTTTTTGATGATTAAATTTTAAATATATTTATTGGCCCATTCTAAGCATTATAATTAATGAAGCATTATAAATAATGGAGTTTATGTCGTTAATTAGTTTTATAAAGTTTTATTATATTTTTTATAATTTTATAAAATTATTTTAAAAATGCACTATAATTAATTAAGCATTATAAATAATAGTGATTATGTTGTAAATTAGTTTTATAAAGTGTTATTATATTTTTAAAATATTTAGTTATTTTAAAAATATTTTTTATTCATTTTATAATATAATCAGAATTTCTTAATAATTTTATAGTTAATATAGTAATTGAAGTTTATTAGTAATATTAATTCTTGTAGTTAATATTATTTGATAGGATAATTTTTTTGTAATTAATTATAATAATATTAATTAATTAGTTAAATTAGAACTAATACTAATTAATTATAACATTATTAATCAATGTTATTAATTTACTAATTAATACTAATATTATAGAATCACCTTGATTTTATTATTAATTAGTTAAATTAGTACTAATACTAATTAATTATAATATTATTAATCAATGTTATTGATTAACTATTATTTACTAATATCATATCTTAATTAAAAACACTTTGATTTGTATTATTACTTGTTGTTATTGATTAATTAATTTTTAATAATATCAACATGATTGTTACAAATTTAAAAATTTGAATTTTCAGCGCTCTTTTTTATGACGTAATTTTTTTGGCCAAGTATTGTTGACATTTTGTTTTTGCAACCTATGCAAAAAGGTCAACTCAAAACTTTTAAGTTTCTCAGAAGGGCCGATCAAGTTAGAAGTTTGACTATGTTTTGGGCAACCATCTCGGAAGGGGATACAATTTTTTAATTGTTTGGTTTTAGACAAAATTAGAATGCCATGCATCAAATTAGCAACTGAAAGTGTTGTCCTAGAAGGCAACACTCTGCGTATACTGCCTCTCCAATTTATAATCTCCAACAAGATAGTGTAGTAGCTTGGGAATACCGCTGCAAGGCCTTGGTGAAGGTGGGAAAGATGGCATATGTAGGGTTTCACTTTCTAAACAACAACCTAAGTTACAAGTTTGAAGCATGGAAAGGTGCAGCGTTATAAGTAGTTTGCATTCTCAATGAAGGTACACTTTATTTTAAATTATATATATGATTAAGTGAATTACTTAAGTGTTCTAAGTTGTATAAGTTCATTTATTATCCATACAAATGAAGAAGGTACGAAAAGAAAAGACATACATCTCATTACATGAAAATAGTTCATTTATTCATGAGGAATAATAGTACAATAAACCCACACATATCGTGGGAATAACTCTGAAATAAGTACACAAATGGAGGTGCATGTATGTAAAGTTATGAACAAATAAAGAATAGAATCCATCAGTTCCAGGATTTCCATCAGTTTGGGTTGAGTTGTTGTCCTTGTTGCTCCTCTCCACCATCTTCACCAATTGTTGACATTGTACTTGAAAGACTATAAAATCCGAGCTCGAAAATAATTAGACATGAATACAAAATCCCCAAGTTCGTAATGACGGGAAATTCGAAGGATTTTACTGTACATAGGTAAAACCATCAGAAACGAGCTTAAAACTAGAGTATTCATGGTGACTGTGAATACTTCAACAGAGGTGAAATGCAGAACCACAAATTTTCCCAAAAGTTTTAGTACCGAATGGATCCATAAAGCTAAAAACGAGCAAGTTATAGTCAAGTAAACAAGAGCTCTACTTTCAAACTAATGGCTCATACAAAGTAAATAAGAGCTTCATAGTAGAAAATATGCCTAGATATACATTACCAATAAAGATATTTTTATGGCGGCCATGTTTAAGCACAAAATACAACCCAAATGATGGGTGAAGCAAATACTAGTTCCAAATGGACTAGATCTCATACTATTTGAATCTCGAGTTGAATGATGTCATGCATATAAGTAATGACTAGAGTTTTGTGAACTTACTAGAAATCAACGAAGATGGTCATGGCTCCAAGTCTAGAGAAATTATAGAGAAATAAATCTGAGTAGTTCACAAAATCATGAACCTCGAGAGGTCAAACCATTGCCAAGTTGTTTGAAACCTTTCAAAATGTAGGAAATAAAAATGCAACCTGATCCTCAAACCCTCCCTCATGGCTTTGAAAATGTAAAGCTTCTAGAAAGCTCAAAAAACTTCATCAATGGTGGAAGATCAAAATTTTAGAGAGTTTTTTAGCTCGAATAGAGTTCGAAAATGATAACGATTAGGGTCCCAAGTGTATTTTCCCCCTCTAACTTGAGGTTTGAGTCAATCAACCCAACCGAGGGTAAAATTGCACATGTCGAAGCACAAAAAATCCCTAACCAGGGTTGGTTCCACAAACTACCGATAATACATAAGGGTCGGATCATCGTGCGTTAGAGGGGGACCTTGTCTCAATTTATAATCATTTGCATTGAGTTATAAATAAGGTCCCAAAACTATAGTCCAAACATCATGATGGAATGCTGACAACAATGATTACCAAAAAGGTAAGGTTTAATTTATAATCATAAAGTATTATTCAAAGACCGAATGTCACCATAGGTTAATAACCAATACATGGAGGTGGCAAGTGATATACTCAAGATAGATGTAATGCCAAGGTTGGAGATATGTACATTAAACTTTCCAAAGTATACCTCAAAATTTTCTAAGGTAATCTGTATAAAAGGGAGAAGCTCTATTACTACATGTGCACAGGTGGTCCCCACATGGGAGTTGAAGACAAAGGCATTATTTCCATTTGCATAAGATTCAATTCCATGTGACCACAAGAAGACAAAACAAACATCGACATCGAATCAAAAGTGGTCCTTAAAGAGATAAAATACATCGGTGATTATTTTTTGCAAAGTATTGCAGATAAAGGATTTATTTTTTCTCATACACAGGGAAATATTATTATACATGTGAGGGTGCAAGGGGGTCAAGTTATAGATGTGACATCAAGCACTAGAAGATATAAATTGCATGCATATGGAAGAAGACTTGCTCATCAAGCAAGATTTATTATTAGTAGAATTATTCACCCATGCTTTATTAAAAATAGAATAGTCAACCGCAGTTTGACTGAATGGTATTTTTGTAACCAAAGGCTATTAACGCCTCTTTGTATTAGCATGATTATTTTTATTCCTTTAAAGGGTAAAAATTGGATGCATGGGCGAGTATAGTTTTAGTCTATTATTTTATGGGGTTGGGTGAATTAATTTTGCTATATATTGTGTGCATTAGAAAAGGACAGGGGGATATTGTAGATACAAGAGTGCTTTGAAGCAGCTTTCACCAATTTTTCCCTCTAAATGTGAAGTATTTTTTGCCTTTCCAATTATTTGCAGTCTTGTGTATATTCCATTAATGTTGTGAATGTTGAATTCCCCGATTAATCATCTTACTCTATTGTAAATTCAGTAATTTCTGCACGATATTAATGTCTATGTTTAACTTAATAGTATTGTTGTGAATTTTCCCTCAATACATAAAAGTGTTTTCCATTAATATTTTGTAGAAAACTATAGGCTTGTGCACCAAAATTCATTCCCATATCAGTTGTGCATGTACTCAATCAAATACCTCATACAAGTTTGGTGTATCACCTCAATTTTTTAAATCCTTTTACAGTATTCTTTTACCCTCAAGCCCCAAAAATTAGTTTAGGATACATCAATAAGGAACCGTCCTTGATACCAGAGACTCACCTCAAAAATGTATACCCACATACTTGAGGTGTTTCCATTGTATCTACGAAAGAGAGAGATAAAATTTCTAAGATTAGAAACACCTGCAGCCCATCTCTCTACAAGGTGTAATTTTCAGAGATAACATTTTGGCACGATTGATGGGACACTCACATAGCTAAAATTTTCAATTTTAAAGGGTGTTTTGTCATTCAAGTAGATCATACAACATGCATAGTAGTTTTGGAAAGAACTACTATTGATGAATTTAAAGAATTGAAGATTCAGGGTGCGAGAATTCATCTAGCAACTCCGTACATCTAATTTCATATTAGTACATCACCTTTCAAATTCACCAATTTTCAACTCATAGCTTTCTAGGTATTTTTAAGTAGCAGACCTATTTTTATAGTTTCAATATTTTATGAGGTCCTACAACCATGAACCCTAATTTTTAGTAGTGTTTTCCTCCAAACAAGTAGCCCTTTTATCAACCTTATCCTTCATATCAGTTTTATAACCCCTATCATAATGAATATCCTTATAACCCAAACCCCATCCATCAATATGATTATCAATATGAGGGTTATGTTGTTCAAGATCAAGGTTATATAGAGGGTTATGTTGATTATTCACAACAAGAAGATCTTAGAATTGAGTTTAATATTTTGAAGCAACAATATTTACCTATCAAGGAACAAATTGAGAAATCAAAAGAAACAAAGAATGTTAGGTGTCAGGATAGGGAACCCTTTCAATGGGTTCTTACCTTCCATATAAAAATTCAGTGCCTATATATACTCTTGGCCAGCCAATACAACCTATTCCCCAGTTTCCTAACTATCAATTTGCTGCAATTCCTACTTTTTATACCCCATAATCATATAGTGAAGTCAAAATCAAGTGTCCAAGTTAGTGTTCAAATGTTGTTCTAGAAGAAAATCTTATACCCCAACCTCTTGTCCAAAATTTTCCATTTGAAACTAAAATCAAGCCCACTCCTCCTCCTTTACCCATACTTCTCATCCTAGAAAGAGAGAACCAAGATATCATCAAGGAGGGGAAGCCAACAAAAGACAATAATAGGTTGGAATTTTTGTAGAATTTGCATGGATGGGTGTCAAAGTTTCAATTTTATTTTATCCAGAGTTGGGAAAAGAAATCATGCAAAAGGCACAACCTATTTTTCCATTATATCAAGAGAATTTGGAAGATGATTAGCAATCTGCATATTCTGAGTGTAGTGTGCATGAGGGCATCATAGTCACACAACTTACAATATTATAAAAATATGATAGGTCAATTTTTAATAAAAAGGAGGTTGAAATTCAAGGAAATTGTGTTTCAAATTTACAACTTGAAGAGGTTGATTTCTTGTCAGATTTGGAGAACTACATAGGGGAAGAGCAACCTATATAACTCACTGATTTTGCAGTTTCAGCATCCAAAGAAACTCTGATTTTTAACGTTCCTCTTGTACATAAAAAGAATAAGAAGTGCTATCAAGTGAAGATCTTTATTATCCCCTCCTGGAAGAATCATTTTGGGAGAAGAATGTCTCAGAACAACATGTTGTTCAAATAAGATCTTGTGTAGAAAAACGAGACAATTTTGATCTTACAGATTTTATGTCAAATTAGAATGAGAAAGATGAAAGATTAGTTGTGGTAAAATAGTTAGAAATAACTGAGATGTGTTTAGATCAATTTTATAATGTCCTAAAAGATGATACATAACAACTTCATATAATTACCTATGAAGATGAAAAATATGATCTTCAATTTTTTAATTGTACCATGTATCTGGATAATGCCTATGAAGAAGAAGAGGATGAACTTGAGTATTTAGACTGCATGGAGGATATGAGCAATGCAGAATCATTTGACAGAAGTGTTGAAAGATCACTTACAACAGTCATAGAACAACAACTTGTAGAGAAAAAGCAGACCTCAAAACAGTTTCAAGATGAGTTACGTAGTTGGAAGACACAAAAAAACCTCTAGGACAGCTTCAGAAAGAGATCATTATTGAAAATGATGTTCATGACTCAGACCAGATCAAAACAACCAATGCATCCACTACTAGAAGGCCTTTTCCTATTCGAGTATTTGGTTGATTCTCACCCAGCTATAGTATTTCCAGATTTCATGCTTGTCTTAGAGCACAAAAGTGAGTTATCTGTTCTCAACAACAAGCCCCAAATAATTCCGAGAAAAGATTACAAATCTGGTATAGGTCTTTCCCAGCTCTTAGACTGATTTAATTAATGAAATAAAGGTATATATCTTGTTTTCAGCTATGTTACTTTGCTGGTTTCTAGAGCTGAATTCATGGCCTCGGTTTTGGAGGAAGGGGATCTACTTTTCACTACCTATTTCGGGTTTTGTTTAGCTTCAATTGCTGCTAGTTAGAGTAGGGTAGATTAGGATTTCCCTTTCAATAAGTGCAGCTCATGCACATTGCAATGTTTTTCAATTCAATAAGGTGCATTTATGCATGTGATCTAGTTTCCAGATCCTTTCCCACCTTTCGTTTTTTTTTCAAAGGCAGTTTGGTTATATGCTTCACTCCATGTCCAATGGACAAGAGGAAGGCAATGGTCTAAAATCTAAAAAGCAACCTTCCCCATAGGATCACTAGAAATGTTGACATTTTTGTGCACACTGTGTGCAAAAAGGTCAACTCAAAACTTTTAAGTTTCTCAGAAGGGTCGAGTTAGAAGTTTGACTATGTTTTGGGAAGCCATCTCAGAAGGGGATACATTTTTTTAATTGTTTGGTTTTGGAAAAATTAGAATGCCATGCATCAAATTAGCAGTGAAAGTGTTTCCCTAGAAGGAAACACTCTGTGTATACCACCTCTCCAATTTATCATCTTCGAATGACAATGCAAAGAGCTTTCAGGAAGACTGTTGTAAGGCCTTGGTGAAGGTAGGAAAGATGGCATATGTAGGGTTTCACTTTCTAAAGCAGCATCCTCAGTTGCAGGTTTGAAGCATGGAAAGGTGTAGTGTTATAAGTAGTTTGCATTCTCAATGAACATCAAAAGGTACACTTGATTTTAATTTATTTATATGATTAAGTGAATTACTTAAGTTTTCTAATTTGTATAAGATCATTTATTATCCATATAAATGAATAAGGTACAGAAAAGAAAATACATACATCTCATTACATGAAAATAGTTCATTTATTCATGAGGAATAATAGTATAGTAAACCCACACAAGTCATGGGAATAACTTTGAAATAAGTACATAAATGGAAGTGCATATATGTAAAGTTGTGAACAAAGAAAGAATGGAATCCATCATTTCCTAGATTTCCATCAGTTTGGGTTGAGTTGTTGTCCTTTGTAGTCATTTTTACCCTTATCACAAAAGAAAGGTACCCCATGTGCACTGGCCTATCACCCAGTGGATGTTAGGCGCTCACCCGAGGCACACGTGGGTGTCGAGTTTCTCTTTTATGTGAGTTTAGTGGGAAATATCATCATCTATGATTTGTTATTAAAATATTTAAATGGAGTTAATAAATTCAAGAACCATAGAGCTCAAAATGACCTCTAGATCCTTGCAATCATTACAGATAGAAAGTAATTAATAGATTATATAACTTGCACCATAACAGAAAGAAATATACAAGCATCCATACTTAGCATAAACATAAATGAAAGAGATGCTATGAGAAAGACGTATGGATTAGAATCATTTATATTCACATTCATATTACTAGTAACCTCATTACATATATGGAGCCATTATGGAATGTCACAGAGAAACAAACCGTAGTCATGCTTTTCAACTGGACTAATGTAGCTAGGCTATCAAAGAAAAACTTGCAATCCCCATACCCATTAAACATTCTCTCCCCAATTCCATTACCCACTAATAGAGTTCTTGCAATATTTCTATAGATCTCTGCCCTCTTTTTGTTCTCTCCCCATTTACTCTACAAGTGTTAGTATTTATAGCCTCTCTGGGCTGCCAAATCATCCTCTAATGCCCTCATATCCGATGCTAAGTGTCTAAATGTGGTCCTCCATGTGAGCATGCTCTCCCAGGCTTGAGATTTCCACATTTCACCATGATGTGATTTTAGAATATTCTACCATAGGAATGCTCCTTCTTGGGCCAACCTATCACCAGAAGGCACCTTATCCACAGAGCATGCGTAGTCGGGTCATGCTTTTCATGTGTTCTGTCTCAAACGCCAAATTTGGCTAAGTCTCAAACCCTTGGTTCTATCCACGTGCACCATGTGCACCATGAGCTTCCTTAAACCCTTTTCTTAAACCTTTCCCTATGCACTTTATCCTTACGCACCTCTCTTCAACTAGGACCTGCGTGCATACACACCTTTTGTACTTAGCCAACATTCTAGGGGCCCAACATCACCCCACACTATGCCTATTCTCCATCTGTGGGAACACTTCTCTAGTGAAAGAAATAATACAACAGGCTTACACCTTGGAACAAGAATAAGGGGATGAAAGAATGGGGGAAGAAGAAAGAATGGGAGAGTGAAGGAATCACTGCAACAAGCTAGGAAAATCCTTTTACAAGTCAGCCTCCAACTTGTTCTAGGCATCGAATTCTTCTTGCACTCTTTGACAGAGGTCGCCGACCAGGGCGCTCACCTCCCCAAAATTTAGTCCATCTCCTTATGTGCTCATGGTATCAGTTATTTTCTCTAACTCCTTTCCTATATCCTCTAGTGCATCCATTATTTATGTAATACATGGATATAGTTCCTTCAACCGGTTTTTGATTGAACCCCTTAAGGTTTCAATGGCTTCGATTTCCTCTCGACCTCGGCAAGGATTTTATCCCTTTCCACCCTATTTCCCTTGTTCTTCTCCTAGAACTCCTTGAGTTCTACTTCATGAGTGGCAACCAAGGCACCTACCACTTTGTCTCTGTTTACACAATTTTTGTATGTAGCCTCAGAATTCGGGAAGTAGCCCTTACATCAGCAAGAACCTTGTTGTATTCCAAATGAGTGCTATGATCTTCAACTTATCCTCTTTCTTTAGGCATGTGGTAACTTCTTCTATAGACTCTAAGGCTAGTGGCTATCTTTCCATAGTGAGGATCCTTGTTACAACCTCCAGGAATCCCAAGGCTGATCCATACTTCTGCACAGGCAATGCTAGGTCCGGATGCTTTAATATTATAGCCTTATTGATGGATTCCACCTTATACACAACGCATACCTTAGCCTTTTAATCTTTCAATTCACACTGCCACTGGGTGCTGATCAAATTCTACTAGCCTAGCTCCTTTGTCATAGCAACTAGCTCTTCCTCTTTCTTCTTTAGCTCCCCTTCTAGATCTTTGACCCTATCATTCCACTCGAAGAGTCTAGCCTCAATCTCAACAGAGAATTTTTTGAGCGCATTGCATAGTTGTTCATCCGAGAGCTACTTGGGTATCCACCACTGGGTTGTCTTCTCTTGGTCTTGGCAATGTTATTATTTCCCGTGGCTTACCTCAAACTCGGCTCATCAAGGTGGGACTCTATAGCCCATGAGAGCATCTTCCTTGTCTGTGGATATGTAGCCTCCTTGTCAAAAGATGACATTGCTACAAGCTCCTCTATTGAAATGGTACTTTGGAACCGCATGCAAAACACTTTCTTGGGGTCATCAATATAACCCATCTCCAGCCTCTCCCCCTCTACATGCCTTCCTCCCGTGCACATACCCTTAGGTATACTTACAGTCAAAATGGGGCCTCTAGTGCTATCATGTTCCTCTTCTACGCTCTCCTCCTTCTCCTTGTTCAACACTGGCTCAAGCATTGTGTTCCAATTTGTTCTCCACCATGGTCTCAATGTTCTTGGTCTCTTCTCCTTCTACCACCTTGGTTTTCTATTTATGCACAAAACTTGGAGACTCTTTCTTTTGCATGCTAGCTTCCTCATCTTTTCCCATGTCCTGGGTGCCTTCTCCTACCCGGGCCGTGCTTTTGTCGTATGAACTGGAACCCTTATTCTTCGAATCTACCTTCCTCCTCTGAATCATGTATATTGAAGATGGGTGGTCCTTGATCCTTCCTAGGGTCCTCTTCCCCACTTACTTCTTCTCCAATCTCGTCCTCTTCACTCTCATATTTTTCTCTTATGTACTTTTCCAAACTCTCAGTATCTTCTGAGATGGTCTCTTCTTCTACCCTTTGCTTCTTCCTAACCGGAGATTCTAGTGTAGGTGATTTTGTTTCTTCCTCTCCTGATGACTCCTTATCTGATGGATTTTCTGGCTCTAGAGTCTTCTCTTTTACTATGGGCTTCTTCTTGTGCATGTAAATATTGGTTCTGGTGCTTGTCCCGGGGAACCTATTACATGTGTCTCCACCACACTTGGTATTTTATTTTCTAGCTCTTTTTCCTCCCATTTGGGTGTGGGTCTCTTCCTACCAGTTAGATCTTGAGGTATAGATACCTTGTTCTCCGTATATATGCCCTTCTCGGGGTGGGTCTTATGTGGATGTTCACGCGTGCCATAGATCCAACTACAATGGGCGAGTCATGCGCCTTATTATTTAAAATTCATGCAACACATACCACTCCAAGTATGCGCACTTGCCGGGTATGCCAACCCTTTGCGCATTTCCCTATGGTCATGGTCCAAATTATCAAGGTATAGCTTAAACTTATTAGATTTCCTTAACTGTTTACTCCCACTTAGAAGTATTGAGTTATGAAGGAAAAGGGGAGCTTGCACCATGGGCTCCATGTCTCATCTAACAGTTTGAATCTACCCAAGTAGAAATGCTTTGGTACACAACAAATTATACTTCTCCCTTGGTGGCTGCTGAAAGTTGTTTAGGAATTCTCCATTCTTCCCTAAACGTGTTCCTTAGGTGCATATACCATTTTTCCAAGCGCACCTTGTGCACAGTTGTCATGGTGTCACAAGCGTATTTTTCAAACCTCTTTACAGGTGAGGGTCTTTAGCAGGGTACTCCCACACGAACTTGTCTGATGCATCCAGTACCCCAATCTCTGAAAACATGATGGTTAATAGGACATTGCCAAAAAGGATCCTATCACCTTCCTTTGCGTAGCTGATAATCTCATCTGCATGATGAATGTAGACAAGTTGTAGATGGTGCCCTCTAAAATTTTCCTACAAACATTCAACCATGGCTTATTAACCTGGGTCCATCTCTCCTAGCCATTTAACTTTGACACTAGGTGTGTGGCCATCTTCATTACCAGATCCTTAATGTCTGTGACATCATAATACCTTGACCCTTTCTTGTATGCATAAGCGGTGATAGTTTCCTTAATCGCTTCTTTTCGGTCAAGTCATCCTCCAAACCTTCTCCTTCACAGATGAGGCCTATGAAATGTGAAATGAGTTGAGGGGTTATGCGCATCTTGCACCCTACAAAGTGGAAGTAGTCCTCATGGACACATGACATCAACCATTGATATAAGCACTCAGGTTTCTCAAGTAGGAAACTCAAAGAGTTGTAATAACCTGCCTTCTCCAACTTAACCTTCACATCATCATTATAAATGGGCAAACCCTCTGGTGTCCTTTTGTTTGTTGGGTGCACTAACTCCAGCACCATCTCCTTCTTGATTGTTCTTGCTTGATGATTGTATTCATTCACAGACATGTTCCTTAGATGGGACTCCCACTCCTTCCCTAACAACACTCCATCTGGGTACTACATTTCTACATACCACTCCTCATTTGTGTGTGTGTCAGTTTCTTATTGCTTACCCTTGCTCTTTCCCTTTCCCTTCTTAGGTGTGCTAACTGGTTTCTTGGGTGCCATTCTCTAGGTCTACTTCAATCACTTTGTGTTACTCTATTCTTCCGCTCTCTCCAACCTTAGATCTCAAACTTGTGAAGAAAGTTCCTTAACCCTATGCCCTAGTTCTTCAAACCCTAACTGGGATACTCCTTTCACAAGATGGCACCTTCTCCCACTTTTCCTACACTGTGAAATCCTTTCCTCCTGGTTCACAAATCTAAACTAGTTACTCACACTTCAATTTCTCCAAACGTTTCTTCACACGGATCAGTTTTTTTTTGGAAGCCCTAGTTTGCAAAGGTGCAAAAAGTGCTTCTTTCTCTTTATACGCAAAGTGAATAATGAAGTGCCCCACCCCTTTATTTATAGTTTTTCCATTTTTAAGCATTAAGTTCTCCTTCACCTACCACTGTACTTTTAACATTTAATGTGGCTTTTAAAACAAAGCCCAACTTCAGTGCTTTCCTTGACTCACCCAAACCTGCATGAACAATCCTCCAACCTTCTGGCATGCAACCAATCCAACATGACATGAGACTCTCGCACATGCGTACCTAGCGCCGAAGGCACTTCTTCTATCTTGATTTTTTCTCTTGCCTACCTCATGTTACTTATGCACTTTTCCCTTCTTTGTATGTGGGATCTGAAAGTAGCTTTTATCTTGGCACCAACCATCCTTTTTCCATCTTTTCTTTCTAAGCACCTCTTTCAACAGGGCCATTCAATTGGGTTTTTCAAGCCAAACTTCCTTGGCCTTTTAACCATGCTCTCCTTCACATTACTCCACCCCACACTAAAATCATGTGCCGTCCTTTGCACACTAAAAATTCTCAAAAGTAGTAATAATGTTACCAAAGGCCCAAGGCACAAAACAAAATGAAAACGTGAAAGGGAAACACAAGAAAATAAATGTATAAAGGAAAATTCTAAACTAACTGGAAAAACTACCTTATTTACAAACACCAAGAAGACTTATTTATAGGACTTCAACCTACTCCCATTGAAGTGTTCAGAAATTTCATTCCATCCAAAGGTGCTTTTAACGCATGCACTCAATCAAGGATGTACGATATTGTGTAGGGTCCTAACCAATGGACTTTCAACTTCCCAGGATGGCACGAAACTTAGAATCATATAGTAAGACCATTTCCCCAACCTCAAACTTCTTGTTTCTGATGTGGTGATCGTGTCATGATTTTTTCTTTGCTTTCTCTGTTGTCTGACTCCACTTGGCGAGTGATCATCTCTCATCCAACTTCATTAACTCATCAATTCTCTCTTCCAACACTTGCTCATCAGCTAACCCCCCCGCGTGCTATTCACAGAGAAGGTAACATGAATTCAACTGGCAGAATGGATTTCATGCCAAAAACCAATTGAAATGGTGTGGCTTTATTCATCCTTTTATAAGTTGTCTTGTAAGCCCATAATACGGTTGATACCTTGTCATCCCAATCTTGTCTTCCAACATCACAAATTTTGGTCAGGGTATGACTTAGTATTTTGTTAAATGCCTCTACGGTTCCATTTTCTTGTGGGTGATAAGGGGTAGTCTTGTGATGAGCTACCATGAACTCTGCTAACAGATCCTCATGGTCTCATTTAAGAAATGTGTACCCCTATCACTGGTTAAACTTAAAGGGCATCCATACCTTGTGATAATGTTCTCCCACAAAAATATTTCCATTGTGGCTACTATGCAATCTTTAGTTGGAGCTGCCTCTGCCCACCTTGTCAAATAGTCTGTGTAAGTGATGACATAGCGTGACCCAGTCCTATGTGCCACTAGTGCAATAGGGCCTACAAAGTCTATTTCCCACTTCTCAAAAGGTTCCGCGCTAGGTATAGGGCACAAAGGCATTTCATCTCTCTTTCTTGGCTTGCCAATGTGCTGATAATGGTCACACACTTTACAATAGTCTTTAAAATCATTGTATAGGGTTTCCCACCACAATTCTACATTAATATCTTATGTGTGGTGGTGTCACTTGCATAATGCCCACCCGCACTTCCTCCATGATGGTGAGGTGTTCATGCTCTAATACACACCTATGTAAAACTTCATCATGTCCCAACTTGTATAAGTCTCCACCGATAAAAATATAGGGCGCGAGGTGTAGGGCTAGATACTTCTTCTTTAATGCCTTCAATCCTTCTAGTGCCACACCTTCCTTTAAAAAATAATGAAATCTCCTCCAAATTTGAGGGTGCCCATAACCTAAATAGTTGCACATCTGGAATTGTCTCCTCAATACACTATGTGTCCTCCCCCCGAATTAATTCTTGATAGATGATCGTGCCCATAATTACTCTTCCTGTGTTTCACTACTACTCGTGAACTCAAACTCTTGAAATAACAATACCCACCAACATATGTGCCCTTGTAGAAAGGGATTTTTCACCAAATACTTTAATGTCATGTCATCGGTGTAAAATACAAAGGGTGTTACTAGTAGATACTGCCTGAATTTGAAAATCACGTAGATAATTGGCAATGCTTTGTGCTCAATCGTTGTGTAATTCTGCTCTGCTGGTGTCAACTTCATGCTTGTGAAACATAGAGGGTAATCAAAAATACCTTCACTTGGTTGCGCAAGCAATGCTCCAATGGTGGTTCTTGAGGCATCTACATGGACATGGAAGGGCTTGTCACAAGAGTGAAAACATAATATAAGTGCGGTGATAAGCCTATTTTTTAAAGTGTCAAACACCTTCTGCTATGCCTCTCCCTAATGGAAGGCACTTTTATCTCTAAAAAACTCTTCTAGAGGCATGGATATCTTGGCATACCCCTTGATGAATTTTCTATAATAACCTGTATGCCCAAGAAATCCGCGCACTGTGGTTTGGCTAGTAGGTTCCCCCAATACCACAATAATCGTAACCTTGGCAAGATCCACTCATAAGCCCTCCTTACATATGATGTGCCCCGATAAATTCCCAAAGGGTGTAGTAAATACACACTTCTTAATGTTGAGGGATATCCTCAACTGCCTACATCTCTCAAACATTAACCTCAAATTTTCACAATGGTCTTTTACTAGTCCATACACTATCCAATCATCCAAATAGACCTGAAGAAACTTATGGATGAATTCCTGGAATGCTTGCACCACTATGCATGAAAAAATAGTAGGCGTCTTTGGCACATTCTTCAAACCAAAGGGCATGATCGCATATGCAAAACTTCCCTACTCGGTGGAAAATTTTGTCTTCTCCCGGTCTTTCTTTGTGATTTGGACTTGGTGGTCCCCAAAAATCCATCCATAAAGGAATAGATTCCATGCCCAACGAATCCTTCCAAAATATCTTCAATGAACGGGGTTGGAAAAGGATCGATGACACAAACTACATTCAGTTCCCTATAATCCATGCAGATCCTAATCCACCCATCCTTCTTGATGTTGATTACCATCGAAATTATCCATTCTGATTCTTCCACTACTTTAATGATCCCAGAAGCTATCATTTTTTCTATCTCCTCCTTAACCCTTACGTGCAAATTGGGATTCATTCGGTAGGGTCTCTTCTTGACCGAGTGTGCACTATCCTTTAACTTTATCCTCATCTCCCCCAAGGAATGGTGGATGCCTTTGAGCTCATGGTACCTGCGTGGGAATAAATCCTCAAATTTGCGCAACAGATCTATGACCTTAGAGACTTCCTTCTCTCGACCAGTATTCTCCAATGATAGCCTCCTTAGGTTCCTCTTCTGAGCCAATGTTAACCTTCTTTGTCTTTAAGGGCTCATGGTAGGCACACGCGAGTATCAGCATTGTCCACTACCTCGCATGTCCCTACAGAATGGCTAACATCCAAGCTTTCTACTTCCTCCCCATCAATCACATATACCAACTTCCCTTTCTCCTTTTCCAAACATGCGCACTCAAACTGTAACTCTTTTGTTTCTTCTACTTCTTCTTCAAAGCGCACCTCCAAACCTAGTTCACCTAGTAGTTCCAACAACCTATCTTCTGCCATGGCACTATCCCCCATGGTAAGGCGCTTAACAACTTACAATGCCTTATCAACTGATGGCTTGGTACTTCAATATTCAAATGTTTGAATGAGGTCAGCTGCTAGCTCTTTCCAATTTCCTATTTGGTGGCATGTCTCAAAATGTATGTACCATGTGTGCGCGTAACCCTGTAGTGTAGAATACAACTTATGTACCCAAAGGGATGGTGGAAAAGCTTCTGCGCCTTCTCTCTAGATCCTCTCACACTCTTGGATATGGAAAGAGGTGGGCTCCTTACCATGGTAGTCCTTGATGATGGTGGGCATGTTACTTCTAGAAAATCTGATAGAGAGAGAAATTCTCACCTTGCACCATTCCAAAAGGATCTCCTGATGTGTAGCCCACCATTGTGCTTTGCTATGACGAGAAGGACATAACTTAGCATTCCTCTCCACTCCTTATCCTCCTTCCACTGATTTTCCATCTCCTATTAAAATATCTCAAGGAAGGCCCCTCTTGAATACCTAGGTAGTTTTCTTCCTCCTAGGTGTTGGACCATGCGTGCCTTTGTTACTTTTTGTTACTGATCCTCTCAACTTTGTCCCGATCAATTCTTAAGTCCCATGTGCTCAATTATCACATGCTTTGGGATGGTTGTGTCACTTATTGATTGAGCATCCTCAAACTAGATAACTCCATCGTAGGATGTATTATCTTTGGGTCCCTAATTGAGCACACATATATCCTATCCAGAAATTCTTCTCCTAGGGGTTCAGTATAGGGCATCGAATTCCCATCAACTAGGGGTATAATGACCCACTCCTCCTTATTTTCAAAGCTGATGTACCCTTTGTTGAACCGAAGGTCCACATTGTTCTTGTAACACCATGGGTGCCCAAGGAGTGCTAGAAAATTGTTTTCCTTGACGAGCACCAAGACTTCAAAGTCCCCAGTAAACTTATCTCCCTGGATAGTGATAGTTGCATCCTTTAGGACACCAATGGGCATTTCCTTAGTCTTGTTTTCCATATACAACACATTCAAAGATGGTTGTAATGCAGGTCTTCCCATCTGATGCCATGCATCCAGAGTTAGAACATTGACCTCCACGCCTGTGTCAATGAGGATATTACTAAGGATCCATCCATCTACAACTGCATTCAATGTGATCTCCTTGTCATAGTCAAGGATGTGAGGGGGAAGGTTTATGTGTAAGACCTGCCTCTCGCACTATCCTCCGACAAGTGGTACCTTCTCTCTCAACCATGATCCTAGCAAGGGAATAATATTCTCTTTCCTTAGCATTTTACATACTTCCTTGACCTCATCCAGGTCATCCCTTGGTGCCTCAACTCTCCTTCCTTGTTCCTCCCTCCTGGACTACTCCTTTAGACATTGGATCTCCCCTTGTAAACTCTGAATGACATCCATGGTGTCTTGATATACCTCCTTTTGATGTGCAGGGTTTGGGTACTTTCCATGAACTACTTCCTCCCTCAAAACCAAGTTCTTCTGCCTTGGTATCTCTTGTGTGCGCATGGCTTCTGCTCTTGTTGTTACCAAAACTAGTTCCAAACCTGCATCCCATGTTACCCGTGGCATCCACTGTGTGTCTTCCTTTTTAATGTTGACCATTGCAGTGCCCTTTTCTTTTCAATGTTGTTGATTCATGTGCTCAAACAACTCGGGAAATCCTCGTACTTGTGCTTCTTTCCGCACCATGAGAACTACAACAAGTCCGGACACTCTTGTTTGTAATTCTCTATAGACCCACAATTGAAATAGGTTCCATGCAGGAACTCAGTCCTTCCTCCCTCATGATTACCATGACCATGGAATCCTCCTCAAAAACCCCTTCCATGCGGGCCTCCATCTAAGTGCTCTTCATAACGGCAATCATCACCCTTGGAAATATTGGAAATGCTGGTCTGGAGCACCCCATGATCAATGGCCTCATGGATCTAATCAATGAGCCTACAGTCCTTAGTATCATGGGTTGTAGAGGTACAGATCTTACAATAACAAGACACATTCTTTTGGATTACACGTTGTAATAAGGGGAATCTACTTGCATCATGGTCCCCATGAAAATTTCACAATCTACTGTCATGGTGCGTACTATCCTCCTGGGAAATTATCCTTGACATGCCCCTCTACTTCACAATCTATGCACCATAAACCACTACGAGTCTCATGGGATGAGTTTGCAGACAAATTTTCTAGCTGCTTAGCCATAGCAGCAATCTGAGCCTCTAGGAATGGGCTAACACTAGTATCAATACTACCAATAGCCTCAGCACATAGTGTAGCTTCCAACGCTTCACATGGGTCTGTGAAATTTTTATGAGATAAATCCCTTCTAAAAGGTGTGATCAATCCTCCAACAAACCACTGAGCATGTTGTGAAGGGTGAATATCATATGATAATTTAGATAAGAGAGTTTTAAAGCGCGCGTCATACTCTCACACACTCTCTGCCATTCCTTGTTGAATCTCCTTCAAAGCGTTGATGCTCTTCTGTTCAAACTTAGGGATGTGGAACTCTGCCAAGAATGCATTATTTAAAGTGGTATAATCCACCACTGTTTGATGAGGGTCATATTTCCTATACCAGTTATGCGTGCACCCTTGCAACATGGTTGTAAATTAACTAGCCTTCCACTCTGGGGTTGTGATACCCTTTACATGCCATAGAATTTCACACTTGTGAACATGTTCTGCAACATCCTCAATACCTATGTAATCTAAAAAGTTTAATGACATCTCAATGAAGACTTGAGGGGGTGGCTGGGGCCCTTGTCCTCCCGAGCGAGCCTTAGGTTCCTCCAAAGTGTTTCCTCCACCGATGAATCCACCAGTCCACTAGGCATGTGCCTCCCGAGCCATCGATCCACCATGCCCTATGCCCCTTGACCCACCATATCCTATAGTAGTCATGCCAAGTGTCTCCAAAATTCCACCGAATTATACGCCAACGGTCCGTGATAGTGCCTCACTACCACACCTTGTACCCCGCGCCACTCCCAGACGCGAGACCAAAGGCTTGTATACTAGCTCCTTGTCCAAAGACTCCTTTGAATATTGGAATATGTGTAACCATAGAAGGAAGAATTGAAAAATTGTACCTCCTAGGCGTAGATTTGTCACTTCCACTGATATCAACTGGGTCAATGATACTCCTTCCTAGTTCTAGAAAACCAAGTGCTAGGGTTTGGTCACTAGGTGGGTTCAGATACATGCCAATGACTCTTCTTTCTCCGTGTGATGAAATCTCACTAGAAGTTGAAGGGGTCTCTCTTACGCGCTTGCCAAGATGGGGTAGCACAGATTGCTCAGGTTCCACATCCTCCACGTGAACCTTGACTCCTTCCCACAATGTTTGCCTCCATAGATCCATCACACTTGTAGCCTCACGTCATCTAGCAATCTCCCTTTCACACACTTCACTATACTTGAGCCATCTCTCCTCCCTTTCCTTCTCTGTCGTAATATCTGTCATCTTCCTCCACCCTAGCTCCCTCACCTAAGCACTCGGAATGGTCTAGCCGGCCATTGGAAATGCCTCTAAACCCAAAGTAATAACTAGGATCTTCATTTCCAGAGGGATAGCATGTAGAAATGATCCTCTAGGCTCCCACAGAAACTCAAACTCGGTAACCTCCAGACAATAATATGTGGAAATGGCATACTCCAGAGTGTAGCTAGCTAGTACTCCTTTCCACCAATGATCCACAACATAGGTCCACGTTAGATCTACATCTTGCAACCTCTGGTAATCTTCTTGGGTCCACATATGCAATCCATAACACCAAATTCATCTAGATGCATACGCTGAGATCCATTCATACAATTATACTAGGAAATAATAGAAAGATGTTTCATATAAATCATGGTAGATGTTCTCTTCTACCCATCTACGTGTATCAAACTCAGGTCAAGTGCTAAATATATGAGAAAATCCATCCTCCATGCTCTTGAACCATGATTCAACACTTTCCAAAGTTAAATTTTCTCATCACTTACTACTACAGTCATGTTGTATGTTATTTCCCACTACAACTTTGAAAAGAGGTCCTAGCAATGGAACCAAGATGTAGTCATTTTTACCATTATCATAAAAGAAAGGTACCCCATGCACACCGACCTATCACCCAAGGGATGTTGGGCACTCACCCGAGGCATTCGCGGGTGCAAAATCTCTCTTTATGTGAATTTAGTGGGAAATATCATCATCTATGATTTGTGCTTAAGAGATTTAAATGGAGTTAATAAATTCAAGAACCATAGAGCTCAGAATGGCCTCTAGATCCTTGTAGTCATTACAGATAAAACACTTAACATATTATATAACTTGCACCATAACAGAAAGAAGTATAAAAGCATCCATACTTAGCATAAACATAAATGAAAGAGATCCTATGAGAAATACGTATGCATTAGAATCATTGATATTCATATTCATATTACTAGTAACCTCATTACATCCATGGAGCCATTACAGAATGTCATAGAGAAATAGACCACAGTCATGATTTTCAACTGGACTAATGTAGCTAGGCTATCAAAGAAAAACTTGCAATCCCCATACCCATTATACATTCTCTCCCAAATACCATTACCCACTAACAGAGTTCTTGCAATATTTCTATAGAGCTCTCGCCCTCTTTTTGTTCTCTCCTCGTTCACTCTGCAGGTGTTAGTATTTATAGACTCTCTGGGCTGCCAACTCATCCTCTAATGCCCTCAGATCTGATGTTAAGTGTCTAAATGTGGTCCTCCATTTGAGCATACTCTCCTAGGTCTGAGCTTTCAACTTTTCACCATGATGTGCTTCTAGATTCTACCGCAGGCATGCTCCTTCCTGGGCCAACCTGTTGCCAGGCTAGCACCTTATCCATAGAGCATGCGCAATTGGGTCATGCTTTTAACGTGTTTTATCCCAAATGCCCAATTTGGACAAGTCTTGAACCCTTGGTTCTATCTGTGCATGCCATGTGTGCCATGAGCTTCCTTAAACCCTTTTCTTAAACCCTTCCCTACGCGTTTTGTCCTTGCACACCTCTCTTCAACTAGGACCTACGTGCATATATGCCCTTTGTACTTAGCCAATATTTTAGGGACCCAACATCCTTGCTTCTCCTCTCCACCATCTTCACCAGTTGCTGACATTGTGCCTGAAAGAGAAAGGAGATTTTGTTATTGCTCGGATTTTGATCTTGCTTTATTCACAACTTTAAGTAGATGAACTTTCAAAATGAACTTGAAATCAGAATGCATAAAATATTGAAGAACAAAGTGTCTTTCTCAAATCATGACAGAAAGAAGGAAAATAAAGTAACTATGGAATACAAGAAAGGTTGTCATCCTTTACGTTTCTAACAATTTTCTTTAGGATGGTTACAGGTACAATAATAAAAACTCATGAAATTCAAGAGTAATCATTCATAAGTAAAGAGCAGATGAAATTTTGTAGCTTTAAAAATAGAATCAGGAAACAGTCTTGCATAAATAAAGCATATTTTCCAGTTTTACATTATTCTAGGACAGATCTTTAGATTGCAAATGTTAATTTCAGAATTAATTTTGAGATACATCCATCAACTTTCAAGTCTGAAATGCAAGATTGTACAAGAAATCAAAAGTACAAGTTTCTATAAGCAACTTCAAGCAAGTTACAAAATAATCATACAGTTCTTTAAAATAGAAAGGACATAGTAGTAGATGAAATTTCAAAATGCACTTGAAATAAGAAGCACATTTCAGTAAATAGATACAAATAAATAGCCCACACAGATTGAAGATCAAAGGAACAAAGTATAGTTTCTCAAGTATGTAGTTGAAAAATAGGTGCAGATTCAAATCAAAGTAAATGATAAAGACAAGTGTATGAACAACTTGTAAGGGAAGCATTTACAAGATATATAACTCAGAATCAGTGACAAAGAATGGTCTACTACGATATATAAGAGATCAGACCAGATGATTATCGAATCCAAATCCAGAGTTACAATTTAGAAGGGCTGAAGATTTCAGAATAGCAGAAGCAAAATACAGAGTCTACGTTTGTAATAAAATAGCTGGCACACATAGATCTATAGATTACCCAAATTGAGCCAAAGTGGAGCTTATGCAAATCCCCTAAAAATGCATGTAATGGAGTGGTAAAACAAGTTGTATCTAGAAACTATCATACCAAAAAAAGTCAGACCTTCCATTGCAAACCGAGTTTCAACATCAAAACTCTAAATCTATCTTTTCTAAAGAAAGGTAGAATCAACCCAACAAAGCTCGAATGGAGAATACAAAATCAAATAGGGTTGAACAGAAGAAATGGCTAAAGCCTTAGGGAAATGCAACATTACATAGAACCATGGAGGTCAAGCCCAAATGATAAGTAAAGAAATCATAGACTCAAAGATGCAACACAAAAATCATGGTGGCCTAAGCCACCCTTCCATTCTTGAAGTCTCCAAAGAAGATATCAATAATAACCAGTGTAACCGAGCTTTGAATGTACATCAATGGTTGCTCAGAAAATGCACATCAAAGCATAAATTTGAAACACAATTGTATCGACTTAGCTTATTGTCTAGAAAATACTCAAATCACAGCCATAAGATAGAGCTCGATAATAAGAAAAAAATGGTGACTTGAGAAAATCATAACCCAAATATGGGTAATCTATAAAATCTGAGCTCAAAAATAAATAGACAGAAATAAAGAATCCCCAAGTTCATAATGATAGGAAATTCAGAAGGATTTTACTTTACATAGGTAAAACCATCAGGAAATGAGCTTCAAACTAGAGTATTCATGGCAAATGTGAAGATTTCAACAGAGGTTAAACCACGAAACACAAATTTTCCCAAAAATTTCAATACCAAATGGAGCCATAAAGCTAAAAATGAGCAAGTTATAGTCAAGTAAACCAGAGCTCTACTTTCAAACTAATAGCTCATACAAAGTAAATTAGAGCTTCATAGCAACAAATATGCCCAGATATACATTACCAATAAAGACATTTTTATGGCGGCCATGTTTAAGCACAAAATACAACCCAAATGATGGGTGAAGCAAATAATAGTTCTAAATGGACTAGATCTCATACTGTTCAAAGCTTGAGTTGAACAACATCATGCATACAAGTAATGACTAGAGTTTTGTGAACTTACCAGAAATAAACAAAGATGGTCATGGCTCCAAATCTAGAGCACTTATAGATCAAGAAATCCAAAGCAGATCATAGAATCATCGAACTCAAGAGGTCAAACCATCATCGAGTTGTTTGAAACCTTTTAAGAAATGTAAGGAATGGAAATGTAAACAGATCCTCAAACCCTCCCTCATGGCTTTGAAAATGCAAAGCTTCCAGAAAGATCAAAAAACTTCATCAATAGCGGAAGATCAAAATTTTACTGATTTTGTTTAGCTCGAATAGAGATTGAAAATGATAACGATTAGGGTCCCAAGTGTATTTCCCCCTCTAACTCGAGGTTTGAGTCAATCTAACCCAACTGAGGTTAAAATTACACATGTGTCAGAAGCACAATAAAACCCTAACCGTGGTTGGTTCCACAAACTACCGACAATACATAAGGGTCGGATCATCGATGGAGGGGGACCTTATCTCGATTTATAATCATTTTCATTGACTTATAAAAAGGTCCCCAAACTATAGTCCAACATCATGATGGAATGTCAATAACAATGATTATTGAAAGGTAATATTTACTTTATAATCATCAAATATTATTCAAAGACCGAATGTCACCATAGGTTAATAACCAATGCATGGAGGTGGTAAGTGATATACTCAAGATATATGTAATTCCAAGGTTGGAGATATGTACCTTAAAATTTCCAAAGTATACCTCAAACTTTGCTAAGGTAATCTGTATAAAAGGGAGAAGCTCTATTACTACATGTGCATAGGTGGTCCCCACATGGGAGCTGAAGACAAAGGCATTATTTCCATTTGCATAGGAGTCAATTCCATGTGACCACAAGAAGACAAAACAAACGTCGACATCGAATCAAAAGTGGTCCTCGAAGAGATAAAATGCATCGGTGATTTTTTTTTCAAAGTATTGCAGATAAAGGATTTATTTTTGCTCATACACAGGGACACATTATTCTACATGTGAGGGTGCAAGGGGTCAAGTTGCATATGTCACATCAAGCACTAGAAGACAAAAATTGCATGCATATGGAAGAAGACTTGCTCATCAAGCAAGATTTATTATTAGTAGAATTATTCACCCATGCTTTATTAAAAATAGAATAGTCAACCGCAGTTTGATTGAATGGTATTTTTGTAACCAAAGGTTATTAATGCCTCTTTGTATTAGCATGATTATTTTTATTCCTGGTAAAAATAGGATGCATGGGCGAGTACAATTTTAGTCTATTTTTAGGGGTTGGGTGAATTAATTTTGCTATATATTGTGTGCATTGGAAAATCATAGGGGACTTTTTAGATACAAGAGTGATGAAGCAGTTTCTGCTAGTTTTTCTATCTAAATGTGAAGTATTTTCTACCTTTCCAATTATTTTTAGTCTTGTGTATGTTCTATTAATCTTGTGAATGTTTAATTTCCTGATTAATCATCTTACCCTATTACAAATTCAGTAATTTCTTCACGATATTAATGTGTATGTTTAACTTAACAATATTGTTGTGATTTTTCCCTCAATACATCAAAGTGTTTTCCCTTAATAATCTGCAGAAAATTGTTGGCTCATGCACCAAGAATTCATTCCCATATCAGTTTTTCATGTACTTAGTCAAAGACCTCATACAAGTTTGGTGTATCACCTCGTTTTTTAAATCCTTTTACAGTATTATTTTACCCTCAAGCCCCAAAAAATCAATTTAGGATACATTAATAAGGAACCAGCCTTGATATCAGAGACTCATGTCAAAATAGGTATACCCACAGACCTGAGGTGTTTCCATTGTATCTACGAAAGAGAGAGATAAAATTTGTAAGCTTAGAACACCTGTAGCCATCTCTCTACATGGTGAATTTTCGAGAGATAACAATTACATTACAAAAATATTTATTTCGAATGAATCAGGTTTTGATTTTCATTCTATTATGACCAATATTTTTTCATTCAGAGATTTAGGTGGGAAAGATGAAGAATGTAGATGTAGCTGGAGAGATACGAAGATACAAATATTTTTCAAAATAAAGAAGAAGATATAGTTACCAATAGTAGGAGAGATATGCATAAATAAAAATTTTGCGAAAGAAAGAAGAATAAATAGCTACCGATACAGTGTTTTTGCAAGGGAGACTATTCAATATTTCTCAAATGAAATACAACAATGGAAGAGGAGGCTATTCAAGGTTTTTATATCTCATTTTTTCCAAGTTTACTTCTAAAGCCTAAAAATGTATAAACAAAGATCTTTTAATTCACAATCTACTATCTGAACCGTTTTTTTCATATATCTCATTTATTTTTTTGTCTGAAAAATGTATCAATTTTTTTCCATGCATAAACGTAACAAAAACAAATAAAGAAATCAATTTGTTTACATTCATAAATGTAATACACAAATCAAAATTGTTTCATTATTTTTTTAATATCTTAAGGACTAAAATGTGTACCTATTTATGGTGTGTAAAAATGATTAGATAGACTCAGTACCACCTGTCTCTTTCTATATATTTTTTTATAACCTTTGCAACAAGTTTATTTTTCAATAATTTGTATCCAATCAAGTCAAATCCTTTCGCATAAGAAATATATATTATAGAATCAAGTACCACCTGTCTCTTTTTGTATGTTTTATTTACACCCTTTACAATTGTAAGTTTATTTTTCAATAATCTTTGTATCCAATCGACGAAATCCTTTCACATAACTTTTTCTTTCTCTTAAAAAATATATGAATGGAAAAAAATCTGCCGTAAGATATAAAAATAAACTCGGTCATAAGAGAGTAAAAATCAAAACCCGAGCCATTCAAATTCAATATTTTTATAATGTATTTGACCAAGAAAAATTGTCTCTAAAAAAGTGCCAAAATTTTGAAATTTGAATTTATCCTACCATAATAAATCACCACCCTTTAATGATTAAATGCCTTTAATATCCTAATATCCTAAGTCTCGAAATTTGAATCTATCCTACCATAATAAATCACCACCCTGTAATGCTTAAATGCCTTTAATATCCTAATATCCTAAGTCTATCATAAATACTTAACCATGAAAGGGTAAATATTTCAATGCTTTAATATCCTATTATCCCAATGTTTAAAAACATTTAAATGTTTTAAAGAGGTATTAGAATAACGAAAAATACATAGTATTATTTTTGTACATACATTCAAAATTTGAATCTATAATACATTAACAAATCACCACCCTTTAATGCTTAAATGTTTTAATATGCTTTAATATGTAGATATTTGAATTGATTGGACCCATTTAAATGTTTTAAATATATATTTGAATAATGAAAAATATATAGTAGAATTTATTGTCATACCTATTTAGACACATGTAATGTTTTAAAAATGTCCACATTTATAGAAAATATGTTTTAATAATGAAATCATGAAAATTTAAAGATGTTTTTAAAATAATGAAATTTAAATACATTGTACTATTTACGTATTTATTGTGTTTTAGAATGGGCACCCATTCTCATGGCTTGTATAAAGTTATAAATTTTTTGAATCTATCCTACAATAATAAATCACCACCTTTTAATGATAAAATGCTTAAATGATTTAATATCCTCATATCCTAAGTCTATTGTAAATGTTTTAAAAGATATTTCAATTGATTAGACCCATTTAAATGTTTTAAATAAATATTTGAATAATGAAAAATATATAGTAGAATTTATTGTCATACCTATTTTGACACATGTAATGTTTTAAAGAGGTATTAGAATAAAGAAAATATGTTTTAATAATGAAATCATGATATTTTAAACATTTATTATAATAATGAAATTTAAATACATAGAACTAATTTCGTATATACATAGAAACCATTCTCACGGCTTGTATAAAGTTATGAAATTGATTGAGCATTTTTACATTGTCATGTATTGAATGGGAAGATGCCCACTCATATAGGAATCATAAAATACTTGCTTGATGAATCATAAAATAAGAGTATGGATTATATATGCTCACAACTTTTAAATAGGTATGAAATTGATTGACCAATTTTACTTTGTCTTGTATTGAATGGGAAGATTCCCATTCTCATATAGAAATCAAAAAATTCTTGTTTAGGCATATAAGAATCAGAAAAGAAGAGTATGGATTAAATATACTCACAAATTTTAAATAGGTTTTACAAATGACTAAGTATTGATGAATGTGGGCATGCCCACTCTCATAAAATCAATATTGCTTGTATGAGAATGTTTATAATGGGCACATGTCAATTCTCATAAAACAAATATGTTTCAATCATGATTGTGCACATGCCCATTCTCAAAAAAATAAATATTACTTGTATTATAATGTTTAGAATGGGCATATGCCCTTTATGATAGGAATAATCAAATTTATTTTGTTTTAGAATGGGCACCCATTCTCACATCTTGTTAAAAGAGTTATGAAATTGATTGATATTTTTGCATTGTCTTGAATTGAATGGGTAGATGCCCCTTCTCATTTAGGAATCATAGAAGAATTTATTGAGTAGATAGGAATAATAGAATAAGAATAAGAAGAGTATGGATTAAATAGTCTCACAGTTTTTAAAATAGGAATAATAGATTGGGAACATGCCCATTCTCATAAAACAAATATGTTTCAATCATGACTATGCACATGCCCATTCTAAAAAAATCAATATTACTTATATTATAATGTTTAGAATGGTCATATGCCCTTTATGATAGGAATAATAAAATTTACTTTGTTTTAGAATGGGCACCCATTCTCACATATTGTTAAATGAGTTATGAAATTGATTGAGATTTTTTGCATTTTCTTGTATTGAATGGGCATATGCCCCTTCTCATTTAGGAATCATAGAATAATTTCTTGAGTAGATAAGAATAATAGAAGAATAATAAGAAGAGTATGGATTAAATAATCTCACAATTTTTAAATAGTTATAAATATGAATAATAGACGCAATGTCATTAAATCAAGTATTGTTTGTATTACAATGTTTAGAATGGGCATATTCCCATTCTCATGAAAAAAATTGTTTCGTCTTGTATTGAGTGGGAATCACATTTTTATTCTTCCTATTCTCATATAAGATTCATAAAAGACTTTTTGGATAGATAAAAATCATAGAAGGAGAGTATTCATTAAAAATTCTCACATATTTTAAATAAGTATTAAAATGACTATGTATTGATGAATGTGAACATGACCATTATCATAAAATCAATATTAAAATCAATATTACTTGTATTAAAATGTTTAGAATATAGATACTAGTATCATTGTTTTGAATGGGCATATGCCCATTCTCATACAAACAAATATGTTTTATCTTTTATTTGAAATCATTGTTTCAAATGGGCATATGCACATTTTAAAACAAATAAATATGTTTTTTATTATATTAAATGGGAATATTTCCCCTCACACCGTTAAAGATGTATCAAAGAGTTGGAATTTGATAATTTTTGTCTTGTATTGAATAGTCGTATTCCCATTCTCACAACCGTTATAGAGGTATCACAAAGATTAAGTTTAATATCACTAAGATTAGAATATGTAGAATGGGCATATGCGTATTCTCTTTAATAGTTATTTTAGAATGGGCATTTTCCTATTCTCATAAGGGTATCATTAAAAATGTCAATTATTTCTCATACTAGAGATAAATGAAAATATCACAAAAAGAATTATAGATATAACATTAGAATATGAAGAATGGGCATATGCCTATTCTCTTTAATAGGAATCATAAGAGAAATTCCATTATTTTTCATAGAGATATGTGAATAAGTATAATAAAAAGAATAGAGATAACATTTACTTTGTTTAGCATGGGAACTTACCCAATCTCGTCGCCTTTGTAGGTGTATCCAATCCAACGTATCACTTCATAATGATTACTCTGATTCCTACATACCATACAAAAATAATAAACTATATGCATGTCAGTTTAATGAACTAGCATGAATTTTTAACTTGTAATCATGTTAAATTATTATTAAATGAATATTACAAAATGGTTAACTATCCTTTTTATTTACATAGTATATCTTATCAATAAACAAGGTAATAATGCAATCTCTTTTGGAAAACAAATTTTAATACCTAATTTTATAATCAAATAGACAACTACAAATCTGATAAGAAAGAAACAAAATTCATTCATCATCACAATAATCAATATAGAAAACAAGGTAATAGTAGCATCTAATAATAATTAAAATGTTAACATTAAATAAGATCATTTCACAATCAATATTTTACATAAAAAAACCATACATCATCACAAGAATTAATAGATATAAATTAATTTGTTTCGTATGGAAAATTCCCATTATCGCAGCCTTTATATATCTCTCAAAATGATTTACTTCAATATGTATTTCTATATGATAATGGGCATATTCCCTTTCTCATATATGAATCATAGAAGAGTAGAGATAAAATTTTATTTGTTGTAAAACCAGTGACATTCTTCATATTCGAATAAATGAAAAGAATCAATATAGATGAAATTTAATTTTCTATTATTCTGCTATGATTCCTATGTGATAATGGGCATATATAATGTGTATACAACCATTCTCATATAGGTATCATAAAATAATATCTATATAATTTACTACATTATAAAATTGTGAAATAATTTTTTTCTCTATTATTATGCTATGATTCCTATGTGAGAGTGGGCATATATAATGGGAATATTCCCATTCTCATATAGGAATCATAGAATAATATTAGAGAATTTGTTTTTTCATAATGGGAAATTCTCAGCCATGCATTGAGGGAAAGAAAACCATTTGATATTCTTCATCTCTGAATAAATCAATAGATAAGAGTTAAAAAAATTCATGCCTAAGAACGAATTGATGTTTCTCATAAATTTCCTTGATATATTTTTCTTCACAAGCCAAAAATTCCAATGAATGAGAGAACCCAAAATCAAAGAGTATAAATAATCATAAATCAAATATCTCGCATGCAAGGACGCTGGTCTAATGACATATGAGCCCTAAAGCGGAAAGGATGAAAAAAGTGGAGAGATAAAAAAATATCCTAGAATTTTTCTTCAAATATTGTGCTTTACAAGGTGAAATGGTCTAAAGAAATGAGAAAATGCCCATTCTCATATAGGAATCTTAAAATAATAATAGATGTAAAATATAATTTGTTTTAGAATGGTCAGTTTCCCATTCTCACAACCTTCATAGAGATATTAAAAAGTGGAACGTAAAAACAATAATAATATTTCAAAGGTCACATGTAATAACTTCATGGTAAGGATTCAAATTCCCAAGAACTCTACCATCCTCGAAAACATTAACTACCATTAATATATCCACTATTCCATGTAGTGACATGGATTAAATACCATTAATATCTCTAATTTCCCTATAATGAGCGGTCGAAGAGATGTTTTAAAACAATTACCTTCAATTAATAAATAAATGGTGGTAAACAATACATTTGGATGGTGGTCTCACTATGTCATGGTCATAAACAAATATAAAGTTTAAACATTTTTCATAGACATGTTTTGAATTATTTGCTTTTAAAACACACCTTGACTATTTTAGCATATAATGGAGGTATTTTTTCCACTAGTAGATATTTGTGCACAAAAATTAGTGGTAGTTGGATTATTTGCACAAAAAACTATACAAAATATAAATTACATAATACCATTTTATAAAAAATGGGAATATCTATGTTAATTACATGGTAATGGAAGGAATCTCTGCACAAAAATAAATGGCAATGAGAATGGGAATGGTGGTAAAAATATATTTGCATGGTGGTATCATTATGTCATGGTCAAGAGAAAATGTATATTTTAAACAATATCATAACCATGTTTTAGGTTATTAACATCTATAGTAATTTGGTATAACTTTTAATACTATATATCTTTGAGAGAGAGAGATGCATGAAACTTAGAAAATTACCAAACTCGTGGGATAATATACAAGATGATTAAGTTTGAATACTTGCTTGTATTAGAATGTTTAGAATGGGAATATGCCAATTCTCAAACAAACAAACATTTTGGTCTTGTATTGAATTGGAGGTATATGCCAATTCTCATAGCCTTTATAGAGGTTTTAATTTAATGATTAAGTTCAATATTTCTTTATAAACAATCTTCCCATTCTCACATCCTTTATAGAGGTATTAAAAATATTTAAGCTCATTATTACTCATATAGAATGGGAAGATTCCCACTCTCATTTGTGAATCAAAGAAGAATAATAAAATTAAAATCTATTTTGTTTTAAAACATTTCTATGACTCCTACATGAGAGGTATTAAAATGATTAAATTCAATATTTCTTTTACAAACACACTTCCCATTCTCACAACCCATTCTAAATTTTTTTACAATCATATAAATATATTGTATGATGAGAACTACATAAGGCTTGATCCCTCTCAAGGGTATGTAGTGCAGCACTTGGCTTTACCAGGATAGTCCAGCTAGTATAATACAATTATCAATAATTACAAAAACAAAAATTGTATGTTTGTATGAGAATGGGCTTGTGCCCATTATAAACATTCTTTCACTAGCAATATTTTCTATCTATAAGGGTTGTGAGAATGCACAACTTCCCATTTAAAAAAAGTAAGGTTGTGAGAATGCACATATTTTCATTCTAAAATAAAGTAAATTGTGTCTCTATTATCCTTCTATGATTCTTATATGAGAATGGGCATATGCCCCTTCTAAACATCTAGTCTTATTCTACGTTTCCTATATGAGAATGTGCATCTTCTCATTACAACCATTTTTATAATATAGTTTTTTAATCATTTTCATATATTAAGAAACATCTTCTTCCTCCGTATTTTCAATATGAGAAAGGACATACTCCCATTCTATACAAAATACAAATATAACATTTATTCAATACAAAAAGGAAATGTAACAAATTTTTAATACTAGATGTAAATGTAACATCTATTCAATTGGATTGCTACATGATGGAAACCCAAAACCATCAACAATGCTACTTCATTATTATCATTTTTTATCTCATATTCACTCATACTGCTACTTGAATAATCTAGGTCTTACATTATTATCAAATTTTCACTCATATTGCAACTTAAAGGACACCCATAAGATTCAACAACACTACTTCAATATTATCATTTTATAAGAGTCTAAATTTGTGCATAAGAATGTAGTTACTAATATATAATTTTCATATAAAGTTCTTATTCCACAATTTTTCCTTACCAATAATGTCCCTCATATCATCCTTCACCATCTCATCCTCCTTTGAGATGCTAAGGTGAAGCTTAAGCCTACACTTTTTTCTTCTCTGCTCCAGTTGAACCAACCTCTTATGAATATCCATAACTATATTTTTAAGCCCAAACAACTCCTCTCTGATAGAATTTTTAGAGTAAAATTTTTCTTTGAGACCTAAATATAGTTCATCAAACTATATCCCATGACCGCCCCCACCTCACCAAGAGAATCAACGTCCTTTCCCACCTAAAAACTCCGAGGTAAATTTTTTCCAATGCCATACTCCAATTAGACTCCAAATTTTCTTTTTCTTTGGAAGGTTCCACTTTGATATAATACAAAGAAACACCAACCACAATATCAATACCCTTTTTATTCCTCATTTTATTCATTCATTCGTACATAGTACAATTATCATCGAGGTTCTCTCCAATTCCAATTGGCTCCAAATCCTCCCTCTCCATATTACCAACATCATCTATAATGTTTATGATGACATAATGACTTTTTATGTCATATGAGCCCAAAGACGAGGAATCCCCATCATCCTCATGCTCCACATGCTTCTCATCATTAACATGCTTTACATCATCATTTCACAAGCCCATAAAATTATCAGATTTAGTGAAATATGTAGAACCCAAATGGAAGAAGACCATCATCAATCCTTGATGAAGTGGGATTTTTAAATTTCCTTTTTGTAAATTCTTGATTGATTTGTGCAGGAATGACCCGAAATAAAGGGAAATTATAATGCATACTATAGTGGATATGACTTAACATAAGGAAATGGTGGGCTTATAATACCTTATACCTACTTTCTAGGGTGATACATTATATCAAGTGTAGGGTGATTTTATTGAAAGGATCGGGTAAAGATTCTCTCTCAAAACATGGATAGTGATGTTTTAGTTTCTCTTTACCAACCAAAATTTTTCTCATCTCCTCATCACTTTTTTATTCAGTTTTTAAATCTCTCTCTCCTTCGTTCTTCATCCCAACCACTATAGCGATAAAATACGTAAAAGTTGGTATGGAAAAACCCCCGATACTAGCCCATCCATCCTTCCAATTACTAGAAAAATCCTTGCTCAAGGATTCTTCATGGCATTTAAAACTTTGAAAGAGAGATGACATGCTTGGATTTTCCAACATCATCAAAACTCTTCAACTAATCCCATCGGTTGAATTAGGTTCTAGAAGAACTAGATCACCGCTCATATTTTTTTTTCTCTATTAAAATGGAAATAAATCCAACCCAGTTGAAAACTTCTTGTCTTTTTAAAACCAATGATCTTACTTTATCAATCCCTCCTCTAAACCAAATTTCCTTTCTAAAACCAACACAAACACTTATATCATCCAACCTCTAACATGTCTCTTCATTACTTCTTACTCTTAATTTATACCCAATACTTACAGATAATGATTTTTAATCATTATTAAACATTACAATGACACATAAATTTCCACCTTTTGAACCTTTGTTTGCAAGGTAAACTGCAGCCTTGTTCCCTTCCATGTAGACATGATTATAGGAAATCAATTCAAAGGATGGTTCCATGTCATTCTCCCATTCTTTTTATTCTAATAGAATCAATAGTGAACTTAATAATTTTAATAACTCTTTGAAGGTTGTGAGAATGGGCAACTGGCCATTCTAAATCTAATTCAATTTTATCTCTATTCTTATTTTATGAATCCTATATGAGAACTCACATTTTCCCATTCAATACATGATTGAACTTATTAATTAATTTAATAAATATGAAGATTGTGATAATGAAGAGCTACCTATTCTAAAATAAAGTAAATTTTCTCTATTTTCTTAATATATGATTCGAATATGAGAATGGGAAATTTTCCATTCTAAAACAAATTAAATTTTTATCTTTATTCTTCTTCTATTATTTGATTGAATCTTCCCAAGATAAAAATGTTTACTTTTATGTAAATGGGAAAATGCTCATTCTAAACATTCTAATGCAATCAATATTCAACTTAATCATTTTAATACCTCTATGGGAATGGGTATCCGACCATTCACTAAAAACATAAAAAGGTTGTAGGTATGAGAATGGGTGAATGCCCATTCTAATCATCATAATACACACAATATTGAAATTGATCATTCCTAATGGGAAAAGTAATAAGATATAAGAGTGAAAAGGAATGGTCAATCTAATACAAGAAATATTTAACTTAATAAATTTAAAAACTATATGAAGGCTGTGAGAATGGTAAACTTTCCATTTTAAAATGAATTAGATAATATTTATATTCTTCTTTTATGATTCCTATATGGGATTGGGTAGTTTTTCATTCGATACAATATTGAACATAATCATTTTAATATCGATGAAGGTTGTGATTATGGGAACTTCCCATTCTAAAAGATAGTATATGTGTTCTATTTTTCTTATATGATTCCTATATGATAATGGGTAATGCCCATTCTAAAACAAATTCAATTTTTTTATATGATTCTTATATGACAATAGGCATCTACTCATTCAATATAAGAAAAAATGCTTATTTGTATGTAAATGGGAATAATATCCTTCTAAATATTCTAATACCTTAGTATACGAATGGGTGCCTCACCATTAAATGGAAGATAAAAACATTTGTTTGTATGAGAATGGGTGTATTCAAATTCTAATCATTATAATACAATAAATATTGAACTTATTCTTTTCAATAAATCTATGAAAAGTCATTTAAATGGGAAATTGTTCATTATAAAACAAGATAAATTTTATCTCTATTATTCTTTTATGATTCCAATTATGAGAATGAGAATTTTCTCATTAGATACAACATTGAACTTAATCATTTTAATTCCTATATGAAAATTATTAAGTTCAATATTTCTTAGCTCGATAGGTGATCTTTCCAACCCAACATAGCAGAGTCACTGGAAAACCCAAATTGGTAAGTCAACTCATCCACCCAGCTCGGTGTGGTCATCCCACCAACCCAACTCAAAAATTCAGCTCACCTAGGTGGTAAGAGCACTTTGTACTTTGGTAAAATCATAATAGATAACTCCCCATGTTATCCTGATGGATTGGAAGTGGATTTCTTAGATATAAATTCGTAGTTTGGCTGTGAAGACACATGAGTTCCATTGGGAATTGAATTTCATACACTTATACAAGGGAATGATCTTGTTGAAACTATGAAACTTGCATCTTAGACAGAGTAAAAATAGCATGAATGGCCATATCGTATACATCCATTTATAACTATGATTATGTTAACTACGCATGTCTTATAAAAGATTGAAGCGATATTCTTAATAGGCAGATATAAAAAATAGAATATCAAAAATAGGGAATTATCTTTAAACCCAAAAAAAAATACAAGGGAAATAAAACCAAATGATATTCTTCATCTCATAATAATTCAACATAGAAGAGTTAGAATAATTCATGCCTCGTAATTTTCTTCAAATGTTGTGCTTCACAAGACAAAAATGTCTTACAAAACGAAGGGATCCCAAAGTGGAAAGGTTTAACAAAAAATCAGAGAGAACAAACAATATCTCAGAAAATTATTAAAATCTTCTGCTTCACAGGATGAAACAGTCTAAATAAATACAGGCAACCCAAAGAGGAAAGGATGAACAAGAAAGCATAAAGTATGAACAAGAAAGAGAACTTAACCTTGAATTCCCAAGATGTCTACCATCATCAAAAACAACAACCGACGTCAATCTCTCTACCATGACATAGAGTGGCGTGAATTAAATTCCATTAATTTAATCAATTTCTCTCCAATGGGCCACCAAAGACATGCTTGAAAAACACGTACCTTCAATTAATAATAAATAAATGGTGGTAAACAATATATTTACAAATTAATGGTCTCGCTATGCCATGGTAAAAAGTAAATATAAATATTTAAAAATATCATATCCATGTTTTCATTTTAATACTTGCATTTAAAATAAAATTTAAATTTTAAAAACATTCATAACCATGATTTAGGTTTATTAATTTAAAACAAAAAAATTAAACTTGATCATAGCCATGATTTAGGTTATTTGCATTTAAAATAAAATATAAATTTTGAACATTATCATAGCCATGTTTTAGGTTATTTTTTGCATTTAAAATTAATTGATACTAATATATAATAGAGAGAGGGAGAGATGCATGTATGGATAATTAGTAAACTTGTGAGACAATATACAAGATGTTTAATTTCAAATTTTAATATTATTAGTTTATATATGACATGTCATATATAGTATGAATATTATTATTTACTTTTCTATTATGATTGGAAATAAGATATATGAATAATATATTTAAATGTTTATTACGTTATGCACCTTATCCATTCATTAGTGTCTCGTTGTTTTCAATAATAAATATAAGAAACAGGAGAGGGGATAGTTATGGAAACTATATATGACGTGTGGATTTCATGAAATCACTCGAATGTTGAATCATTTACTTGCTTCAACACTATCTAACTCTAGATGGGAATGGAAACTTAAATAGAAATAGGGGATGGGGCATATTAATCCAAGACATGTATTATTATTTCCTCATTTATGAAAAAGGAAAATCCTATTATTTGGTATTAATACCATATTTACTGATATTTAATTTTTTTAATTTTGAATTTTTGTCAAATTCAACCTTGAGTTGTATTTTTTTAATATTTGTCTTTGATAGGTATCTTCGATACTTATCAAGTTTCCTTATAAATATCTTGAATGTACATAAAAATAATTACATCTACCACACGTGTTTTTATTAAAATAACCAATATCATTATAAGGTTGTGAAAATGATAAAAATTATATAACTTATAGTACTCACATCATAGGTTAATATTATATGTTTTAAATAATGACATACCTTGGAATAACATTTAGAGTAATTGGTTTTATTATTTTTTGAGAAAAAATTTATTAATGGCTGAAAATTGAGTAACAAGAATAATGAAAATGAGACAATACACATAGATAGAATGGGAATATGTCCATTCTCATACAAACAAACATTTTTATCTTGTATTGAATGGGCATATGCCCATTCTAATATAAGAATCATAGAATAAAAATAGAGATATTTAATTTGTTTTAGAAAGGACAATTGCCCATTCTCACATCCTTTATAGAGATATTAAAATGATTAAGTTCACTATTGTTTCAATGAGTTAGAATGGTTAGAATATGAGTATGACCATTCTCATATAAGAATCATAGAAGAAAAATAGAGATAATATTTAATTTGTATTAGAATTGGCAGCTGTCCATTTTCACATCCTTTACACACACACACACACACACACACACACACACACGAGAAATGAGGCCAAGGGTAAAGCCATTGAAGCCCATCTAAAGAAAAAACATAGGTAAACTAAAAGTTGATATAGTCTAAACTAACAACATTGAAAGTAACAACAAAGGAAACTAACAACATAGCAAAAAATAAATAGTCAACACATAGGATAAAATCACATCAACAAATCATTATTTTATCATGTCTCCCATAGTCTACATGCAGTTGTTCCAATCTTTAACCAGTCCAGCAATGGTAGCCTTCCAATATTCATAATCAAGTTCAATGATTTGAGTTTTGGCCACAATGCCATCCTTCTCCAACTACTTAGATTTTTGCATGGTATGAATCATATTAGCCAAGAGATTTAGGTGATGGATAGTGTTCTTCACATTCAAAAGGTAGAAATCCTTGATTTACATGATAATTTCCTTCATGTTTAACATTTCTTGCTCCATAAAGATAAATCTTTCATTCACATTCTTTAAGTCTTCACTGAGTGCTATGGCAATGAGCTTGTCCACTTTCTCTTGAATTTCCCTCAAAATAATGGACACCATACTAATCTTGTGCTTATTGATGTCAGTATCCAAATGATAGTTTTCAAACTCTTTTAAAAAGACATTAGATTTCACCGCAGAATCTTAGGCCATGAACAACTTTTTCTGAGAAAATTTGAGGGCATGAAGACTCTCAATAGCCTCATCAGTGTTGTGGGAATTTTTTTAGAATGTCTTCATTTTCCATCCTTAAAGGAGGGAAACCATATGATCTTCCAGTTCATTGCCTATATCCTCTTGAGTCTCCTTTTGCCCAACCTTGCTACTGTCCATTTGGTCATTACCCTCTTCCTGATCCCTTAACTCAGAGCTAACTTCAATATAAACATGTTTACCAGGAGCATCATCCACTTTCCTTTTCTTCTTCTCATTTTCCTTAGCCAAACTATATATAGTCCTTTTGGCCATTTCTTTATCATCATCCTCCAGTCTAGGGGTTTCCATCTTGGCACCAAAATTTTCACTTTTCCCAATTTTGGGAGTCCTTATTTTTACTAGGGCTTTAAGGAGACCTTGATGCAATGGGTAGGTAAAAGTACCTTTACAAACCTTCTCCATAGACTTAGCCAGAGATATATAAAGAAAATTTGGGAAATTATATAGTCTGTCATTTCTAATATGGTTTAGCATGGGGAAGTGGTAACCATAAACCACCTTAAAACAACCTTCCAATGTTATGTATGACATAAGAAGAAGGGAAATTTCATCATATGGGAAAAGTAAATCCTCTCTATCAATTCCATTGAAGTTTTTCTTTAAAAACCCTTACCTTGCATAAAATGGTCCACTTCCAGGCTATAGTCATATTTGGGCTTGAACACACACCTACCATCTAAAGACAAACCACTAACTTTGGCAATAAACCTCAGCGAGATTGTGAAAGAGACATCCTAAACATAGACATAACCTTTGTTCCATGAGCTAGCAACATGTGCACTCAGATCTTCATCATACCCATCAATTTTTTTAAAAAAATTAACAACCCAACTTTATCTAACATCATAACAACCTCCTCCAAGATTTATGGCATAGAAACATGCTATTTTTTTATTAAACCCCCATTGTGTTTTTAAATCCATTATTTATGTCCTTCCAATGATTATTTTCCTTTCCTTGACTCCTCGATAGACCAATTTCACTACGCAGAGTCAAGATAACCAATAAAATAATTATCGATACGCCGCTTCTTTCCCAACTTTGGAGTAATGAGACATAATTTTTGGCACGAGTATAGCCAATGAATCCATAATTTCCATATTTGTATTCTTATCATCATTATACTTCTTAAAATTCATCATGATAGGGGTATGAGTTTGGGGTCAAAGTCCCCTTCAAGAATTCAAAGTGTATGTTCATCCAAACTTGCTAAGTTATCAACCACATTAAACTCTTTAGCCACCACACCCTTGTTTGCAAAGATATCAGCCATATTATTTCCTTCACGGTATATGTGTTTAAAAGATATGGAAGTGAAGGAAGACATTCTACTTTTGGAGCTCTTTATGAAGTCTTCTATAGTCAAATATATAGAGTTTGTGCCCTACATGCAAGAGATTATATTCATAGAATCACCTTCCACAATCAAGGATTTAAAACCTCTCTCTTCCACTAGTTTAACTCCCCAAAACATTGCCACTTCCTCTTCCACATGGTTCATTTGTATTCCCAAATTAAAGAAGTAGGCAAGAATAAAGTTACCTTTGAAATCCTGAAAAATACCACCTTTGTCACTTTCCTTGGATTCCCTTTGGTTGATCCATAAAAATTAGTTTTATAAAACCTTCCGGGGATGAATCCATTTAATTCCTTCTCTTAGATTACTTTTCATAGGATGAGTAGTGCATGGAAGAATCCAATTACTCAAAATATTTTTTTCTCTTTCCATTATTTCCAGTTCTTTATTTTTAAGGATAGAGAAATTATTCTTAACAACTTGTATACATCTTTTAGAAATAATATTGTTTGAAAGACTCTTTCCTTTGAAAATTCTCCTATTATTTCTTTCCAAACTTCCCACCAAATTTTTCCAAGGCTCATGATCCAAATATTATTTAGGCCTTGGATTTTGAAAGGGCAACACCATTGGACCCAAGCAGATTTGACCTCATTTGAGCTAACCCAATTAACTAAGAACAAATATAGAATAGTTGTTAGAACTTGGAGAGAGAAAGTACAGTCCATAAACAAATGATTGACCGTCTCAATATTATTTTCACATAAAACACATATGTTAACCATGTGGAAACCTCTTTTAGTAAGGTTGTCAATAGTTAGAATCTTATTGTTCACTATAAGCCAACTGAACATGTTGACCTTGGGAATGATGTTTTTGTTCCATATTTTTCCAGCTAATACATCCTCCTCACTAACCTCTCCCTCAAAAAATTGAGCATAAGCATATTTGACTAAGAATATACCATTTTCTTCCTTGTACCAAACTATTTTGTCTTGATCATTTTTGTTGTAGGAAACTGGTTATGTAGGAAGTCTTTGAAGTTTTCCATTTCACCTATGAGGTCTTATCTATCTAGCTCCATATGTTTCCAAGTCTGAAAACTCCCTTCTTCCAACAAGTAGTTACTAACCATCCTCCCATATTTTACTTCCAACAACTTAGATATTAGAGGAAATTTATCTTCTAACTTAAAGTTGTCATCCCATTTGTCTTTCCAAAACAAAATTTTAGTGTCATCTCCTATTTTCCATCTGCAACCTTTTTCCACAATTTCCTTTGCCCAATTTATGGCTTTCCAAATGCTTGAGCCATTGAAAGAGGTAGGTTTAAAAATCCATCTCTCATCATTGGCATCCTCCCAATATTTATTTTTTAAGATTTTTGTCCAAGCCCCTTCTTCACTAATTAGTCTCCATCCAATTTTTTCTAATAAGGATTTGTTCATTTTAATCCAGTCTCTTAGGCCTAAACCACCCATATTTTTGGTTTGCACACTCTTCTCCAAGCCACCAAATGGATACGATCTTTACTTTCAGTTCCACTCCATAGAAAATGTTTTTGAATACTTTCAAGTTTTTCAATGATTTTCAAAGGAAGCTGATAAAGAGACATCACATACACTGGGAGAATTTGAAGGGAAATTTTAAGAAGAATGATTTTCCCGACTTGTGATAGAATATTTCTTTCCAACCTGCCAATTTCTTTTCAAACCTTTTGATAAGGAAGTTCCATTCCCCACTGAGAGGTCTCTTATCTCCTAAAGGCATACCCAAATAGAAGGAGGGAAGAGATTTGATATCACATCTGATAATTTCAGCAATATTCTTTCTCCTACTATCCATTGTATTTAGGAAATAAATGGAACTTTTTCTATAGTTCACAAGCTTCCTAGAAACCTCCATGTAGTCATCTAACACCAACTAATATCGTAATCAAAAAAATGTTGGTGTGAGACATTATCCACTCCCCTTGTGGGAGATATACCTTTGATCCTACCATTATGAGCTTCAAAATTGAGTCTCCTACTAAGAGCTTCAGCCATAAGAATAAAAAGAAAAGGGGAGAGTGGGTCCCCTTTCCTCAAACCTTGTGAACTCGAAAAGAAACCACATGGGGTCCCATTGAGAAGGATTTAAAACCATGCACTTAAAATGCAAGCCTTAATCAAACTCCGAAAAGAATTATCAAAGCCAAAATTTCTTAGAATTTTATCAAGGAAACTCCACGAAACCTTGTCATATGCCTTAGCCATATCTAATTTAAGGATCATAACAGCCTTTTTACTAATTTTTGCTGAGTGAATAGTCTCTTTAATAGTAATGATCCCATCTTGAATTTTTCTTCCCATTAAAAAAACCCTTTTTGTTTAGAAATAATGGTAGGAAGGAGCAATATTCTGAGGGAAAGAATCTTAGTGCAGATTTTATAAGTTGTATTACATAAACTTATAGGGCGGAAGTCTTTGAATTCCATAGCATTGCCACATTTTGGGACAAGAGCCAAAAAGGTGCAGTTCATGTCTTTAAGAATTTTATTATTGTTGAAAAATTCCTCCACCACCTTATAGACATCCTTTTTAATTATCTCCCAAAAGTGCTGAAAAAATAAAGCCTAAAACCCATCCAGTCTAGGGGCCTTATCTAGACTAAGGTGCTTGACCATAAATTCAATCTCTTCCATAGAAGGAGTTACCGAGAGCATTTTGTTATCTTCCTCACACCAGGTTAGGAATGCAATTAAGAAAATCATTTTCCTTTTCCAAATTAGGACTGCTGTGATTAGTTAACAAGTCTTTGAAGAAAGAAATAGCTTCATCTTTGATCTCTTCCTTATCTTCCAGAATTAGCCCTTCATTTTTTTATTTTATCAATTCTATTGAAGATCCTTATTTTGAGAGTGGTCAAGTGAAAAATATTGTTTTTTTGTCACCCTCTTTGAGCCAAGTTATTCTTGATTTTTTCCTCCAAAAAGTCTCTTCCTTCACTAAGATATTGTGGTATTATGATAGAAGGGTTATTTATTTTTCATAGTCTTCCATTTCTATGCCTGAAGCCCACCCTTCACTAGTCATCTATATATTAAGGATGTCTGTTTTTAGTTCAGATTTCTTTTCGAAGATGTTTCCAAATCTCTTTTTGTTCCATTTTTTCAAATTCATTTTAACATTCTGCAACTTTTTGGATAATCTAAACATGGAATTACCTTGAACATTTAATTTCCACCATTCGTTAATGAGATCTTTTAGCTCCTCACTTTGAAGCCACATTTTTTCAAATCTAAAAGGTGTTTTTCTTCTTGAGGGTATTTTATTGTCAAAAGAATTGGGTTATGATCAGATCTGATCCTAGGGAGAGAGAATAGAGAGATATCCTTCTTTAACCACTCTTCTGAAGCCAAGACCCTATCAAGTCTCACTTGAATAAGTTGGGATCCAACTCTTCTGTTTGACCAAGTATATCTACATCCTTTATAGATATATTAAAAAATTAATATCAATATTGCTTTAATGAGTTAGAATGGTTAGCACAGGGCATATGCCCATTCTCATACAAATAAATAGTTTTATTATTATGAAAATAATGGGCATATGCCCATTATCATAAAAAAATTTGTATCATTGTGATGAGAATGGGAAGATGCACATTCCCATAAACTCAATATAGAAAGAAAGAAAAATTCTCCTATGCAAAAGAGAAAGAATGAATGATAATTAGATCCTTTTATGATAATGTTTATAATGGATAGATGCCTATTATCATAGTCAAGGAATATGGGAAGTATGAAGAATTCTTGTAAAAGTAATATATTCTATGTTACTATGATGAATGCATTTAGATGAAGCGGTTAATAATCAAGTTTCTAATTAACTTCTATTTAGCCTTTATTTATTTATTTATAATGTCAATTTAAATTCAACCTCATCTATTTAATACCTCTATAGGAATGGGTACCTCACCATTCAATGGAAGATAAATTTTTTTATTTGTATGAGAATGGGTGTATGCCAATTCTAATCATTGTAATACAAGAAATATTGAACTTATTATTTTCAATAACTCTATGAAGGCTATGAGAATGGGAAATTGTCCATTATAAAACAAGCTAGATTTTATCTCTATTATTCTTTTATGATTCCAATTATGAGAACGAGCATTTTCTCATTAGATACAACATTGAACTTAATCATTTTAATTCATATATGGCAATGATTAAATTCAATATTGCTTATCTTGACAAGTGAGCTATCCTACCTAGCTTGGCAAGTCGGTTGGCTAGCCTATCTTGGTAGGTCAACTCGCCCACCCAGCTCGGTAGGTCAGCCAACCAGATCCAAAGATAGAAAGTTAACTCATCTACCCAACTCGGTTGGTAAAGCTTTCCCGCTCATCTCGAAAGGTAAAGTCTCCCACCCATATCAATTGGGACAGGTGACCGACCGGTGAGCTAAACCAACCAGCTCGAATGGCCAACTCAATCAACCACTCGACAGACCAAGTTGACAAGCCAACTCAACTACTATCTTGATAACCATTTTGACAGATCAGCTCGCTCACCGAGCTCGGAATGTCGCTATTCTTCCAAGCTCCAAGGATAGCTTTCCTCCAAGATCATCCTTGCATCTCGCCTACCCATCTGCGCCTATACAACTAAGCCACCTAGCTCAAAAAATAAGTAATGTTGCCTAGGTGGTATTCCCACACTGTAATTTGGTAATAAAAAAATAGTTAACTTCTCATCTTAACATGAAGTATTGGAAATGGATTTCTTTGAAATACATTTTTTACAAGTGAATGATCTTGTTAAGACTAAAATATGCAAGAAATGGTCATATTTACATGCATCCATTTATAACTATGGAGGATAACAACTATACATATCTTACAAATGATTGAAGTAATATTCTTAAAACCCATATCAATAATACAAAATATCTAAAAGATAACATTATAATTTATATTTATACCAGGGAACTTATAATACAATAGAGAAGAGTTATAAGTATCTCTCAAACGTATCTTCAATTTAAAGAAGAAGTAAAAAAATCTTCACTATAAAAAAGTAAATTCTTCTATGAAACATTCTCAGCCCATGGAACTCACCCACACACCTCGGTAAATAATAAATAACTCTAATGTGGTAAGACCACTTTTTACTTTGGTAAAATCATAGTAGATAACTCCCGATATTAGCATGAAGGATTGTCAGTGTATTTCTTAGTTATACATTAGTAGTTTGGCTACGAAGACACAAGAGTTCCATTGGGAATTGAGAATGTCATACATTTATGCAAGGGAATGATCTTGTTGAAACTATGAAACTTGCAGCTTAGAAGAGTAAAACTAGCATAAACGACCATATTTAGATGCATCCATTTATAACTATGATTAGGTTAACAACTATGCATGTCTTACAAAAGATTGAAGTGATATTCGTAATACCCAGATCAAAAAATATAGAAGATAAAAAATAGGGAATTATCTTTAAACCCAGAACAAAATATAAGGGAAATAAAACCAAATGATATTCTTCATCTCATAATAATTCAACAGAGAAGAGTTAGAATAATTCATGCCTGAAATTTTCTTCAAATATTGTGCTTCACAAGCCAAAATGGTCTTATGAAATAGAGGGATCCCAAAGAAGAAAGGTTCAATAAAAAAGTGGAGAGAACAAACAATATCTCAGAAAATTCTTCAAATATTTTGCTTCACAAGATGAAATAGTCTAACGAAATACAGGGAGCCCAAAGTGGAAAGGATGAACAAAAATTAGACAGGATAAACCATAAAGCATAAAGGATGAAAAAGAAAGAGGGGTGAACCTTGTAATTCCCAATACCTCTCTGTCATTGAAAACAAAAACCTCCATAGATATCTCTACTGTGCCACGGAGTGAGTGAATTAAATGCCATTAATTTCACCAATTTCCCTCCACAGTAAATTTGAAGATGTGTTTGAAAAACACATACCTTCAATTAATAATAAATAAATAGTGGTAAACAATATATTTTCAAATTAATGGCCTCGCTATGCCATAGTAAAAACAAATATAAATATTAAATAATATCATAGCCATGTTTTAGGTTTAATACTTGAACTTAAAATAAAATTTAAATTTTCAAAAAAATTCATAGCCATGTTTTAGGTTTATTGCATTTAAAATAAAATATAAATTTTAATCTTTATCATAGTCGTGATTTGGGTTATTAACATTTAAAATAAAATATAGATTTTAAACATTATCATAGCCATGTTTTAGGTTAGTTTTTGCATTTAAAATTAATTGATACTAATTTATAATAGAGAGAGGGAGAGATGCATGCATGGATAATTAGTAAACTTGTGAGAGAATATACAAGATGTTTAATTTCAAATTTCAATAGTATTATTTTATATATGAAATTTCATATATAGTATGAATATTATTATTTAATTTTCTATTACGATTGGAAATAAGATATAGGAATAATATATTTAAATGTTTATTATGTTATGCACATTAACCATTCGTTAGTGTCTCATTGTTTTCAATAATAAATATGGTCAAGAGGAGAGGGATAGTTAGGAAACTATATATGACGCGTGGATTTCATGAAATCACTCGAATGTTGAATCATTTAGAGTTTTATTATTTTGATGATAATATGCATATGACCATTCTCATATAAAAATATTTTAATCATTGTGATGAGAATGGGCATATACCCATTCTCATAAACTCAATATAGAAAGAAAGTAAAATTCTCCTATGTGAAATATAAAGAATTAATGACAATTAGATCCTTCTATGATAATTTTTATAATGGACATATTCCCATTCTCATAGTTACGGAATATTTTAAGTATGAGAAATTCTTGTAAAAGTAGAATATGTTATTTTACTATGATGAATATATTTAGATGAAGTGGTTATGGAAATGTTATTTTACTATGATGAATATATTCTATTTATCCTCTATTTATTTATTTCTCTTTTCATTTTAAATTCAACATCATCTATTTATCCTCTATTTGGATGAAGCGGTTAGCAAATGGAAATGTAACCTCTATTTATTTCTCATCATTTAAATTCAATTGGGTCAAGTTCAATCATAGTTTGGAAATCATGTTATAAATATATTCATGTCAATTTTAATTATATGCATAATTTTGAAGCATTTCCAAACCTTACTGAATCATAGAAGTTTGTAACTCATGTGCTATGTGTATTCAATATACTTATGGTTGTACATATATGATAATTTTAAATTTATTTTATGCAATGGTTTAAGATATTTTCTATCATCTCAAAAAAAATATTTTATGTTGTTACAACATCAAATACTTTTGAATTTGTAGAGGAAGATCATGTGGACTTACTTTTAAAATGAACCAAAGTTGCAGAGAGGAAGAGTATATCCAAGTAGGAAGACACTACATTGCAAAGATGTGTGAAGAGGTTTTTTTGTTGTCAGTGTTAACATATTATTGGATGGAAGAGTAAAATTTCCTTTCTTAGTTGATTAATTTGAAACCTTGTTAGATTTCGGGAATAAAGGATACTCCATTGCTTGGGAAGAGATTGAAGTGTCATAGTATGTAGATTCATCCATTCCCCCAATTCGAGTAGAGAAAAGATTTTTAGTGGTTTAGAGTATTACAATGTAGAGAGTGATGGAGATTGTAGTGATGACGCTGAAAACACCATCAATATAGGTCCTAAAGATAGAATATATTTTTTCATAGATAATTCCATTTTCAAACAAAAATATTGTAGTAGAGATTATGACATGGTCATGGGTTATATAAACCATATGCTAGAAGATCATAAAATTAATTCGTAGAGGTTGGGTCATTTGAATTTTGGTGTATGGATAGAAAATGTGATAAATATGTGTTCTAATTGCTCGGACTTGATACAACCTAATAAATGAGTAGTTTGGAAAATAAATTTTTGATTTTCAATGAAACAAGAAGTTCCATTATTAGTAAGCAAGGGAGTGTTGGGATGTGGAGCCTATTTTTGGTCTTCTAGAATCAGCATTGAAGTGTTTGAGTTCAAACAATTAAATTTGGAGACTTCGGGAGAAATTTTCGACTCATATTTTAGTTTTGTGTTGCATATTTTCTGTTAATTTATTTTTAACTGGTGGCTAACTTGTTGTTGACATAGTGATGGTTTCTCCAGCCATGGGAAGTTGAAAGGTTACGACTCTCAAAATTCTAGGGCAAGCTTTAGAACTTCCTAGAAGGACTGTAATCTTATAAATAGAGGTGTTACGGGTGTCTTAATGTATCAAGAGTAATCTTGAATGTATCTTGGGTGATCAATAGAGGTCTTGAGTCTTAGAACATCAAGAGGTGATCAAGAGTGATCAAGGTTGAGAAATTGGGTGTTAATCATGTCTTAGATGTGGTTTAGCATCTTTGGGAATTTTGTTTTGAATTCATGAGTGATTGTTGTGTAATTGTAACTAAGAGACTGTGATAGTAAAATCGAGAAAGTTCTTGGTGGAGGTAACCCACATTGGATGAACCACGTTAAATCTTGTCTTATCTTATCTTGTGTATTATATATATATATATATATATATATATATATATGTTATATTTATGCAAATTTATTTCTCGTAAAATAGTTTCCTACTACAATGATTTGAGGAATTTTTCCACATATTTTTTATTTAATTCCTAATAACTGGTATTAGAGCTTTGGTGTTTTCTTATGAAGTGGTAAATTATAGGGAAAGTTTATCTTGAGTGGGAGCTATGTGAGATGAGAGAAGATCGAGGGTTGAGAAGTTAAATGGGAAGAACTTTTGTTTGTGGAAGATGCATATGGAGGATTACTTGTATTAGAAGGACCTCCATATTCCTTTGGCTGGAAAAGAAAAGAAACCTACAACCATGTCAGATGAGGATTGGGAGTTTCTGGATAGAAAGGTGCTTGGGGTAATTTGGTTATGTCTTGCATATTTGGTTGATTTCAACATATCACAGGGCTCATATTTAGAAGGTCTCATGAATGAATTGGGGAATTTATATGAAAACCCTTAGTCCCTAATAAAATAGTTTTGATGAAAAATTTATTTAATATGAAGATGTCTAAGAATGGTTTTGTTGCTGATCATTTGAATGAGTTTAATACGTTTTGAGTATGTTAAACTCGGTGAAAATTGAATTTGATGATGAAGTCAGCAATTTTTTGATTTTTTTTCTCATTACCAGATAGTTGGGACAACTTGGTTATGGATATAAGTAATTTGGCCTCAAATAATTCAAATTTGAAGTTTGAAGATGTGATAGGTGTGATCTTAAAAGAGGAAATGTGAAGGAAGAACTCTAGGGATTCTTCTACTTATGGAAATGCTTTGACCATGGAGAGCAAAGGGAGACAAAAGAACAGATGGAAAGGTAACCATGGGAAGTTGAATGATCGTGGAAGGTCAAATTCTATGAGAAAGTTGGAATGTTGGTACTGGGAAGGTTGGTCATGCTAAGAAATATTTATGGGCTCTTCAGGACAAGAAGAACAAGAAGGAAGAAACTAAGGAGGTAAATATGGTAGTAGGTGATGTTTGTTAGGATGCCTTAATTATTTCCTTAAATTATATTGGTGAGTCTTGGGTGTTAGATTTAGGGGATTCTTTCCATGCTACCCCACATAGAAATTACTTCACTGATTTTGTTCAAGGTGATTTTGGACATGTATATCTTGGTGATGATGAACCATGCAACATAGTAGGGAAAGGTTTTGTTTGGGTGAAAATGTAGAATGGGAACAAATGGCTACTTAAGGATGTCAGGCATGTGCCTAAGTTGAGGTAGAACTTGATATCGATGGGTTAGATGGGTAGTGATGGTTGTATGCGATTAGTTTTATAATGGATTCTTGGAAGGTTATCAAGGGAGATATTGTGGTTACAAGAGGTAAGAAATTGGTACTTTGTATTTAACCAGTGGTGTTCATTATTGTAATTTAGTTGTTGCAGATGGAGATACAAATTTGTGGCACCATAAACCCACCATATGAGTCAAAAGGGCATGTAGATTCTAAAGGATAGGTTTCCCAGATTAAAGGAGTTAGATTTGGACTTCTATGAGGACTGTGTGTTTATGGGAAACAAAATCAAGTGAGATTCATCAAGGTAGGACCTACCAGGAAGGAGGGTAAGTTTGATTTGGTGCATACAAACATATGGGGGCCAGCTAAGGTAAACTCTATTGGTGATTCATGTTATTATGTCACTTTCATTGATGATGTAACTAGAAAATTTTGGGTATATTGCATTAGAAATAAATATGATGTGTTTGAAACTTTTAAAATATGGAAATACTTGGTTGAGAATGAAACATATCTCAAGCTTAAATGTCTCGGGTCGATAATGGAGGTGAGTATTACGGTAATGAATTTCTTGGTTACGATTTGGTGAATGGGATTCATAGGAAAAGGATGGTTACAAAGACTCCAGAGGAAAATGGAGTGTCGAAAAATAATGAATAGGACAATCATGGAGTATGCTAGGTGTATGAGGTTACATGCAAGGCTAGCACTCATGTTTTGGGTAGAAGTGGTGAAAATAGTTGTTTATCTTAATAACAAAGGACCCTTTATGGCCTTGGATGGAGGTATAACCGAGGAGGCTTAGTCTGGTAAAAAAATGATTACTCATTTCTTAGAGTATTTGCATGTGAGGTATTTTTTCACATTGATAAATATGATAGGACCAAGTTAGATGCTAAGTATGAGAAATTCACGTTTTTGATATGGTGAGGATGACTTTGGTTTCCGTGTTTGGAGTCTTAAGGACAAGAAAATATTTTGGTCTAGAGATATTTTCTTTAATGAAAAAGTCATGTATAAAGATCAGTTGCGGGTGTATAAAGAGGAAACAAAGAAATAATACATAGTATTAGAGGACATTGTAGATGAAAGGTGTAAAGGGGCCTGTTCGGGTGTAACATGTTCCAACACGGCCGCTTCGAACCTACTCATTAGGAATCCCAAAATCCCAAGGTGAGAATGTCTTCTATGGTAATAAGGGAACCTAAAAATTTTACTCCATCTTTGAACTATTTATTACTCAATGATAGTGGAGAGATAGAGTGATTTGAGGAAGCAGTGCAAGTGGATGCTAGGAAGAAGTGGGAGTAGGCCATGGATGAAGAGCATATATCTCTTAGGGAGAACTGGACTTGGGATCTAGTGGAGTTACTCAAGGAAAGAGAGAATTAAAGAACAAGTGGGTGTACAAAATCAATGAGGAAGATAAAGGAAGAAATAGGTAGAAGGCCCGGTTTGTTTTCAAAGGATTTGCACAAAAGAAAGGTATATATTTTGCTGAAAATTTTCTCCTATTGTTAAAATGAATTCTAATATGATTTTTCTTGGTTTAGTAGCGATCAAATACTCTCACTTAGAGAAGTTGTATGTGAAGACTACATTCCTTCATGGTGAGTTGGAGGAGGAATTATATATGCAATAGCCACAAGGTTATGAGGTCAAAGGGAAAGAGAGGTTAGTGTGCAAATTGAAGAAGAGCTTGTATGGCTTAAAACAGGTTCCTTGAAATGGTACAAGAAGTTTGATAATTTTATGTAGGAGCAAGGTTACTCTAGGTGTCACTCAAACCATTGTGTGTACATCAAGAAGTTTTTGATGGTAGTAATATTATTCCTTTCCCGTATTTGGATGATATGCTTGTTATAGGGAAGACATGTAGGAAATAAAGGTACTCAAGAAGCAACTAGGTGACTCCTTTGCTATGAACGATTTGGGGAAGCAAATCAAATCCTTGTATGAGAATAAATCAGAAAAAGAAGGAGAGAAAGATGGTATTATCTCAATAACAGATAAATAAATAAGGTCTCGGAGAGTTTTAATATGTAGGATGTTAAACCGGTTGGTACTCCTTTGGTAAGACTTTTTAAATTATCAAAGGAGTAGAGTCCTTAGACTAAGGAGGATAGAATCCAGATGTCCAGGGTACCATATTCATCAAAGTTGGTGGATTTATGTATGCTATGGTATGTACTACACCTGATATTTCCCATGCAATGGGAGTAGTGAGCAGGTTTATGAGTGATCCAAGTAGAGAGCACTAACAGGCAGTGAAGTGGATCCTTCGGTATTTGAGAGGGACCATGGGAGTAGCATTGTGTTTTGGTGGATTAGACACTACATTGTATGGCTATGTATATTCGACATGACATGATATTTTTACAACAAGAGGAGCACAACGGTTATGTATTTATGATTGGTGATACAAGGGTGAGATGGATTTCAAGGTTATAAAAGGTTGTGGATTTTTCAATCACATAGGCTGATTATGTTACTGCCACAGAGGAAAGCAAGGAGATGATTTGTATACAATAGTTTCTTGATGAGTTTGGGAATAATCGGGAAGTTGGGAGACTATAAATTGATAGTCATAGCACTATTATATTGGTGAAGAACTTTACTTTCCACTCTAGGACAAAACACATTCAGGTGAGATATCATTTCATCAAGGAATATTTAGAAGAAGATAAGTTGAAGCTAGAAAAGATTCATACAAGTCGAATCCTATGGATATGATGACCAAGTCACCACAAGGAGAAGTTGAATTTGTGTTCAAATTTGGTTTCCTTCATGAATGCTAATGAAGTATTGAGAAATTTTCTCGGTGGAAACAATCTCCAAGTGGGATATTGTTGGGGTGTGGGGCTTGTTTTTGGTCTTCTAGAATCATCATTGAAGTGTTGGAGTTCGAACGGTTAAGTTTGGATACTTCCGAGATCATTCTACAATCGAGTTATGGTTTCATATTGTGTATTTGTTGTTAAGTTTCATTAGCTGGTGATTAAATGGTTGTTGACACGGTGACATTTTTTCAGCCATGGGACATTGAAAGGTTATGACTCTCAAACTTCTAGGGTTGTCTTTAGAACTTCCTAAAAGGACTGTAATCCTATAAATATAGGTGTTAGGGAATCTTGATGTATCAAGATTAATCTTGATTGATCAAGAGATGTCTTGAGTCTTATAACATCAAGAGGTGATCAAGAGTGATCAAGGTTGAGTAATTGGGTGTTAATTGTGTCTTAGATGTGGTTTAACATCTTTGGGAATTCTGTTGTGATTTCATGAGTGATTGTTGTGAAATTTTAACTTAGAGAAGAATGTGATAATAAAATTTGAGCAAGTTCTTCGTGGACGTATCTCACATTCAAAAGTGAACCATGTTAAATCTTGTCTCGTATTCTTATATATATATATATATATATGATGTTATATTTCTGCAATTTTATTTCTACTAAATAGTTTCCTACTGTTGTTATTTGAGGAATTTTTTCCACATATTTGTTCTTTAATTCATAACAGGGAGTGCTCAACTATATGGTCTACACCTTATACATAGTGATCAACATAATTTGAATTTCAAGGGAGTTATTACAAAATTAATCCATTCTTTGCTTGATTGAGTGTAAATTTGTTGTAGAGGGAACAATTGCTAATGTAGTAGAATGAGACATGGTACGTTTTAATAGATTATATGCCAATAGTTTAGGTGTGCATAATGATAGAGTATTCAACCTTCCATGTAAAGGATGTTCCCTATCTTAAATATCTCTCATACAATGGATTGATGGGAAATTGGTGACATATAAACGGTTCTCATATGAATATTAGATTTAAAGAAGTCCCAATTTTTTTGAATTCATCGTGTAGATGAATTAGAAGAGAGAAAAACTTAGTTTGTAAATCCAATTTCATATGATGACACTAACCACAATTAATCCAACAGAGTGATAAAAATAGCTTATAATGGTAAAATTTTTTGGAAGCTTGGATACCCCTCAAGCCAATCCATCAAATAAAAATTCTAACGAGGATTGAAAATGGTCAATATTTTTACAAGAAGTAGAAAATGCAATGTTTAGTTGTTATAAATATAATTTTCTCCAAAAATTACCTCTTGATTCAGTTAGAGTTCACAATATATGGCACACAACTAGATCCTTGAATGAAATTGTCAAAATAATTTTGTGTTTGATGTGTTAACAAAAATGCCATCTTCAATATTAGTGGGAAATCTATAGAGGTATATAAAATTAAACTTGATGGGATGGATGTTTTTAAGAATGCATGGCACAAAGTTTATTAGTACCCAAGGAGTTCCTTCTATAAACATAAATCTGAATGGATAAGCATAAATAGGTTGACATTGAATGGTAACACTGGAAAAGAGAAACAAAGGTCAAACAATGCTACAACAATTACCTGCATATCAATAATTTTTGAAATAAATTCATATATCTCTCCGCATCTAACTTTGTCTATAGGATAGGATGGAGTAAAATTTCCTAAAGGTTTTGTCCTTCATTATATACACAAAATATATTGCGAAAAAAGTGCAATGAGGAGCTTCAATTCTTGAATCATCCTTAGTTGTCACAATAAAGCTTCAACAACATAATGACAAAAATATTTCAACATGTTTCCATTGCAAAAAATAATTTCTTTGCCAAGTGTGATGAGTGCACATGATTTGTACAACAAATGTAGATCCACCACATTCCCATAAGAACTCACAAATACTAAGGAGGACAAAACATGGCACAATAAATATATTCGAAGTTTTCATGCAACTTACTATCCACATAAATTACAGTCATAAGAACAACCTCATGGATTCTTAAGCATTGTGCATGATAAAATGGATAAAATGAAAACTTCCATACCAAGGATGGGTAAAAAATCAAAGTCAATAAGTAATGTTATGAACCTACCAGTTACTTTGATTGGTATGCTTACACATGGACACAAGATAGGGGGTTTCAACCATTTTTGCCTGCCAATTGTTGAACGTAGAGTAGACTATATAGTCACACCATTAGCTTTGTGTCTCTAGAAGATTGAAGAACTTGTAATTGATGAGTATGGAGATTTATTGTATAGTTATGGATCATCCCAAAAACCATTGCATTATACATTATTACAAAATGATGTGCATGAAAAATATAAAAGGTACAAGGAAAACTTTGACCATTCAAGATCAATTAGTTTTTCTAGTGTGAATACATTATTCATAAAGAAACTACCAATCCTTTACTTAAAATTCAATAATTCTTTGAGTGATAACAATAATTGTACCTTATTTGCATTTTCATCACTATTGACAACAAAAAAGGTTTTCAACTTTGTGTATCTAAGCTTCCTTCTAGTGGGACACACTCATGAGGATATAGATGGGACTTTTGTAAGATTAAAATCATTTTTACATAAAGTAGACACATTTTATTTTCCACATATCATGGAATCTTATAAAACATGCCAATAAGGGTCAAGTACTTTAACTCCTTACCTTATTGAGGAAGTGTACAACTTAAAGGAGGTTATGGATCCATTCTTATTGGATATAAACCATAAGATAGTGGTTATTAGAAAACCTAAGATGTTTAGATTCTATGTTGTGGATGGAATACCAATGATGGATTACGAAGAAAAATAAATGATCTGCAATGGTCTCGTTCTATCCAGATATGGTGTATAAAGGATAATGGTGAACAAATCTTATCGAAAGGAAACCTCCTTTGGTACCTTTCAAAGAACTAAAATAAATGGAAGATCTAAAAAATGGAATAAAATCATATATTGAGCATTGGGGAAAAGCACAACATTAGACAGTGGTTACTTATTGGCTTCCAAAGATCATGTATTGGGAAATTTTTTACATGCTTTGGATAGACCATTTGTAAATGGTAGCGGGAGGTCAAATGTTTGGATTTGGACAAAACAAGATAAGAGAAATACATATATGACCAAATAATAAAGCCACATATATTCACAAAGAAGACAACATTAGTCAACATATCCCAAGTAATAATGACATTTACATTGGGTCTATTTGTGGAAGATATAAATAATAATTAAATCCATTGAAGGATGCATTCAAGGAAAAATGCTACTTATACGACCGGGAAATGATAATGCAAAGATATTGATGGGGAGAGAAGATGGGAATTTTTTCCTTCAACCATGAGGAATGATGTAAATAAAAGCTTATAGTTAAATATTGTAAACCTATAGGGAGAGGAGAAGGTGCAACATTGTATTGGGATTGTTTAAAGCCAAAAAAACAAGGACCATCTCGAGAAAACCCTAAAGCATATATTGATGTGGATAACATCATCTGGGAATGGATACCAAAAAAAAATTCCAAAGTGGAAGTATAAACATACCCGATAAAGGACATGTGGCCATTAAATCATACCTTGAACTACTTGAACAAGATAACGAATGTTGACTTGGAGAAACTATTGAAGATCAATTTTTTTATGTGAAATCATCTTGGCCTAGGATGTGGTTGTTATTTTTTTCCAATTCCTTGGTCTTATAAAAATTATCGTTGTAATTTTATTTGATAGTTAAATGAAAGACTGGGTATTATATTACTTTGGAAGATTTTTGATAGTATACTTTTATAAAACATTGTCTTTATTTTAGAAATATTATATCTTATTAATGTATTAATAATATAATTTCCACCATGTAATTAATTTAGTTTTAAAAAAACTCCTTAATTATGCTCTAAGTAAATTTACGAGGATAAATGGATCTTGTGATTTAAAGGGAATAAGATGTGATTTACAAGGAATTCATTTCAAAATATTAAAGTTTTGGATTTTTCAAGGAATTAGCCTTGATTTATGCATTCATTACAAACACAAAATTATATGGTCTTTTCCTAAAGCTATGTATCATAATTCTAGATAACTTATTTTATAACTATTCTAATAAATTTATAAAATACAAACCTTTCTAAATTCTAGATACTAAATTATATGCCTAGGATCCCTTAATTCTTGAATGCATAACTATAGTATTTAGAGTGCCAAGATATATTATTTAATGCTCTCAACAATAGTGTCTGAAATTCACCACTAATTAACCTACTTTACAATCCCGTTAGTGTCTCTAAACACTTTTATCTACTATATATAAATTTTTCCATCAATCAAACGACCTTGATCAAATCATTCTACAATATCATTGACATTATTTGTGAAATTAATTTGTACTCTATGTAGGAGTAGAAGGTATATTATAAGGACTCTAGAGAGATGAGGAGAACACACATGATACCTCTAAATTTTTATTTGAAAACATAAAAATAAATTATATATAGTCTATCACTTGATACTTATTCTTTAAAAACCCGCAATATGATAATACTTACTTTGTATTTAATTTAACATGTACATTTATCACATTGTTTAAATTTTCAAAAGTGGTCATAATCCCTCATATATGAATCATATAAGAAGAATAGATATAAATTTGATACACATAGAAATAATTAGGAACATACTTGTAACATGAGTTTGATGAGAATGGACATATGTCTATTCTCATAAACTCAATATTTTCTTCTTATTTCATACAACATTTACCCATATCACATTGTTTTAATTTTCAAAAGGGATCAAAATCCCTCATATTGGAATCATAGAAAAAGAATTGAGATAAATAAAATACACATAAAAAGAATTAGGAACATAGTTGTACTATGAGTGTGTTGAAAATGGGCATATTCCCATTCTCATAAACTCAATATAGAATTAGTAACATACTTGTATGACATAGTGTAAATATTGGAATCCCATATTACACTACTTAAAAACCAATAATAAACATATTGAAATCCATCCATATCTTTGATTTTTGACTTTTTTTCTTTCTATGTATTTTCCCCATCCATATGTTTTCATTATCATTTCCTGGTCATAATAAACATAATGAAAAATGCTACATATTTATTTTTGGTTGGTTGATTTTTGAATTTTTACCTTTCTATGTATTTTACGTGTAAGAGAAATTACTTGGGTGGTTGATTTTGGAAATATTTTAGATTTGGCCCATGTGGGCATGTGCTTGGAATTAATGCTTTATGGGGATTTTGTTTTTCTTTGGGAACTTAGGATGTTGTCACTTGGCACAATCCTAAAGGGGATAATCATTGATATTTTTCCTATATAAGGATTCTCATCTTTCTCATTTTGTGGTGGAGTAGCCTTTGACTTAAATAATTTCTATCAATATTGTTTTGGAAAGTGTTTAAGTTACATTGATCTGGTCCAAGAGGACAAGATGAGAAAGAGGTTGGTGCCTTTCCTTTGTTATTTTCTTGCAAATGTTGTTTTATCTTTCCATCCTTGATGGAATGTATGTGTTTTTATGCTCATTTGGGTAGTATGGAGTTTTCCTTCATGTTGTGTACTTTTTATGCACCCATTATGGGGCTAACAAGTGTATTTGTGCGTATGGGGGAAGGTAGGTTCATTAAGGAGTTATAAGTAGAGGTTAAACTGAAGTAAAATTTGTGTATTCTTATGTAGGAACCAAAGGGACTTGGGTGATGCTCTAGTGGAGAGTGGAGGGATAAATGGGTTTGAATAAATCAGGTGGAGGGATAAGTTTGAATGCATTCTTATTTTTATTTATTTGGAGGAAACCATAACTTATTCCCATTTCCTTAGTGGAGTGATAAGTATTTCAAAATGCCTCTAGTTCACCTTTGCAAACCATTAGAAACTTTGTAGTGTGTGTTTGTGTATGAAATGTGTCTCTTTTTCTCTCCCAAGTCTTCTTGTCCACATACTTGTTTGATTTTCTTGAAATGCATGTGTTTGGTAATTTGGGAAAAAATCTATGATACAAGTTTTGGTTTTGGCTACAAATGATTTTCAGGACTTGGATGATTCATGTGGCAATGGCGAAGGGATTTTCCCCATTGCTTGGCTAGGAGGTGAATGTTTCCTCCACCTCCCTTTTGGTGTGTTGGAAATGAGTTTGCAAAGTGAAAACAATGGTGGAGACCTTTTAGTGGTAAATTTAAATGTGAAAATTAAAACATATGAGTTGTTTGTATGAGAAAATGTGTTATTTTGTTTAGTGAAATGAAAATTTTATCATGGGACAAAGAAAAAGAGTCTTCTTTTGTTACTGATGTCGATGAAGAATTCATTTTGTATTTTAACTAAAAAAATAAGTTCATGTTTTCATGTAAACTTGTAATACAATAATAAGCCCATTTTTCCTCTCTCTTGTTATGTGTACATGTCTTTGTAATGAAATCAAGAAAAAGAGTATGTTTTATAAAGTTGTTACAATTTCAACCTCTTTCCTCTTCATAGTGATTTATTGATGTAATGACAAACATTGGTTAAAAATCAGACTTTCCTTTTATTCTTGTACTAACCTTAGTTGAGAAGCATTCAATAATATAGTGGTAACAAATTGTGCCAATTTACCTAATTTCATTTATCTTTATTTTGTTACAAAGCTACTTAAAGGAACAAAATGAACTTTATTACTTGAGAGAAATTGATCTTATTATGGGTTATGAAATTTAAATTGGATATAATACTTGTTTATCTCTTCCTTTTTTATTTAACTATTCTAAATAAGAGTGTTAAATGCTCATTTCTCAAGAAACTTAAGTATAAAATGTTACATATGAGTTGTAAATGGAAGTTGAAAATCCTTATTGAGAAAACTTGACTATTGAAAAGAAATTAGTGGGTAATTAACTTAGCCATTTTAATCCTCTATAGAAATCTATTGAATTCATTTTGAAACATAATTATATGTGTAATAAGAAATTAGTTACTTGTAAATTTTAAAAAATGAAACCTTATTATGTAAGTCCAATTTAAAATCATATAAGTTATTATAGAAGTGAATAGATTGGGTTTTTTTGATTATTGTTATCAATTAAAATATGGGTGGAGAACATGTAGGAGTGGAGAAAGCCTTGTGCATCGGGTTGTAGAGAGATAAAACCATATGGGAAATTATGAAGAAAAATAGTAGTACTAATTACTTGTTCAAGTTAAAATCTAGTTATTTGGCCCTATTTGCATATTTTTGCTGCATGGGATAATGGGGTGGTCACCAATAGAGGGGTTGGATTACATGTTATAAAGGACATTATCACCAAGGTTTCAAGTATCTTGACTGATGGACTTAATATTTTTAAAGATAGATCGAGAAGGATGGAAGAATTGGACACCTTCTTCTTATTCGATGAAAGAATCTTGTTCATGGAGGATGGTATTTCTCGGGTTGATTTACCTAGTAGGTGGTTGGAGGTTTGATTTTACATCATGAAATATATAAGATGGGATGGTAAGTTACGTAAATTGAAAACCCACCACTTATCTTTTCTAATTAATTTTCAACACAATAAAAGGATGAATATTCCCTTTTATATGTTATGTTCCTTGAAGAATTCCATTCTAGACTTCCAGGATGAAAATAATGTCACCCGCTTCATCAGGCGCTTATTCTCTTATTACTGAAAGTTGGCTCCCCTATTTTAGGACCTAGGGTTTTTTTCTTTGAAAAGGAAGGTAGTTCTAGTGATGATTTGGAATATTTTCTTCCCCTTTCTGAAAGATTAAAGTTACTAAATAGGAAGAATAATAAGAATATGGATTACAAAATGACTTCTTCCTTCAAATCTTAGTAGGTGGGTGTGGTTTGGGTATCAATTTAGAGAACAAGATGAATAATAATATTTCGTATATTGTTTTTCAAAAGTTTGACTCTTTATAAATTATTGTGGGATATCTTAATGTGGATAATAGTAACTGGTCATAATGGTAAAGAGGTTAAATGTTGAGGTTATTATGCATGGGAAGATACTTGTTGTTCTATAATATAACAAAGGTCAGAGGACTCGGTCAAGGGTAAAAATATGAGGCTTTATCTAAGAAAAAAAGATGAAGAGGCATATAATATCCTTCACCATCAAAATACTAGGGAAGGACCGGCATCTAGGACTAGGCTCAAGAATTTTTAGTAGCTCTTTTTCTGAATTTGCACAAGGTATGATTTGTTTTTTCCATATTTTTTATGGTTTTTCTCTGAACCTATTTTCTGAGTTTTCCTCCTTTGTATTTTTCTTGAGTTAGTACCTTTTTGAATCTTTTTTTGGTGGCTTAATACCTTTTTAATCTTTAATGAATATCTCTTTTAATGGCCTTTGGAGCCTATCCAATTATTACCAATAAAAATAGACATTTTAATACATTGTATGCTTCATATTTGTAATGTCTTTAACCATTATCAACAAAATAAAGAGTGAATGAAACCATAAATACCTTTAAGCATTCAGTGGAAAAGTGTAATTCTATCTCTATATTATTTTGAGGTAAATTACACACACACACACATTACAAATATAATACATTGATAAAATTATGTATATTATAACCATAATAAAAATATACCACCATATATGTTTAAAACTGAGTTTCATTAATATAAGAGTTATATGTATCTAGACACACACACACACACACACACACACACACACACACACACACACACACACACACACACACACACACACACACACACACACACACACACACACACACACACACACACACACACACACACACACACACATATGAATAATTGTTATTATTTATTAATTAATCTAAAGGTTATTATTTAATGTGTGTGTGTGTGTGTGTGTGTGTGTGTGTGTGTGTGTGTGTGTGTGTGTGTGTGTGTGTGTGTGTGTGTGTGTGTGTGTGTCTAAACATAATTAAAAGTATATTTAAAAGGAATAAAAACATGAGGGTTACAAATTTTGAATGGTACAACACCATTTCCCCTTAAATGCAGTATTGGCACACCACCACATACATATGTATACATACACAAATACATGCATATATAAATATATATATATGTATATATAAAATATATATACATATGTATACACACACACAGATATGTGTGTGTGTGTGTGTGTAAATACATACATACATACATATATATACTTATATATGTATATGTATGTATGTATGTATGTATATGTGTGTGTATATATATCTATGTATATACATTCAATCTTCAAAACATGAAGCTCCATATCTCAACCTGCACCTACACAACAAAAATGAGAGGGAAAATGAAAAGAAGGGAAAAGAAATTTTTGGTATAGCCATAAAGATGTATTTATAGGGATTTTTTAATACCTATATCTTAGGGGAGGATTTCCAAATCTAATGGCTCTCATTACATCCTCCTCCCGATTTGACTTGACGAAAGTGAACTAATGATAATAGAAGGTCCTACACTAGATTAATATTGTGTTTATTTAACTTAGGAACCTATATATAGTGATGGGGAATAAATAAATAAAAATGAGACCTAAGTTAATTATAAACCCCTAGTAATGATCTTAATGGATTTTATTCCAAGTATTGGTTGAATAAGATGTGGGTTATTTCTTTAAAATGTTTATATTAATTAGATATGTATTTACGAGTTAACTAAAAGTTTTATATAACCATAAGGCATATTGAAGGAATTTTTAACACTATTAGTGCACTTAGGAAAGATCGATTAAACAACTATCTGAAAATAATATTTGCAAATGTGACTTTAAGATAGCTGCTGGAAACTTTTAAAATTATAACCAATTTTATAAATTAACCATCCAAACAGATTATTAGTTTCACCAATGTAATTGAGTCCATGAATGACACCATCACACATGAGTTAAGACATAATGGCATAAGTGGTAATTTCCCCATGACAATGCAAAAACCAATTGAATAACACAACTTCAGTTTTTTCATTAATTATTTGTAAATAAAATTTAAAATTTAAAATTATTCCATAATTGTACCATTAAATCAATTTAATTTGATTGTATTAATTTGGGGCATCACATTATTCTTCTTGAACCTATGTCCTTTACCCAAGTCACGGTATATCCATCAAGAAACCAAAACAGACCTAGAAAATAGGATCAAGTAGTAACATATTTCTGCCATACCTTCAACTTTTGGGATGTTTATTTACATATGATCAATGTCTTACAAAATATCCACACATTTTTACTATTACATGATGAAGATGCAAATGCTCAATTTACCATGGTTGATACAAGGAATAATCCAAAACCATATAAGGGGAAATATGAATACACATTATCAAGTAAGATTATAAAAAAAGATATCTGTTTAACCATGGAGAAATAAGAGAAATGAAACACAAAAGACCAATCTAAATATTTAAAATTTCATGCCACAAAAGGTGAAAGGGAAAAAAATGATGATGAACATAAATACTTACATAAAACAATAAAGATCCGGGAAGAAAATATTGGACTAAATGAGGAAGAAACATTTTCCAAGATAGAAAACTATTCAAGAGAAACAAAAGTGGCCAAAATGATATAACTTCTTAAGGAATATCATGACATATTTTAAAAAAATTGAAATAACTCCACGAGATAAAGGAGGAGGCATGAACTATGAAGATATAAATTAAGGAAGTGTTTAAACCATTAAAAAGGATACCTTAGAGACCAAATCTCAATCTCAAGGTAAAATTAAAGACATAAATTGATAAAATATTGACTATAAGTATTATCAAACCAGTAGATGAATCTGAATTGATCATCCCAATGCTAGGAAAAAATATGAAAACTAGAGAAATAAGGATTTTTGTATATCATAGGGAACTCAACAAGGATTTCATTCATTACCACTTTCCCACTCCATTTATAAAGAGGTGCTAGAAAATGTAGTATGAAGAGAAGTATAAATTTTCACTGATGGGTTCTTAGGTTACCACTAGCCTAGGATAGCCCCAAAAGATGAACATAAAGCAACATTTACCAAAAATCAAGATCCTTTATGTATATTGTGATGCCATTTGGATTGAAGAATGCACCAGGTAGTATTTTATGGTAAATTCATTCAATCAATTTATCTATGACTTCTTGGAAATATACTTAGATGATTGGAGAGTTTATATATTTCTAAAATACCACATTTGGGTATTATTCGTAATGTTCCAAATATGTCAAGCATTACAAATATAAATAAATATTAAGAAATACATATTCATTACACCATTTAGAACAATTTTGGGACATATTATTTGTAAAGAGGAATTTTTGATAGATCCTCTAAAAACATCCTCAATGATCACAATACCTCCTCCTAAAACACAAAAATATGTCGAAGTACAATAGTAGGATACAAATGTTATCATAGGAAATTCATAAGTAACTATGTGGCTATAAGTGCTCTATTGAATAACTATAGGAAAGGAAATAAAATAAAAAAATAGAATGGATGAAAGAATGTCCAAATTATTTTCGATACTTAAGGATAAAATTTGCATGCCCTAATCCTTATATTTTTGGAGTAGAAGGTTTCATTCCATCTACATGTAAATTATTTTGAAATAGAAATAGGTTCTCAGCATTAGCTCAACTATGGGATAAAATGGATCATCCCATTGCTTTTTCCAATAGAAAACTTGCTAAGCCAAAAATTAATTACTCACAACTGAAAGAGAAGCCTTGGAAATGCTATATACCCTCAAAAATTTAGCCTCTACCTATTTGATTCACCATTTTCCTTCTACATAGATCATGAACCATTGAAATACTTGATCGATAAAATAGTATTGCAAGGATGATTATGCAAATGGCTCATATTGTTTCAAGAATTTGATTTTACTATATTATTACAATAGGATAAATTGAATAATGAACCATGTTACTTCTCTAGGATTAAAATAGGAGAATACCAAGGTCTAATTGATGATGAATTTCTTGAGGCCCATATATTTTGGGTGGGGCCATTCCTAAAAGAGTTAGAAGAAATTGTACAATTACTATCTACTAGTGAATTCCACCAAGATATACAAAATAACAAAAATAGTGACTACTGACTTAAGATTTCCCATTTACCCTGACACACAGAGAATTATACAAAAAAATCAACATTATTTACTTATATGAGTAGTTCTACAACATGAAAAGATATAATATTGAAATAATATCACAAAGGAATAGTTGAAGAACATAATGGTGGATAAAAATAGCCATTAAAGTCATGATGACCAGCTTATTGTTGCCAACACTATTTATAATTTACCATAAGCATGCACACACAAAAGATGCTTATCATAGAGTAGGTAAGCCCAATGTAAGAGATGAAATTCCACTCAAACTAGTTCTATAATTGGCACCATTTTAAAAATGGGAAATATATTTTACTAGGCCCATCAAACCCATGAAAAATAACTCACAGGGAAAGATTCATCATCACATGAACCAAATACTTAAAAATATGGGCAGCGCCATGCCAATAAAATACTACACTACAAAAACCATGGAAAATTTAAGTTATGAGAACATAATAACTATATTTGGGTGTCCATTGAGCATCACAAGTGATCAAGGGAAGCATTTTATGAATCAAACAATCCAAGAAATACTAAAACACCTCATGGTCAACCATAACAGAAGTACCCCTTACCACTTGCAAGATAATGACAGTAGAATCATTCAATAATGTCTTTTAAAAATTCCTAACCAAGATATGCTCCCTTTAGAAGGTAGACTTGGATGTAAAGATACATATGGCACTATGAGCACATAGAAAAACATATTAAAGAATAACCAACTATTTACCATTTTAGTTAGCCTATGGATTAAAATTTTTTGGTGCTTATGGAATTTATCCTACCAAGTTAGAGACTAGTAGTAATTGTTAAAATTAATGAGGAGACATTAGTGCACGAAATACTTATCAAGTTAGAAAAAAATTGATGGAAAATGATTCATTTCCACTTACAACCAGACTCAAGAAAATAAAAGACAAAATGTGTGGCATGACAAACACTATAAACATAATGAATTTGATGTTGGAGATAAATTCCTCTTGTATGATATTAAATACAAAATACTTGGGAAATTGAATATCATATGGCTAGGGAGATATATAGTCAAAAATATCTTATCATCGAGCCCTTAATATGTGAAAGCTATAAGAAAAAGTGTTACGAGATATTTCTTAATAGACTATGGGTGAAGAATTATCATGTTGTAGAGTAAATAAAGGAATGAATTATATCAATCAAAAAAAGAGAAAGAGAAAGACTTTTCGTCCTATCTAAAAATTGAAAATAAAATAGGGTTGATGAGGAGAAAGGTGAAACCCCAAAAGGGTGACTTGTATCTAAAATAAAAATCAAGATAAGAGAATATAAATAAAGAGTAGTGTGAATAAGGAAAAACTCCATAGAGAAAATCACGAGACAAGATTAACTTAAAGGTAAGGAAAAAGAGTAATACCATGCGGTTAAGAAAGAACCCGGTAGAAAACTTGTAGAATAAAAGGATGAAAGACATTATCTACTAAATGGAATTGAAATAGAAAAAAATATGGAATGAAAGAAACAAAAATAAAAACCTATGTAAAAAGGGAAATAATTCAATATCCATGGAATAAAGGAGACAAAAATAATACATGTGAAATAAAGGAAACATATTAAAACTTGTGGAATAAGGGACTATAGGAAACATATTTTGATCAAATGAAATCAAGAAAAACTAGATGCCAAAAGAAGAACCATGGAAACAAGGAAAATATAAACCATGAGAAGAAAAAAACCATGGAACAAAGGAAAAACAAAAGAAAATGGGAAGAAAAGTGAAACCATGGAACAAATAAGAAAAATAACTCTACACAATGATGTAATATGGTTTAAATCCACACAATAAATAAGGGTGGAAATAATTGAGTAAGTTTTCAAATACTAAAACACAATAAAAATGAGAAATTTGCAATACATAAGAAGGATATTGGGAATAAACTAAATAAAGGAAGGAATATCAATGGAAAATTAATAAATAGGTTAGGTGAAATACGAAGGCTATATAAGCATAAGTAGAGGCAAATGAAAAAATATTCATCAATTTCAAAGAGAAGAGCCTTACAAATGGAGAACTTAATAAATTAGGGTTTCCAAGAATAAAGGTAAAATGGAAACCCCTACCATTGTTCCACAATTTGAGCTACCAAAACCTAAATTCTAGAAAGAACCCATAAATATATGCTACCAAACCTAGTAGGATATTTTTGTTGGTACCCAAATTATTCCCACCTTTTAAGTCAAGCAACATCAACAAGCTAAGCAGGATGCTTAGAGAAAGAAAAACCATGATTTAAGTCGTTTTGTAGTCGGGGATGGATCTAGTCTCTTTGTCACTTTGACTTGGGAAATGTTGGATAACACCTCACTAAGGGTATGACCTACCCTATTACTTTAGGTTTTGCCTGCAACTAGGGGTGAGAGGACCCATTTTGTAACCTATATTTATGAAAGAAATGGATGGAATAACAATATTTAGACTCTCTTTCTTAGGTAGGTGGAAAAATGTAGCCTCAAAAATACATGGTCAATGTAGACATCATCTAACTCTCATGAGTTGTCACACTAGAAAATGCAGATGTCTCTAAATAAGGCTCGGGTTACTAAAGACAATGATAGTTCCATCTTGCTTCTGTATATTTTTTATAAAGGATGGAAAGAAATAATAAATTTCCTTAGCATTTGTGCATAAACAATGCAAACATGGGTAATTCGGTGGATCAGATGGTTATTGATTGTGGTTTTGATGTATTGATGGGAGATCAAGCAGGATAAATTTGATTATACAAAATACTTAACTGAACCTTAACAAATGTTGTAGATAATTATTCTTGATGCAAAATACAGATCACACAACTCAAAGAACTCCTTCAACCAGAAGATTTGTATTCATGGAGGCCCAAGAATACAGGATTTCACACAAAATTTGAGAATCTAAACACAAAATATCATGATAAATTCTCAATAAAATGTGACAACTTCTAATCAAATACATTCCAGATACCCTCAAGAACTGACAAAGATCTTAAAATCAAACAGTACAACTTGAATTTAAAACCATTTACTACAAGTATGAAGGAAAGCTCCATCAATAATGTAGTTGTAGTTTCCAAATTGTTACTATTTAAAACAAAACTTTGTGTAATTCAAAGAAATTAATCAACATAAGATTGCAACAGGAATGTAGATAATTGATTCACAATAATACATCTTGAAACAAAATAACATTTCTCATGAGAATACACAAAAATTAATTCAAGAAACACCAATACTTCAACAAGGGGACATAACACCTATGACCTCAATGTTTACCAATGACTGTACATAATGCAATCATCTTGGTGAGAAGGTTTGGGAATGGATGAATAAAAACTCAGGTATCTCATATTAGTTCAGCTTAAGACAATACAAATTGGTTTTCTCCTTATCTCTCTAAAAGTTTAGAAAAATTTAACCCCCTTATGCGAGAGTATTCTCATCACATTTATACAATTTTGATCACTCACTTTTTTCTTTTCCCCCAAAATCATGAATCTTCAAGGAATATTCTCCTTTATAGACACACAGTCTAATCCATTATTATTCTCTTGAAAATATTCTATTTTATGTTGTTTCAGTGGAAAAATCATGAGTAATTCACGTTTTTCATTCTCCCAAAATGATTGGGATGCCATGTCATCTCTTTGATATTTGTTTAATCATTTCCCCTTTTTGGCGGGTAAAGAAATTTTTTGATGATTTTGAGTGCCTCCATATGGCTTGATTTGATGTATAACCCATTTTACCTTTTGAGAATCATTTTTGAACAACACATACTCATGTTCATGTATTTTTGAGCTGAATTTTCTCAATGGATTGTGCTACATCAATCAAAACATATTTTGTTGCATAATAACAACCTCCTCCAAACTTATTTCCTTCATGTGGGCTAAGTAGGAAATATTTCTTTATTTAATGGTAGTGATTTCATGTTCAACTCAACTTGTCTGCACCATTTTCACTATAAATTCAACTCTATTTCTTCATCGGTATGCATATTTTTTCTATTCTTGAATGTGAGGAGTTATTGCAAAAATATTTTGTTGGTGCAATGGAAAGGGTGGTGGCTATAGCAACTAGTTTGAAAGAGATATCATCAAAATATTTGAATCAAATCTTTGATTTAACTAGCCCAAATGAAGCATTTTTCAGGGCTTTGTTTGAAATTGCAGACCCAGGGGACAACAAAGGGCCCTTGACATATCGAGAGGTTTTATTTCCCTCCTTTTGAGATTGATTAAGATCAATCCTATTTTCTCATCTTTTCAAACAATGTACTATCATCTCTTTTCGGTGGGAGCATTAAAAAGACTCTAGAAGAATTGAAGAAATTTTGATTGAGAGGAGGCCTATTGTGATAGGGATGGTTGAATAAAAGTGTCCCTTTATATGAAATGAAGGATTTTCTTGAAATATATTCCCCAGGAATCTTATGTATTCTATTGTCGAGACTTTATTGATATTGTGCATGTCATTTCTTGCAAAGTAGATGAATTGGAGAATGAATCCTTTCTTTGAAAAAGGTCCAACAGGACCTATACCACCTCAACAATTTACATATCATCAACAAGAAATAAGAAAGGGGAATCAAGTCTCAACCCCAATTATCATCTTGGATGAGGAAGAAACAAGTACTTTATCTCCTCAATGTCTCAAGGCATCATTATCTACCATCAAGGAAAGTGTAAGGTAAAATAATTCTTCTCAACTTCCATTCATTCAAAGCAACACTCCTTTGATGGAGAAAAATTATCAGGACCTTTTCCTGTTCCTTTCCAAGAGAACATCCACCTTTCACAAGGAGATACAAGGGTGAGCCTAGTTCTAAATCTCCTGCTCCATCAGGTCCAAGGGCCACAATGTTTCTCTTCTAGCCACTCCAAATGATCCTCTCATCTATTCCTATTCAATCTACTTATTACAAATCTAAAGGGAAGAAAGGCATTTCCTACAGGTGGTTTTAGACCTTTTGGACTAGGTATCTTCTTATTAGAAGAAGATAGAGATTGAGAAATATCATGGATGGTCCTAGAATGATTGTTGAATCATTGATGGAGATGGGGATGTCTCATAATTTGGCTTGGGGCAATTGTATTTTCTCAAACAACTCAGGGTTCAGAAGAATTCATACCAAGGAAAAATAGGTATTAAATAAAGTTCCCCCATTTGGAGAAGATCTCAAAGTAGAAATAGAGGATGACTGAACATTTTTCTTCTCTTAGTTTCCCCTTTTTGATGTAATACTTGAAAATGTATGTATCTTTCATGGGCAAGGGCCCCTATAGATCCCCCTTTTTTTTTTTCAAAAATACAACACACTTCAAATTGTTATAGTAAAATCACATGCTTCATAGAAAATTTACAATTTAATCAAAATAAAATGGAAGTTTACTATTTTTTCAATACATCATATTTAAAATTTAACTATTCAAAGTATCCTTTAAAATTGTTTGGGAAATAAGAGTATCAAATGGAAAGAAAATACAATGTCAAGAAGAACTGGCTTTAGCATCTTCAATGGCCTTGGCTTCCACAACAACCTTGGCCTCTTCAACAGTTAGCATGGTAACATCATCCTCTTCATTTTCCTTTTGAATTTGTCTTTCCATGTAAGCATCATACCTCTAGAATAGTTGTTGCAATTATTCTTTGTCTGGGCCCTTGTGATTTTGGAAGATTATAGTTTCCTTGTTAATTAGTCATCACACATTTTCCCATCATGTATTTGATCTCTCTTGATTTGATTGTTAGGTCTTCAATTGTGTTTTCTACAGTTATCAATATTTTGATGACCTCATATGAATAATTCTCATCATGAATATTCCTTTCAAAATATTGTATCAAGAAATCCATCTCCAAATCACAATAACCTTTTTTATTATTTTCAGACACCAATTTTTCCACTCTTATATTCAAAGTGTCAATGCCTTTTTCAATCCATTTTTTCTTCCTCCATACTTTCCCTAACATCATTTAGTACACCCATTCTAATTTTTAACCAATCTTCCAAGATGAATTGAGTTCCTAGTTTATCAGATGACAATATTCCTTCCTTTTCAATTATCTCCCCACTGAGTTGGTTGATGATATCTAATTTGGGAAGAATTCCTTCAATATAGAATGATTCATTATTGCATTCTTCAATCATGTCTTTGATAATATTGAGATGAGAAGTGAATTATTCATACCTTTTCTTCACCTTTTCAAAGACTTTCTTTCCCTTTTCAGACAAGTTCTCCACCCAACTATCAATAGATTTAACCTTTTTGGTAGCTTTTTCTATGTTGCTTATTATTTTGGGAGTAATAGTAAGATCTCCTTGATCTTTTTTGATGAAACTACCAATTTACTACAAGCATGAAGTTAAATTCTTCACCTACTCTTTTAGCTCCTTTTTACTTATTTTATCTTCATCTACCCTTTCAAAGTCCTTTTACCATTGATACAACATCCTGCTTAAGATTGCCTCTTGTTGGTCTTCCCAATTGGATTTGTTGAATGTTATAGTCACTGATTGTTAATTTATCCTTTGGGATATCAGGATGAGGAGTAGAAATTTCCAAGGTTTTGACCCTATTCTATCAAAGTGTGACCTTGTCATAATCTTACCTTTCTTAGAATATTTCACAGGTTTTTGGAAATCAATATTAGAGAGACCCAAAGCCTTTGTTGGGACAATCTCCTTTCCTTTTCCTTGTTCTTTTCCTTTTCCTAGATAATTCCCCTAACCATCCTGTCATGGGGTCATCATCATCTCCTATCTCTGAAGGAGAAAAACCTATGGTTTGAAGGAATGGCACCATTACTATTTGATACATCTTGAACTGTGAGTGTTCTTGCAATTGGTGCTTTCACACTTGTTTCTTGGCTACACTCTCTACTATTATGATGAGTTGTTCCTCATTCTTCTCTTGGGTAGTCCAGTTTTTGAAATTTTTCTTCTTTATTATCAGTGCGTATATTTTCACCCATGTCTTTATCTTTCTAACCAACAGTGTATGCTTGTATCCTCTTTCACACTTTTAAGGGTAGTGGAAATCATACTTGTATCTTTTTTAAAGTTCTCTGTCTTAGAAGATTCCACACTTGCTTCCTTTCAGGATCCTTGGTGGAGTGATAACTTTCTCAACTATTTCCTTTGGGATCTCTTTTTCATCACCTATAGTTTCTCCTTGCTCCCTATCTTTCATGGGAATTCTTGGGTAGGAGTATTTACTTGGGGCTTAGTCTCAATCCTTCCTTTCTTTTATCATCTCTTTTTCTTGTACCTTAATTGGTTGAGCTTGGGTACTTGATTCTTGACTTACATTTTCTTTTCCACCAATGTATTTGATATAACAACATTTTCACCTTGTACACTTGAAGTGGTGGTGACTTCAATAGTTTTCTACTCAATGACACTAGAATTGGGACCTTTTCATCTTCTAGCATTCCTTCTTCACTTGTGAATTGTGGTCCTACAACAAGAGTAACTTCAAGCACTAGAACCTCTTGCATATCCATTTGAACATCCTTTTTCTACTCTACAGAAGGAACTGTATCCAAAAGTTGAGTTTCTTGAGATTGGGTCTCCATCTCTACATCTAGAATTTTCTTAGTATCAGTCATATGGATTTCTTTAGATGACATTCTCATAGTTTCATCTCTACCTTCATCAACCTCAAAGTAGGGGCTTCTCCTAAGATCTCCTTTATATCAATACCAACTATTTCAACTTTTATTTTAATGGTTGTTTCATTGGTTTTGAGGGGTCTACTTTAGTATCTTCATAAACCACTGATGGTGTGGTCTGAATAACTAGGGGAATAACATCCTTTTATGGAGTTCCAATCAGACTAGGTTCATGATTACCTCAGAATCTTCCTTATTTTTATTTTTTGTATTTGGGCCACATTCTTCAACATCCTTCTCTAATGGGATAGTTACTCTAGGACTTTTTGATGATATTTTGTAATGCTTGGAATTTGATACTTCCTTTTCCTTGGCACCTTGACCTATGAGGGATGGGTCAATATTGAGGTAAAGATCCTCTCATTCTCGGAGGAGAGATAGAAGTCTGGGGAATTGATATTGTAGGAACTTTTGATTTACTTGAACTGGATCCTTTTGATTGCAAAGGTACTTGCAAATGTAATGGGAACATTTTGCATTTTTGTAGGAGTATACCTTCTACCTTCTGAATCAAATAAGTCCTAGATGTCCTAGTCCTTCTTGTATTTATAGTCTAGGCATCAATTGTCTTTATGGTGGGATTATTACTTGGAAATTGGGGAGGTGCACCATTTAATGGATCCATGGTCTCACCCCCTTCTAAAGAAGGGAGATCTTCTTTCAAAGCAACCAACCTTCTAAATTCATTTAATACTTTAGTATTTTGAAGAGACAAATCAATGCCCTTTGTTACCAGCCAAGTCAATGTACATCTCATAACATTGACAATCCTTCTATGGGGATCTTCTTCCTCTCCTTCCTTCCAATCAATGGGAGAAACTTGATTTCAAATCTAGATTTTGTTCAAGATACACTTGGCTCACAATGTTTTCATCATCCTCAATTCCTTGAGGAATAACAACAATTTTTGTAATCAATGATTTTCCTCAGAGTCATTCTTGAAAAATATCTCTTTCCTAACTTCTTCATCATCCTTGCAGTTCATCCAAAAATCTTCAAACTGAGGTTCATGCTCACCAAAAGTCACAAGCCATCTATTGTCAAAATTTGGCCTTGGAAAAAACATATCTATCTTGAATTTCTTCATCTCTCCATCCATCAATTTTTCTTTTGTGATGGATGGACATGTGTACCTTCCTAATGGTAAGGGGAACTTGATGTTAGTCTTATGTTTCTTGAAATTCTCCCATGCATATGCACTACTTTCCTAACAAGCTCCATTAAAACCCATTTATCATCAAGATACCTTGGCAAGCTTACATGGTTTCTCCTCAAACCCACTTATTCTAAAGTAAGTGAAATACTTGTATTGAATGAAGAGATACCCATAGTCTAAGATCATGGCCCAAGCTGTAGTTGATAGTCTATATTGTTCTAATTCAGGGTCAAATAAATTGATTAGGGAGTGATGAACCCATCATGTACTGGTCTTGCATTCTTTTTCCAATTATCAATCCTTAGCTATGGGAATACATCATAAAATCTATGTGTTTCAAATTTCCCCACTTTTTGAGCCTTGGGAATGACCTGAAACATGCAACATTATATATGAAGTATGTCATCATTGAAAATATGAGGTCTTTTGTATCCCCATCCCTGACTTTAGCAGTCAATGTCATCATCTGAGAATGAATCGAGGCTGAAATAAGACTCCCCTAGCTAAAATTTCCCTTCTTCTCCAGAATTACTCTAATGATAGGGCACATCCATTCTTCTAGCTTGTTGGATCCCTCAATCCTCCCATTCTACTCAATAATACAATTAGATCTTCCACTTCCTCAATAAACATGGACCAAACAAGGTTCTTGGGGATCCTTTTTATGGATGCCTTCCTTTCAATTAACCACTAGGAGTTTAATACCTTGACATATTCATCCTTCCTATTTGATAATATTCTCCCATATATTCCACAGTCTCCACAATAGCCCATCAATCTCGGAAGTCCCAATATTTTATTGAATATCTCAAGAGTGAAATTAACCACACATTTTCCACTTCCATCCAACACCTGTAACTTCTCAGGGTCGTAATTAAGAGCACACCACCATACCAGTTTAGGTGCATGGATGGCGGGTGGGATGACAAGCCATTTAGAAGTAAATGTGGCTTGTGTTTATAGCTTTCATTAGTTTTCTATGATTCTCACTATGAATCCTTCTTAGAAAATCTTCCAAATCCACATCAAGAAAATTTTTGTCTTTAATGTTGTCTAAGTTACTTGTGATAGCAGAGGATACAGAGAAACTTGATTCACAAGTCTTCATATTGATTTTTAATGTATCTTCCCAAATTACTGTGGAACTTGTGAAAAAATCAACCCAAGTATAGGAAGATAAGGCAACTTACCTTTTTTGAGCTTGATCTATGCAACTCTCCTTCCCATGATTGTTTTCTAAATTCCATGATCAGTTTCACCATCTCCAACCATTTTCCGTCCTTTGTCATGCAATATTTTCCTGCTTCTTAAATTCTCAATCCTCTATGCTCCAATCAATGCTTCTCAGTTGGTTTCACTTTGTTCCTCTATGAATTCCAATGGCTAGGGCACCAGATCTTTGTATGTAATAGTAAAAATTGAAGTGTTTGAATGCTTCAAAAATTTTACTTTAATTCATGTAAAAATGCATTAATGGAATTATTCATAAATTCTTTACATCCCATCATCGTCCATCCTTTTTTATTTGAATGTGGACTATCCATGTGGATCAGTTTGATGCCTCATGGGCTTAGGGAGTCTTTTTACACTTTTGCACTACCTTTTAAACATATACAAGTTTACATGTTTGACTTGTACACTTTTTTTTATTCACTTAGATCATGACACATGTTCAAATCCTAGAGGTAAATGGATTTGTAGGACTCTTTTGCATATCAGACCAATTTCTCTCATAGGTGAAAGATTACATTGTTGACCCAAACATCTACTTATTGACTTTATTCGTGAAACATACATGTCCTTCATCTGGATTTGGGGGCATATTTACATTTTGCATTATAGTATGCCTTTGGTACAAAAATGCATCGACGGTCCATTTTCTCACTCCAATCATTTTCATACACGTCACCCTTTTCGGGAGTGGGGTCAACTTTTCTTTTTGTAATATTGACCTGAATATTCTTTGGGCTCTAGGGGGATTTACAAATTGTATTTGTAATATGTAAATACTATGTTTGTTTTCAAGATAAATATTCCACCACATGACCAATTGCATTATGTTATATATCATCGGAGTTTGGAAATTTTTTTGCATTTTTTTACACTCAACTAAGAATGAATTTGAAGGGGATAAGACATGGCTTTTACACAGTTTTTGAATTCTTCATAGGAATTCTCAAAGACGACATTTTTCACAAACATCAAGCAAAAAAAGATTCTCATGACACATGAGACACATTTTAACATGTTTTAGTAGGACTTTAATCCTCTATGTATATTTTTTGAACTCAAATAATCAGACACAAAAAATTTCGAAGGTATTTTCCAAAACACAAGTGTGAGATCAAATCGAGCTCTAACATTGGTCGTGAATCGGGGATGGGTACCATTTTCGGGTGCTATAATAACCACACACACAAAACATTAAACATACCAATTTCTTAAATCCATTGGGTTATGAAGTCATTCAAAACATACACAAGGTCAAACTGAAACAATCATACCTCACAGAAACATACTGAGATACCAAGGCAATTGGTCACTGTAGACTAGAAAAATGAAAAGGAAAAAAAAAAAATAAAAAAAACAAAAATAAACAGGACTATACATTGTACAAAAATCCATACCTTGATTGCGATCAATCCAGGAAGTGATTTATATGTTTGCCATTAACATGTAACTCTAGCAAATCTCCATCTAGGTCTTTCAAGAAAAAGGTGTGCTCACTAATTCTTATGTCAATAGAATAAGTACTCATCTTACATGTTTTCCTTTATCCTCGTGTTTGGTGTCCCACAAAAAAAAGAAGATCTCCAACATTAAAATTTCTAGGAGTCACCTTTTTATCAAATAAATTCTTGAGTTTCTCTTTGAACTTAAGGTGTCTTTGGTGAGATTCCCTTCTTTCTTCATCCAACTCCACTATATGATTAATACTTTATTTATAGGGGTTCACTTCTTCATCCTCAAGCTACTACATGAACTAATAAGAAGACAATTGCATATGTAGGGGTAAAAGAGCCTGAACTCCATACACTAATTCAAAGGACTTTTTCCAGTAGCTCTTTTAGCAATAATTCTATTTTCCCATAAAGAAAATTTTAGCTTCTCACCCCACTTTCTTTTATTAACTTCCAATGTCCTCCTAATTATCTTGAGAAAATTCTTATTACTTGACTCATCTTGACCATTCCCCTAAGGATTGTAATTGGATGCATATGTAATATTGATTCCATATTATTGGCACATATTTACTAATGGCTTAGCTCTAAAGCTCATAGCATTATCAACAACTATTTTTGTAGGCAATCCAAACCTATAGATTATATGATTCATAATGAAATCCATGACTATTTGGTGAGTTACCTTTTTGGTGGGGATAGCTTTAACTCACTTGGTGAAATAATCTATGGCCACCAGTATCCATTTGTGCCCCGCATTTGAGGGATCTATTATTTATCCAATAAATTTCATGCCCCATTGTTTGAAAGGAGATTATATTGAAACCAATTGTAAGGGAGTAAAGCACCCAAAGCTTTCATCCTCACTAAAAACATTTGAAAACTTTCACAATTCCTAACCAACAAGGCTACATCTTTAAAAGTGTGG
>CM031243.1:119417545-119572545 GCA_018340775.1 Taxus wallichiana var. yunnanensis
ATGAACCCATAAATGGTTGAATCGGGATTTTGGCACAAATATGCTTTAGAAAATACAATAGATTATGATTGTATGAATTCAATATCAATTTTATAAATAATAATTCAAAGTGTGTATATTATTCGCATACATACACTAGTGCAACTATGTATTTATGTACTTCTCAAATATAAATCTTGGCCTTGTTGGTGCACTATATGACACACATGGGCGATAAAATTGAAAAAGAGGCTTAAAACTCAATAAAATAAGGCCCTGAGGTGAAAGGGCATAAAGGGTCAAGAAGGCCATTTTCGGTAGGAGGTGACTATTTTTGCATTGTGTGAAAAAGATCAATCTCTACCAAAAATGGTAAATGCTCCAAAAAAACCCAAAAATAGAGGAGAAATAAAATAAGAGAAATGGCACAATAAGGTTGCGTGAGGATAGATTACAACAAAAACCAAATATATGAGTTTGATAAGACATGAAAGCACCAACGAGAGTCAGCGAGAGGTTGAAAATGTAAAAAGGAACAATGATACAATGAAATACACACCAATAAGAGTCTAATTCAAACTATTAATCAATAAATGCACAAATGTGTTATCAATATAATAATTAAGTAGTTTGTGCTAAAATTAAGTGTCTCGCATATCAATATTATGAGATCCAACCGCACAACAATATATATCCTTTTTTGTGCTCTACTTTCAAGTGCGCACTCATGTCACCTACGTTGGGGCTAAGGAAACAACTTAAACTGGGGCAACATTTAAACACCTAAAAATAGCCCCTTGATTGTTATTATTGTTATTTTTACATGTTTGGCACATTTTCCTATCGCATGGATGATTAGTCTAAATTCGACGTTATTCAAATATAATGACAACTTTAGATATTTGAAACCCTCTTTTCTGCATTTTTTTTTAACCTCCATAGATATGTTACTTTCTTGTCCCATGTCAAGACCATCCACATGGTCTTGGTGTCATTGATTGAGCCTTCCTTTTAAATGGATGGACTCGTATGTCTCTTTCCACCTTTCGTGTTTCTAACCATTGGAAGTTGACATTCTCATAAATATTAGGAAATTTTGAATTCAATTCATTCATAAATAAATGGGTGATTAGGTTCTATTGATTATCGAGCATTCTTAAGTCTAATTTAATCAGAACAAACATTTTTTTATTTTTTTATTTGGAAACACTTTTGAGTGGAGCCATGAACTGGTATTACATTCAACCACCATCACTTCAAATTCACTTCATTTTGCTAAAAAAATGAAACACACATCGTTGACCATACTTGGTGTCAATTCAAGTTTGTATGGCCCAATAGGGCATGTTCTTAGTGATAGTTGAACTTGGGTGCAATGGGAAAAAACAACCTACTTTACCAACACGTCAACATCTCATGAGAAAAATTTGGATGGTAAACACTTTTATTATACCAACCTATGAACCAAAGTGGTGGAAGAGCACCTTCTCAAAGTGGGACATGGGGGTGGGCTTGGGTCCTTAATGTCTACCGAGTGATCCACATTTGGAGCACCCCGCCATGTTCTTCTTGGTCCACACAAAGAATTTTGAACCCTACCTCAAGATTTCCCCATGGTTAGTTTATTGAAAGTGTCTAATAGAGTCAATGGGAATGGAACTTGGATTGATGATTACAAACTGCTTGTAACTCACCAATAGCCTAAGATTTTGAGTTCCTTTACCAAACTTTTTTTTTGCTATTGATACCTAGGGAGAAGGCCCTAGCCTACAAAAAAATACATGAAGTTCCAGTCCATGATAGCATCGCTCATCATTGGACTCTCAAAAAGTGAAAGGCACCTTATCGTGCAATCTCTAGCAAAATTTATTACTTAGAACACCCTTAGAGCATTTTATTAGAGGTAACTTTGTTATGTAGTTTATCGTCATTTTTTTTAATTTGGGGGATATGATAAATTAGAAAGACTAGCTAACATATGTTAGAAAGTAACCCCAATACATAGACCCCCAAACCAAACCCTTTCCCAAGGATAGGAGTTGAAGTATGTAAAATTAGGACAAGGAGTGAAAGAACATAAACATGCGAACAAAGTCACATATTTGTTTTACCAATGATAATCATAGAGCGAGGAGCATCCGTGCGATCATGACATTTGACCATGAGTTGTCCATATGATCTTGAACAAATCGAGATAAACAATCACAAAGTAACACCAGACTGTGATAAAAATTCAACAAAAATACCTAAACAAAATAAGACCCTTTTATTCTTACGCATGTTTATTTTAACAATTAATCAAACATTGTTTACTATACATAATTTGAAACATATTTAAGTAATTCTACTCAATATTACTTCCATTTCTAAAATGATTTAACGTACTTGTGTGCTAATTATTCAAATCCGACCCAAATTAAAAACAAAAACATCTATATCTTGTAATATATATTAGCAAAAGAATCTATAAAATGAAAGAGAAGACATGTTTATAATTACCCAAAATCACACCAAAAGAAAAGAAGAATCGTCTTATTATGCCAAGGCATTTTACATTAAAGGGTGGATGGAAGGGTCGAGGTGGTGGACTCTAATGTCCATGAATTATTAATAAATAATGGTTGACCTTAAATTTGATGTCCATTTGATTATTGTTTGAAAGTTTTTCTTCTTGGTTGGAGAAATTGATAAAATAAATTATAATATATTTTAACCATAAGATAGAGTTTGAAACACATTTTATTTACTCGAAAGTTTTATCTCATATTTAACACAATGGTTCAACTATATTGAAACATTAATGAATAACTACGTTGCGAATCTAAAAAGATGGCTTCGCATTAATATTTCTCAGATAAAAAGATTAAAAATATACGTATTTAGTCTCTAGTACAATTTTGTCTTATTATTAATTTTTCATATTTAATATTTATCTTCCAAATTTATATTATCTCTTTCATATTTTACATTCGTTTTTCCAAACAAACTATCTCTTCCTCTCCATCTCCCTTTTCATTTCGCTTGTTTCATTACAAGGGAATTAAATGGTATATAAAGAGTGGTTTGGATTTTGAAACAATTGTTGTGGTAGTTTTTAAGTTCCCTCTACTCCTCTTTGCATTCCTATATTTTTATTAATCAAGTGTTCTATATTTATATTTATTTTGTTTTACAAAACACCTTGCTTACCAATAACATGTTATATTTACGGTTGGCTAGTAATTAGATTGCCATAATATCCATACCCTCTTAACCAACAACTTAGACCACATGGTATTTCCCCATTATAAATATTTGGTAAGAGAAATCTCGGTGTCCAACTTCAATGGAGTTCTTTGCAAATCAAAATGATTAATGTTGTGTGGCGAATTCCATCAAATCCATTGTCGATTGTAATTTTCAACTTAATCCAACTTTCTTCAAATTTAATCAACTCACCCCAAACATGCAACAACAATCTCGCATCAATATACATCAAAAAAATAGTTTGTGTATTGTGTGAATTTCTTTTGACAACTCTCGTTCTCGTATAAAATAACTTATTCGAGGAATGATAGGTGATGCACTCTTCTTAAAGACCGATAAATTTGCAAGGAAAAATAATGTTTTAACATGTTATTTTTAAAAAAATAAACAAATAAATGTACCAAAAAAATCTTGGAAAAATATATGTTGAGCAAGTTGGCTATGTAGTCTTGTGAGTATTTGCATTATTTTTAAGTTGATATTCACAATGATAATGATGATGTGGTTCAATTTGAATGTATAACCAATATATTTTTTGATATATTTTCTTGGAACACATATAATTGATGTTGTTAGTACAAACAAGAGTCGCATGTGACCAGTCCTTGTCGCAGAGATAAGAAGTGTGCTTATTCACATGTAATTTGCAGAACATGAAAATTTGACATTGGATGGGTTAAAGACAATGGAAGAGTTGTCTGAGGAAGTGTGTGGGTTGCCTTCATTGGGTAAACTGCGTATGAATGAAATGCATTCTTTAGAGTGTCTCCCAGAGTCATTTGGGCAGCTCAAAATTTTGAGGTACTTGGAATTAAGTAATTGCCTTAAATTGGAAGAATTGCCACTTAGTTTTCAGCTTCTTAGAGCTCTGGAGCATTTAGACTTGAGAGGCCTAAGAAACATGAAAAAGTTAGTAGATGGCTTTACACGGTTATCCGCATTGAAGACTTTGATCTTTGGATGGGTGGGACAAATGCTTGCTCATATTGGATGGGTGAGACAAAGAATTTGAAATTTTAAGTTGGAAAAATATTATTTTGACAACTGTAAAAGTATGCATCTCTACTTTGTCCTATTTTCCAGTGAATTAAATGAAATGCGGGATTGAGTCACTAGTTTTTAATTGTCTTGATTTGACATCTTTATTCCTCTCAAATTTTAAATTCATGCAATTCTTCAACAACCAAAAGAAAGTTGAATCAGTAAGCACTTTGAACGAGAGATTTAGAGAGTGGTCCCATCTTTGGGGATCGTCTATTGGTATTCAATGGGTGTTGTTGAGTAAAAATAGGAGGTTAAGCCAGACTGCATCCCATGTAAATTTGTGTTCAGCGGTTGCTCTGAAAGAGCTTAGGCCAATTTGTGGTCCCATGCAAAATTGTTTTCAGCTGCTGCTGCAGGCCAATTTCTATATGTTTGAATTTTCCATGTTACCCAACATCATTGCCTTTATTCCTCTTTGGCTTTGCTGGAGGATCACTGTCATTCTCATTCTGGTTTCCAAATTGTGAACTTTCAAATGGAGTGGATAAACACTGGATAATGAAGGACATGTAACTGATCCCCTGATGTCACTGTATGTTCTTTGGGAGAGAATGACTGAAAGCTATAATTGATGTATTGAAAATTTGTGGTAATATATACTTTCATATGAGTTTGTTGTGTTGGGTAAATTGGTATTTGTATGGAAAAATATCCGTAGATATAATGTGTGGACCTCAACTTCAAATAGGAGCATATGTTTTCTAGCAAGAGCAGCTGGAAGATGCTTTTTTGAACCTGCTTTTTTTGTTTTGTATATAACTAGGTGCATATGTTTATGATTTATCCGAACTTCAAATAGGAGCATGTGTGTACTGTTAAGAGTGGCTGGAAGATGTTTTTGTATATAAATAGAGATTTATATGTATCAATATGTGCAGTTACTATTGCACATCAATGTCTGGTGTTTTTGTGTTGGTTAGGTGCCTACATCTACACCAGCACACTATGTTGACCCATCTCCAATATTTCATCCCCTGTTGTGAAATGAAACCCTTATTTAATAGAAGGATTGGGATTAAAAAAATTAGCCACTGCTGGGAGAGGATTCTATCTAGTTCAGCAAAATACACGTTTGGCACAAAAAATCAAAGGATAACTATTACTTCAAAACATTCCTTCAAGGTGCTTCTCAATTTAAGGCAGTGAATAACTATTGATAGTTCCTGAAATAGTCTGGAAAGCTTATATATCTGACCACAAGAATTTGACAGCTAAACAATGCTCCTACTACCTAAGTTTGGCACAAAAAGTCAGAGGATACTTCAAGACGTTCCTTCAAGTTGCTCCTCAATTTTACGAAGTGAATAACTATTGATAAAAAATAATGAAAATGAATTCCATTAAAATTAAATAACAAATGCCAAATTCAAATCCAAATTCCATTGAAATTAAATAACAAATGCCAAATTCAAGTCCAAATTCAAGCTGCAGAGATAAGATTCTATGTAAGAGGTGTTTGAATTGCTAGACTTTAGGCTGCGCTTTACAAATATGCTAAATAGAATCAGGCCATCATTAATAAAACAAGATGCATGCTTCCAGTAAAGTATATTGATTGGCAACAATTTATTTGTCAAAGAAAAGCTTTCGTACAAGTAACTGTACCAAAAGTGAAATAAAAAACAATCTTATGAATAAAAAGGTAGGCTCAAAAGCCACATAAAACTTACTTATGCAAAATGTGAAAGCATAGTTAAAGCAAAAAAATTTTTTTATTCCACATGCTCCACTCCATTCCTTCCATTGACATATTCCATTAATGCCAATCGGGCTACTGTTGCAGTTGGATCGCTTGAGCCTTCTTCATTGGTTGATAAATTGTATTCATTGTCATTGACATCTAGTGCATCACAGTCATCCTCTTCATATGTTAACAACATATTATGCAATATGCAACAGACAAAAATTGTTTTTGGCAACATTTGCAAATTAGGCTGAGAAATCTTGGAATGAAAAATGTGCCATATGTTCTTTAACCTTCCAAATGCACATTCAACAACAATTCTTGTTGAGGATAACTTAAAATTGAAATCTCTTTGATTGTTTGTTGACGCTCCAGAAAAGGAGTAATTATCCATGGTAATAATGGATAACCACCATCACCAATAATATATTCTCTCATGGTTGTTGAACCAATGGAAATGGAAGGACCATTTAGCCTCTCCCCACCTTCACACAATCTGTAAAAAGAAGAATTCCACAAGAGTCTAGTATCATTGACTAAACCAAGCCACCTAGTGAAAACATCCATGAAACACATATTACTATCGACAATGGCTTGCAACAACATACTGTAGTTATGATCTTTGTCATACCAATCAAACGAACACTCGTTAGATGGAAGTTCAAATTGGATGTGAGTTACATCTATAACACCACAACAATTTGGAAAGCCTTGTTTTTTCCAAAATCCTTCTTTTACATGCTCAATCATAAAATTGTTACTTGGCCATTGTATATGACTTCTCAAATGGTCATGCATAGAATTTATGAAATTATTTATAATTCTTACCATTGTTGACTTCCCACAACCAAATAGCTCACTAATCACAATCATTGTCATTCCAGATGATAACCACAAAACTGCAATGGCCACTTTTTTCTCAACGGAAAACACCCTACCCTTTATAGATCTTGCCAATGATAATGGTATATCACCTTGATGAAGGTCTTCATTCAACAATTCACAAAGAGATGTAAATAATGAATAGGGAAGCCTGAAAATGCTACAAAATCATTCATCATCACATGTAACTTTAAAAACATAGTGGTTCCACCAATGCAATGAACGAGGCTTAATATACCATTCATTGTAAATCCTCCCTTCAAATTCAGAATTTGATACATTTGTTTCAAAGATTGCATTTTCTTGCTCTGAAGTGATTGCATAGAGTTCCCCTTCCATTTCATCATTTGAAGACTTTGTACTTGCAGATGAACATATCTTACGTTTCTTTGATAGATGTCGCATATTGTTTGAACCTTGAATATCATACCAAATATGAAATGCCAATTGGACAATAATAGTTGCACTTGCCATGAGGATTTTTATTATTTCAGCTGAATTAGAATTCATTTGATGAGAGTAAATGTTGTTGGAGATGATAATACAAAATCCTCCCTACAAAAATGACAAATCCACAATCAAATCTTGATCAATGTCATTGAAAACCTTGCACTTTGACTACAAAATATAACAACAAATTGTAATATCAACACACAATATGGTTTTATCAAATTCAACATAGATGACAAGAAATAGCATTAAAATTTCATCTTATATCATAAATTGCATTATGAACTTTATGATTACATTTAGAAAACAACTACACCAACACTTTGACTACAAAATATAACAACAAATTGTAATATCAACACACAATATGGTTTTATCAAATTCAACATAGATGACAAGAAATAACATTAAAATTTCATCTTATACAATAAATTGCATGATGAACTTTATGATTACATTTAGAGCAACAACTACTATTTAGAAATAACAATGAACTCAATCTCAAGTAGGTAATTCAATTTTTATTAAAGGACATGTCTCACATATAACATGACAAAAGTTGCCTAAAAGATGAGAAAAGGCTACATAAAGAGATTAATCATTTATTGTTGGAAAATGATTCACTAATCTTAATCATGGCCTGCCCAATAGAATTTAGAGCTGAAACCAAATTGACTTGCACATTGATCTTTTGTTCTTCGATTTTGATCAGCCTTTCTTCATTCGCATTTTCCATTTGCATTCGTTGTTCAAGCATTGAGCAGTCCTTTTCATGGCGTTTCATTCGCCCCTCCTCAGCCATCTGCAAAGTAGTAATCACTGATTTATTGTTCTCAACAAGAGTATCTTTTAAACCTGTTGCTTTGGATATTGCTTTTCATTTTTTCCCGTGGATTGAGTTTCAGCTACTTCTTTAGGTGTTTGGCTCTCATAATACTTTTCATTCTCGTTTGGTGTAGAAAACTCCTCATCAACCATATGGTTCATGTTAGAGCTATCGATGGTTATATTGCTAGGATTTATGGCTCTATCTTGACCAAAATTGACCTCCATTGAACGAAATAGCTCTTCAGGATACTTTGGAGGGAGTTTCTTATCATTTCTTTCTTGCACTGTCATAGTCCAATAGTTGTCATGCCCGATGGAATATTAGCTTCATAGTCTCTGATTTTTTAAAATCTGGTTGAATATGTTCCCATCGATCTCGACATTGGTTTGGTGTGTGATTCAAACCATGAGCAACACAATATTTTTGCACAATTTTCCACTTTTTAGAGGATGATATAGCCTTTTTCATGGCTCCACCATTTGACTGTGTTTCCCTCTCAATGTGTTTTGCAAGCAATCAAAACTAGTGTATCTGTAATACTCCAACGAGCTCTACCTTTTTGGGGAGGAAGGGTATGATTTGAGATCTCATTACCTCTGAGTGTGTGGGAGAAATATTTCCTTGAGGGAAAGACTCATCAACGTGTTGGGGAGATTGTTCTTCATGGTTCATTTCTTGAACAAAAATATTTTCTGTTACAACGATGTCAACATCTTCCTCAATGTTTACTTGTGTGCTAGGAAGTTGGGTACTTGGAACAAATTCATGAAAATCATTATTGAAGGAAAAATCCCCATATTGCAAATCATCCTCCGAAAGCAATGAAGTAAATCTATGAAAACCAGATTTTCTAGGAATAGGACGATGCACGATTTATCCATGATAATATCTATCTATACCTGCAATAAAGAAGGGAAGAATATATTAAAAAATGAACAAATTTGTCCTAATGCTGCTGACAACCACCCAAAAACTAAACATAAAATAACAAGCAAAAGCATCTGCAGAGTTGTTATAATGGTGAGGACCCTATTGCCATGGAGGTGTGCATTTATCAGATTCACAACAAATTCTAATAACTGATAAAATGGTATGGTCAATTTAACACAAATTTCATCCAAGTCTGCAAGCTTTTGGTTTAAACATTTAAAAACAAAATATTTTGAACCCCACGTATTAACATAATAATTCACATATTTGCAATGAAGTGCATTGGGGTAGAAAATTGTTAAAACATCACATTAATTTTATGTAAATTGCCTCATAATGTGTAGGGAATTAAAACCTTCTTGTGTATCACTACTTTAAATACTTTATCATGAAGTGATCAACCAGTGTGCTCTTGATGTGATTGCTCATTTTTTATACCTAATGACCTGAACTGAAATATGTATTACAGATTTGATAAGAAGGTAGGTTCATTGGAGGGTGCCACTCTTCTCTGCATGTCAATGCTATAATCATATTGATGTTGATTGCATTTCCATCTCCATATGTATAGAACTCCCTTAATAAAAAAATGAACATATCAATGGAGACACTTATGCATAGATGAAGGTCAACACATCAACATAATTTCATTTATATGCAAGGTGTCATAGACTTTTGAAAAATGACAAATACATTAGGAAATACTTGAGAAATAAATTTGAAGACATATTGAATGCAAATGGAAACACTTCTTGATCAACTTCCCCATCCATCATTTGTCTATTATGAATGAAGTATGTCCTGTTTCATGACAAATGATAACAACAAGATGTCTGTCTTATTCAATAGATGAGGAAGAACCATCTCAGACAACAACAACATTGCATTTTCCTATCCTCTGCAGTGAAGACAAAACCAAAGTGAAAAGATCACTCTTCAGTCAAATGTCACTGACATATGCCACCCAGAATGTATACAACAATTCAATGTTGGCCCTCCTCTTTTCCCAGACAACACTCAACACGATTATCTAGATATAGCACATATGATTCACCCATTGGGGGAGCCCTACTACTGGTTATTTTGAGTTTGGTCTTATGACTCAAAAGAAATTCCAGATGGATGGACTGTTGGAATGATGAAGTCCATGAGTGTGTTGAATTCTTTGCACGATAAATAAAGAAAACATGCAACCAAATATAAAACAACAGAAAAAAGCTTTGGTCTGTCTCACCATCAAATTTAATGCAGTACAACTTGCAAAACATGGATGAAGGAGAACACATACACTACACGCACAGATATATTGGATACACTACACTGTATTGGAGATATTGTTGAAATTTGTAGTAAAAGACAATTTAAATCGTGTACCTGGAACAGTGCTTCTTTGATTTGTCAGCTCCAGCGCCCTGCTCAGATCTGTAGATGTCTGCAAAAACAACATGTAAATGGTCTTTTTATCTGCATCCCGAACAGAGTTTTGGAGGGAAAAATATGGAGGGAAACTAAAATGCAATGCCAAGTGGCAGGAAAATTGGAGAAAATTCCTGAGCGGGTGAAAGAATTTTTCTGCCCCCCATTGCTTCCCAGCGCTGGAAATGGTCTTCCTATCCTACTGCGGGAGAGATTTTTGTGGAAGTTTGTCTGGCATTAGCAGCAGCCGTTGCAAAAAAATTGCATGGGACCGGATTTGCAGGAAAATAGAAGCAGTGGCCCCCAGCATGGGACCACGCTCTTAGACCAATGTATTTTAAATTATGCAACCTCTGTACAATAACCTCCATTACTTCCCCTGTAAAGCAATGGGCACCTTCCAGATTTAGATGAACAAGGTTTGGACAAAATCTAGCAAGACCCAAAATTCCTTCCGAAATCATGCCCCTGCACCGAGCTAAAATCAGGCTTTTTAGTTTTAGCTCTGCCAGATTTAGCAACAATTCATCCGATATGTTTAACAGAGAAAGATCAAGATATTGCAGGCTAGCGGAGCTGGCAAAGGATTTTATTGCAGTGTGTGAAATTTTGCCTCCATTGACAGCTAAAGAAGCCAGTTGAACACACTGGGTGGCAATCATTTGAAGGCCTCTATCAGTTATAAGAGGACAGTCAAACAATATAAGCTCTTGCAAGCCTCTGTAACCCCATGACAGGGAAGTCAGAGCAACATCGGACAGAAAATAATTCCCAGAAACATTCATAATCTTTAAACTGTGAAGCTCTCTGGCCAGAGCTTCAATTCCTGCATCAGTTATACTTACATCGTGAAGTGGCCTGAGAGCAGCAGGATATGAGATATCTAGGATTTCCAGATTAGGAAATGCTTCTGCAAAGGCTACCAGGTCTTCGTCTCGGAGAAGATGAATTCTGGAGCAGTTTAAAGACATAAGATAATTTTCACAGCTTTGTCAAAAATGTCTATAAGCATTTGAGTGGTTACACCTGCATTCAACTGAGCCAAACTAAAGAAATAAAAAGAACCCAAATTTTCTTCAAACAAACTGGCATGATATGCACAATACCCACAAATCTTGGCGTCAATAATTGTCAAGAATGATTAATAGTTAATTACCCCAAGCTCTCCACATTTGACATAAATATTTTTTTGGCCATTGATGTTTCCGATGTTGAATTTCTAGCTGGGTACAAGAATAACATTAATTTTTTTATGTATATGAGTGCAAATTCTTTTGTGCAGTGTAGCGGAGCAACCAGAGAAATAGAGCCATGGATTCTTGGAGAAAGGCATAAATATGACAGCAAGAAGAGTATTTTCCTCAGTCTGATTGGCCATGATAAGGCCTATGTAAGGGCCCTGCTCATTTATTTCTCGAGCAACAATTTTGTTAACATTAACAACAACCTCCAAAGAGAGGTCTGGTAAGAGCAGTATGAACATTACTGTCTTCAATGCGGATAACCGTGTAAAGCCAGATCAAGTTTGTCAATTGCCCTCATTGAGTAAACTGAGTATGCAGAATTGACATTCTTTGAAGCATCTTCTATAATCATTTAGGCATTTCAGCACATTAACGCACTCGGAGTTAAGCAATTGCCTTAAATTAGAGGAACTTGCCTTCCAATTTTTAGCTACTTGGAGCTTTGGAGCATTTAGATTTAAAAGTACTGAAAAACCTCAAAAAAATATCAGATGGATTTCAACAGTTAATTGCATTGATGGATTTGTTATCCTTCGTTTCAGTTTTTAATGAAAATAAACCTGGGAAGCCAAGAAGACAATCCTTTGCTTGAGAGCCGTATTGGTTACATCTAGATCGTCGAGTCTTGGTATCCATGATGGACCAGTTGATATGATCCTCGGTTCCAATGATGCAGATAACAGTCGCGGTGGGTTTTAATGAACAGTTGAAGAATAACATAGTTAGTGGAAGAGTTGGAGAATTTTAAAGTAAAAAATTGTTTGGGCTTAGAAATCCTCCACGTGGAGGCCGGTGAAGGAGGGATTAATGAAGTAATCACATATTATGCCTAGAAAATGAAATACCTATCAAGCGGTCCCAAAAAAATAAGGGATAAGTTTAAATTATATTAATCGTAGGCTTAGTGTCATAAGCGGCCACCAAAATAGGTGGTTAGGAGCATAGGTTTAAATGTTACAACTAGCAATTGCAAATGAGTTGCAAGTTACGCCGGAGAGGGCTTGAATTTTATGTGTATAATATGGTTTGGATGTAAAATATATTCTATGATCTATGATAGATGTTTGAGCGAAGAACATAAGTTACATTTTGTTAAACAGTTCACATGTCTTTATGTAAGGTTCCACATTCGCATACATGTTTATCAAGACATTTGCAACTATATCTAACAAAATTCCTCTATATTTTGGCACAGGTTGGGAGTACTTTGGCAAATTTAAACTAATTGGGTTGGAGCCCTGTTTGTTGCATATGGTGAAACAAGGCGAGGAGTATGCTGGCAAATGTAAACAGGAGTAGAATCGGATGGATAAGAACACAAAGATGGAAGCCTCGTTTATAAGAAGCGTGGAGATGCTCTTCCGCTACAACATCTTGGGTATCATTGGTAGGTTTCTTAATCTCATCTACCCACCAAACATAAAATTCCCTAGAGATATGTCATCTCATGGAATGAAGTGATTGAAGGATACTGACAAAATGGGATTGTTGTCTACGCTTTGGGAACATTTAAATGCCAAAATATGAACTTTTGTAAATAAACGCCAAGTGTTCAACCAAATGATACAACATGTTATCTTTTAAATGAATATCATAATTGTATCTTACAGAAGACATGGTCATCGTCAAGAGACATTGTGATTGTTTCATCAAATAAAACAACTATATATTCACCCCAATCAACTCACCTATACCAACATACGTGTGCCCATAACAAAATACGAGCTTTATAACGAACATACGGACATCCATCAAGGCATAGTAGGCAATGTTTTTTTTGGAAGTTACTATATTGTCCTCTCCCCATCACACAAACTTAAAATAGAAAAATTACAACTCCAATAAACTAAACATTGTTATCCTCTCCGGCGTAAATTGCAACTCATTTAGAACTGCATCGGATTCTTTAATTGACTTCCAGAGAAAATGCTTTGGCTCTTAATTAACCTTGCTTCTTCACACGATCTGACAAAAATTTCTCGGTGGATACATGATCTCCAAAGATTTGGTTCTATTTTTTGTTAGATGGAATCATTGAAACAGTCTCCCGTGGCCCTGAATGTCTAGTGTGCGCCATCTGTGAGAGCCCTTTTGAAAGGGGCTAACGGATCAAACTACCACATATCCTTAAAATCTGGTCTTTTTGGGACAAGGCTCTTCAAGACACACAATGCCTTCCCTTCCAAAGTTTCTCAAGTGGCTCGCAAAAAATAGAACTCGTATTGTTATGCAAGACAACTAATTGCGGGGTCATATGCCACATCCCTAGCAGAACTGGCCCAATCTGTGAAGTCCCTAGATGTTATCAGTAGAGACATCGATAAGCTCTCTCAGTACATAACCAATAAGGTTTTTTTAATTTCCTTGTTAATCCAATCATACCAGACGAGAAGAAAAAGGGTATTCTCGAAGACATTACAAATGATGCCAAGTTTCAGCCTTATACATTAAATTTTCTCTACATTCTTATTGACAAGAAAAGGATTGACCTGATTGGTGAGATTTTCAAAGAGTTTGAGACTGTCTACAACAAACTGACCGACACAGAGTTGGCAGTTGTGTCTTCTGTAGTCAAGCTTGAGAATCAGATTTCTCTTGGTCCTTCACAAAATCAATGCAATGTTTTTTGTCGATTTAAGTCATATCTTCTGCTAGAGTGTTTCCATAATGGCTTGCTTAAATCTGTTAGGCCACAATTCATCTATTGTTGCCCTGCACTCTTCCTCTGACAGAGGAGTTCGGGATTCTTCTACATGAGCGACACCTCTGTCAATCATAAAAATGTTTTAGCGTCCAAAACAAAAAAAAAAAATCATGTCTTTATTTTTTGATTTATCATCAATTTTCTAATCATAACATACATGATTAAAATTATTCAAATTGATGAAATATCTATGATAATAGTTTAAAATAGGCAAGTTATATTAAGGAAAAATCCTTAAACATTACAAATCTCAATTCAATAAAGGAGAAGCGACCTTCTTTTGGGAAAAAAATATTAATTCCATGATAGAACTGTGTCAGGAAAAAAAGAATAAAAACAATACAGCAAAAAGAGGATCCCTTCTAGAAACACCGACGGGCCCGCAAATCGGTCGTAATTAAAACAATTTCATTTCGTAAATCACCGGGACCCATATCTACTTTTCCCCTAAGCGGTACCCCATGAATAATTTCAGTGTATACGGACCATAACTACTGTAATGAAATGCCACCATCCTGTTTAACACTAACCCTGAAACGGACTCCATTGCAGTAGCTTATCTTCCAGACTTACACAGACTGGATAATCAGACAGTCTCGTAAGAAAATCATTTTGTAGAATTATTTTCTGTTTTGAAAATATGTCAAAATATTTGTAGAATTATCTTCATACAGTTACAAAATGCAAGTCGCGGTTCCAGACAACCAATTATCTCTCCATAAAAAAAAAATATGAAATGCATTTTACAAGCGCTGCAAGAAATAAAAAACTAGTAGGAAGAATTTATACGGCGATGGCACCCCATATAATAAATCATACCAAAGTATTATATTTAGCATACGCACAAATGAGTACAAGCCGCAATCCAGTAGTGGCGCCAAATGGGAAAGAAATGGTGAATGATCCAAATCTACAAGAACATAACAGCTGTAGAGCACATTGGTCGCAGTCACAGGGCACCCAAAACAAATCACTGCCGGTATCAAGTGCTACAATTAAGCTCACATTTGGTGTGCCCACTTGGAGCATGGTGTAGTACAAACTGTTACACATCACAGAACCACAAACATGGGTTTAGGTGCTTAATTTACGGTAAAAAGAGAGCTTCAATTAACATGTTTCCCATGTCATATCATGTCCATCCACTTTGGCATCTAATCACGGATTACAGGAAAAAAGATTAATCAAATTGCTTCATCTACAATCGCTTTGAGGCTCTACAAACATCAGACTACCGTGAAATCAAATAACAAATTCTATAGGTATACATCGCGCAGACATCAAACTAGTACTGTGAAATCAAATAACAAATTATATAGGTATACATCACACAGACAAAAAACTAGCGTAAAATTAAACAGTATTCCATTTCATTGTATTCTAGAAAGATTAAACTACTGTGAAACTAAACAGAAAAGTCCATTTGAATATATATTCCACGTGGCCGCCAAGGAGTTGGAGTGAGGGTTTGAGGAGCAGTGCGAGCTCGGGAGACGGGAGTAGGTGTGAGCGTTGCCGTGGGGTCAGTGACCCAAGCATCGTATGATATTCCAAAGAAGGAAACTTGGCTGAGCGCTGGAAAGCTTATTCAGCTTCGCCATTACTCAAAGAACAATTCTAGTGTAAAGATAAAAAACTAGAACCATGAGTCAAAGAATAGTAAATATCTAGGACTTACAAAAATATCTAAAATCCGGCAACCTGTAAAGTTAAGCCACCGGAATTTGACACTTTCCAGCAATGCCTTCTTCAAAGTAAACGCTCCTCAGTGAATAATTTAAAATCTATTAAAAGACAATTATGCCAAGTGTCACACATATATGCCATGTGGAACTCACTTACAACACTATTTCAAGCACGTTTACCAAGAGTCAAGTGTGTAAAGACTTAAACGAATTTTGAAAATGCTTAAGCGGATTTTTATATTACTCTCCAAAAAAAAAAATTGCTTCCTAAGTGTTACATGAAAATAGGGAAGTCATCCATAAAAATAGGGAAGTGTTCCATGAAAATATAATAAATTATTCCATGAAAATAGAATAAATTATGACATCATTTTGTTATGTAGGAATAAAGAGAAAAAGGAGAAAAATGCATCAACCAATCACATAGGTAAAAATTAATATTTGTAAATAAATTAAAAATTATATATTATTTTAAACTATTGCCTAGACTATATAAAATAAAAATAGTTGATTATAATTGATTTAAAAAATGTAAGTACTATACTAAACTTGTTATCGAGGTAAACCGCGAAAATCTCAATAAATTGTATGCAATGTGAAGTTGTAGGTAAAACACAGTAATGATAACTTATTGTTTTTTAGTTATAATTAGAAACTTGGGGGCCACGCAATGAACGAAAATAGGAAGTGGAAGTGACACGAGAGCGAGTCATTTATTTTACCCCTCCAGGCGGTCATATTCCCGCGGAAAGTGAAAGGGCTTAGCAGCCGTCGCTAATGTGTACCGCTTTAGCCGCCAAATTAAGCGAGACAAATCACCCGCACAGCTAAAGCCAAGTAAATTCAGTTGGGATGTTTGCATGGGGTAGGGGGCTCCTTGGTAGAACATGTCTGTGGACTCCATTAACTTAGTAGGTCTGGCGTTCGAAACTCATTAAGAGTAGCGGTTGCAATGGCGCGTATGAGCGCTGCCAAGGAAAAGGAAAAGGAAAATAAGCTCTTTCCAGGACAGGATGTAGAGGTATGTTTCTCCTGCTCATCGCAACGAATTATCATCTTCTTCTGCTCTCTTGTTTGTATACTTTTCTCAACTGCGTTTACTTCGCTTCATTTCGAAAACAAATTTTTGGCGGCTCTGCAGCTGCTGCAAGAATCTCTCATCTCTCAATTGTTAGAATGAGCTACAATCTCGAAAAATCTCTTTTACGCATGAAGAGATACGAGGCATTTTTTTCATTTTTTCCCCAAGTATTTGTAGGTCAAACTCCAAATTCAACACACTTGGTCTCAGCGATTCTACCGAAGCCCTACCAATGTTGGAGTCGACTATATTATTCCTTTGGTAGAAGCCTACGTTATTCCACATAGTTTCTCTTCCGGAAGCTAATCTTCCTGTCTACTATTACTGCCTTCCCTATTACTTGAAAAATAGCTTTTGGGAAAAAAGTAGCCCTAATTATTCTACATATATATTTTTTCCAAAAGCTATTTCTCGAAAGTCTTTAGTATATAATAATAGCTTCGCTGCATAGTTACGGTGTGGTGTGCTGCATGTATATTTCATAAAACTAAAACCTAGATTTCATACAGGTCCGACAGCATGAGGAGGGCCTGCGAGGGTCATGGCATGCAGGAGTTGTGATTAGGGTACATAAATTGCACTGTTATGTTGAGTATAAGGAACTTCTCAGTGAAGATGGACTGAACAAGCTTGTAGAAAGTATTCAACTTAATGAAAATGTAGGAGGATTGGGTTGTAGGACTGGAAAGAAAAATAAAAAATACAGGGGCTGTATTAGGCCGTTGCCACCAGCTTTGGGGCAGAAATGGACGTACAGCTACGGCCTTTGTGTGGATGCTTTTTTGAAGATGCTTGGTGGGAGGGCATTCTTTTGGATGATTTAGAAGATTCCGAAGACAGGCCAGTCTTTTTTCCAGATGAAGGTGACATGCATATAATTCATAAAAACAATTTGAGAGTCACACAAGACTGGAATGAAAACGAGGGGACCTGGAGTATCCGTGGGCATTGGGTCTTGGCCACTATGAGAGAGAATTTCGAGCGAGAAGGGTTGTCTATTAGGGTAGTTTGGTATTATTTAAGAGAGAAGGCTGGTTTTATAAAGAAGGTGCAGGAATGGACTACTGCTGCCCGAGAAGAAAAATTGTGTTTAAAGTTACTGAAGGAAGTTGTGGCTGAACTTGTAGCTCAGCCTTCCAAACAGATATTACCATTTATGAAGTCTTCTACAGAAAATTTGAAATTAGCTCATAACTATTTTAATACACAAGAATTATTGCTTGCTGAATCGAAATGCTTGAATGAAACTCAGGAGTCCGAGGAAGCATAGTTTCTATTTTGGTCCAAGACAACAATTTGGGGGCTATAGTTTGCCATGAAACATCGGATGTCAGAGGGGATTTAGATTCCATTGCTTCTCGAGACACCGCAATCGCTTTACATGCTGGTGAAAAAGATTTGATGACAACCATCCTGGGAATTACCAACAAGTCATGCAACCACCCCCTGATTCGGACTTCAAAGATCAAATTGACTCCAGAGGTAAAGAATTGTGTAATGCATCATCTAGTGCAGTAGATTTGGGTGTCCGAGTAGACTGCATTGACAAAGAATTATCCAATGTTTCAAGCAGAGGGTCTGATCTTAATGGCTTAACAGAACACAGCATAAGCTCATTAGAATCTGAGAAGGTCAATGTGGCAGAAGTGAAGGGACGAGCATGCTCAGCTGGCAGAAAATCGTCCAACAATGGAGCCAGTGAATCAGATTTGAAGGAGCAAATAGACTGCTCAGACACAGTATTATTGAAGGATTTACTCATCAGAGCAAATCCAAAGAAAAAAAAAAGACACATTGATAGGGTGTTGGCCAGTGCAGTAGCCAATGATATAGGTTTGAAGGATAAATCAGAGGGTAGTGAAATATTGGTCTCTGAGTCTTTATACTATGAGACATGTTCAAAGGACAAAACAGAGGGCATTGACAGAGTATTGTCAGAGTCTTTAACCAGCGAATTGAAGGATCAAAGCAATTGTACAGATGTTTCAGAATTATCTAACAGAGTTTCAGGTAAGTGCAAATCAGTTGCTATGGCAATTTCCAGCAAAGCTGTACAGAAGCATAAATCACAACGTCGATCAACCCCAACTCGATCCTGGGAGCTGCCTGCAAATGGAGTAACCTCTGACTCTAAGTATTGTCCTCTTGCAGTCCTTAACTATAATCCTACTTTGGACAAGAATTTAAGGAAAGAAGCCTGCCTAAAAGCAAAAATGCACCTTCTAGCTGTAGGATGGAGATTTGAGTTTAAATATCGCTGCAACAGGGGAAGATGCGATATACGCTATGTTTCACCAACAGGTCGTAATTACTATTCTCTGTTTCAAGCTTGTTTGGCATGGAAGAACGAGCAGAAGTTTCAGGGACTGATAGATGGGAGTATTGAAAATAATTCAGTGGCTGAAAAATCAAAAACTATTTGTTGGGAAGTGTGTCTGCGTCTCTTCCCCTACAGAAAACTGGGTTAAGGGTTAGAAGAAATGCATTAGCTTCAGCTGCTGAGCTTGGAAAGAGGTCACAGAGAATCCGTGGTTCATTAGAAGTAGCAAGATGTGAAGTTAATAATAACTATGATGCAGTAGATGCTTCCAAAATTTATGAAGGATCGAAACAATGGGTTAGCAAGGGTGAGAAGGTTCACAGTCATGACAATAAGAAGAGAAATGTTCCACGCAAGGTGTTTCCTTTACCAGAATCAACCCGGAGGACAATTTATAAAGGATTGAAACAATTTGTTTGCAAAGGCGAGAAACTTCGTAGTCATGGAAATAAGAAGAGAAATGTTCCACGCCAGGTGTTTCCTTTACCAGAATCAACTCAGAAGACCGGGGCATGTGTTCTTCAATCAGAGTACATATACAAGGACATTGCTAGAACCAATGCAAGCACCGAAAGGTCGAAGTCCAAAAATTTTGGGCAAGGCCCAGTACTTGATTCTGTGTTGAGCAGTAAAAAGCGTAAATTCAATATGGAAGATTCACTGGGAGGTCGAAAACAAAAAAAGGGTAAAAGCTGCCGCCTTCTGCTGAAAAGAAAGGACAAAACGACCAATGGTTACCGAATGCAGGTACTTCTTTCGACTCCAGAAAAATCAAAGGATTCATCTCCAAGCCAAGGTAGGCACACTGTCCAATCTGTTTTATCCTGGATGATAGAAAATGACATGGTGGCCGAAAACCAGAGAGTTTTTTACTGGAATAGAAAGGAAAACTATTCAATGGCAGAGGGTTGGATAACCTGTGAAGGGATTCTATGTAAATGTTGTAGGAAGGTATACTCTCTAAGTAATTTTGAAGGCCATGCGGGAAGCAAACTTCACCGGCCTTCTACCAATCTTATTTTAGAAGATGGTAGGTCTTTGCTGCAATGCCAGATGCAGGTGTTGGACAACAATAATAGGTCAAAGGGGTGTGGAGCTCCATCGAGGGAAGAAGAAAGAGGAAGGCTCAATTTCAAAGTGACGATGTCTGCAAGATTTGCCATTTTGGTGGAAAATTGATTTTGTGTGATCACTGCCCAAATTCATTTCATATAGAATGCATCAATATGGAGGTATGGTCTGAGGCGACCCTTGTTCATTAATTCTTCGTATGTGTAGTTTGGATACACAATTTAATACTGTTTGTCACTCATACTACCATTCCAACCTCATAGGACACTTATTCTGGCAGTGCATTTGCATTATAAATTGGTCCTAGCTAACAGCTTTATAGCTACATGGAGGAATGATGCCACTGCTTCTCATTGCATGCTATATCTGGGTTTTATACCTATTTATTTTGTTCCGGATTTGAAAGTGGCTTAATTGTTGTTCATATTTTTTCTTTAGCAATAAGAGCTAACCAAACTTTCCATCATCCATGCAACATTTTTTTTTTTGATTTTTCCATTTTCAGGATTGTTGTTTGTTTAAATCTTGGATTTCTGTTTGGTGTCACATGGGGACACATCCCCTAATTTTTGGTGTTGTCCCCAGTTTTTAAATTTCATTTTTATTATACATTTTAATGTTTTTTGACACTTTTACTTTAAAACCATAGTTACCAGGTCTGGAAATCTGGATCTGTTCAGGAGGGCAAAAAATCTGAAAATCTGGAATTCTTGAAAAAGTTAGGAATAATTTGGTGCAAAATAGATGCATATTATATATGAACATAATTTATAAATACAAGCAAAAATTGACAAATACAACAAAAACATCAATAATGTAATATAAAATGTTAATGTATTTAGTATTAATTGATAGATAAGCATGTTGGGTGTCTTTTTTATAGCAAACAACCAAAAAATATTTTTGAGAAAAATAAGGGTCGACTTAGATATCACTTATTTGGACTGGCTGAAAAATCCAGAGCCAACAGAATTTTGTGCAGATCCAGCAGGCTTTGGTAACTATGTTTAAAACAGACCCACCTCCCCATCCCTGCCACCCCCAAAAGCTGGTATTTTTACAAAATTATTGAATCCTTATCCCAATAGTATCTTGAAAACTTTAAATTAGGTTTAAACCTCTTAATTTCATCGAATAAAGTTAAAATATTTGAATATTGATTTTTACATATTATTTTAATATCCCCAATCTACCCCACACCCCCACTCCCCGCGCCCAACCATCCTCAAAATCAGGGAAATTTGTTGCTGTATCATAAAACCTGTCCCCCTGTCCCTTAGACATTGGTAACCATGGAAGCTGTTAGAAATAGTGGCTTACTAGCATGTTGAAATGTTTATTTTCAGTCTACTGAAGATATTTGAAGGAAGTTTCAATCCTTCTTGTTCAATTCACTTATTTCTAGTTAAATTGGTGGGGTTGTATTGATGTACCTGTGCTTGGGAATTAAAGCAGAACACACAACTGTCCACAAACATAAATGCTAGAATACCACCAACCAGATAAATACTAAACTGAATAAATTGCAATACAAAAACTACCATTAAACTAAAAACCCTTAAAAATCCCCCACATGGCCATGTCATCCATCTACTATAGCCAAGTGTTTGTTCTTCTCGTGAAGCTTTTCAAGCTCCCTGCTTCTGCAAGAATGATCGTTTCTACCATAATATTGGATGCCACCTCCTTGCTTGTCAAGGTATGGGGCAGGCACATGGGAGCTCCCACCTTACACTGCACTCAGGCTTGGCGTAAGGGTTGGAGGATTCCAGCTTCTATGTGGAGGAAGCCATATTTGCACACACTTTTACTAGCCCCAAATCTGACATACAATTTTGTCACCTTGGCTTTGAGTAGAGAAATTGTGTCTCTCAGAGTGGGAGCTACAAATTTCAAATTAGAGGCTAGCAAAAAGGGCTAATCCCCACATAATTCAATGGGTATTTATAAGAGTCTAAGCCCACCCATTATTCACACAGATTTATTTTAATCTCTTCTTATAGAGTATATTGTGATTCGGGAATTCCCTGTGAGATTCCACCCAGTATCTTATGTTGGTGTTTATGCTTTGCATGTGTGTGTATATTACATTTATGTTAACCATGGAATATAGAAATTAAGCATTAATATGGTACCAAAGCCTAGAGGTTTCTAATCAACAATCTTGGTTCTCTGCAAACACGTGGTGCAGTGAATGTGTGCTTGGCAAACAAGAAGTGTTTGGCATTTTCATAGGTGTTGGGTTTATGGAGAGGAGATGACGATTCAGCATATTGGTGGGCTTCAAATTGACGTTTCTAGTTAGATCTGCAGATCTTGTTCAATCTTGGGGCATGGAGAGTTTGTTTGAAGAGAAAAATTGCTTTATGCTTATTTGACCCAAGTTTCTGTTTGTATAGGGAGATTAGGGTTTCTACATGAACCCTTGCTTGAAGGCAAAATCCTTGTAATTTGATCACATTTATGGATTCCTTGCAATATTTTGTCAGCTGTCCTTTTTGTTCGCTGAAAAATTCTTTTATTTAGTGCTTCAAACAGGCCTTAGATGATTTTTGGGGCTTGTAGGGATTGCATTGGTGATCAATGATTCAGTGACATGCAACTAGCGATAGAGTAGTATGGGTGGCCACATCATGTGATTGCGACATAGGGGGTCGAAAGGACTCAAAGCGAGCTGTCCCGTGAGGAATCATGCACTACATTTTTACTGGCAATTTTCAGTAGCTCTTTAATAAGAATTGGGCTCAACATATTGGATGTAGGCACATGGCCTACTTTGGTTGGTAAGGAGCGAGCCTCTCAATTATGAGGCCGCGGGTTTGATCTGAGCCTTGGGTGACTTTGTTGATGTGAATTTATGGTGATGTGGTGGTTCCTATGGGGTTACATGGTGTACAAGGTGACGTGGTAGAGGTGGCGGCAATGGTGCCATCTAGGTGGTAGTGATGCATCAACACCGGGGGTGCCATATGTTGGTTTGTGTTGGTGACATGATAGTCCATATAAATAGAAGTGGTAGTTTATGTATTGATGACTTGGGGTGATGTTGCAGTCCTTACAGTGGTGATTGATAGTTTGTACGGTGCTAATGTGGCAAGTCTGCATAGATTGAGTAAACACAAAATTTCCTTCGGGGTTGAATTGGTCATCACTTGATTGTCACCAAAGGTGACATTTTATCTATTTATAACAAACCAAGTCATCATTTGAGTACTATACCACATAACGACAAATATTAGTGCCAGTAGAGCATAACAAGTACCATTAGGGCACAATCAACACAACAAGGGACACTTGACACAATCAAATACTCCACACTTGGAGGCCAATTTTAGAAAGAGCATAATTTTGTCATAGGACTTAGTTTGACATTGTTTTTGAAGTGTTGGAAAGGTTTTTTGGTGTGGGCTTTTTTTCACCCGGAAGGGTTTTCCCCACGTAAACTGGTAAGTTCTGTGTTGTGCTTTATATTGTCAGTATTTTTTGAAATCTGTAATGTATCAGTAATTTGATTAATTCTGAATTCATCGATGATCCTGTATACTCTGACATGGTATCAGAGTGAGGTGGAAATTTGAGTTGATTTGTAGATTTTATAGTTCAAGAAATTTTTGTACAAGTGCATACAAATTGAAAAATTGAGAAATTATATCATAACAAAAATCTGCAGTGCTAGGCAGCAGAGCTCTGAAATTGTTCCATTGGCATTCTTGTGGCTCGTTTCGGCACTCCCATTGACATTTCTGAATTTATACTCTGACAGGCGTTGGATTTGTATTCTATGTCACACACCCTTTGTCACTAGGATCCCTTGCCTCACGAGATACTCTATTGAAGAGCTTCTGCACTGTTGAACTTGAATTGGGGCGTCATCAGAAACATGGTTTATAGTCTGAGCCTTGCACTTCAACATCAAAATCTTTGATCCAAGCAAGCTATGTTTGCTATTGCCGTCTGTCTCTTCTATTCTTTCAGCTCTAATTTTTTGTTTAAAGGATTTAATCTGCAAAACAATTTCATTTATTGCATTTCACAAAGAAATATAAAATAGTCCATATCAACTGAGAAGTGCAAGTCTAAAAATAAGGCTTTCAACAGATAAGGCTTTATGCAGGTCGTGGAAAAGCATAGAAAATCAGCAGCGTGGGCTTTGTTCAAGCGTGGATCTCTCCCTTGCTACAAGATCAAACCAACGAACCTTTAAAGGAACAACTAAGAAAAAATTAAGAAGTACCGCACAAATCTTATCAAACTTCTACGCAAAAGATGGAAACCCTAATTACTAGCTCAATGCCACGTGGATGGGTAAGAGGTCTTCGTTTACTTCATTTTTAAACTTACTAAAAACCGTGATTATACATTATTAAAATTGTTTTGTATCCGTTGAGCGGATCATTCCGACCTGGCTAGCAAAAGACTTTTGAAAACATTCTACATATTGTGGTGTGGAGTTTGAACCCCACCCACATTTTTTTTCCGTTTTATATTGAAGTGGGTATACTTTAAAAACATAAGGAAGGCTACTTAGCCGACTGAGCTAGCTAGCTCAACTGGCTACCTAGCCGTTCCCTCAACCTTAGTGAGTTGGAGGTGAGGGGTTTGACCCCACCTCAACTCCTTTTAGAATTTTGTTTAAAGATTCTTATATAAAAGTTTATAACTTAAATAAAGCTTGAGATATAAATTGTTGCAAGGATATAGGTTGCCCGACCGACCAAACCCCCATTGCAAAGAACTTTGAAATAATCGCACAGGGTTCGATACCCCTAACCTTTGTTTTAAAAAATTGAATTTCACTAATTGCTTTTTATATATAGTTTTCTATTTTTTATATTTGAAAATGAATTTCGCTAATTGTTTTTTTAAAAATATTTTTGTATTTTATATAAAAACAATGTAAAAGAAAAATACCATATATATATATATATAATTATATATATGTTGATTATAAAAATGCAATAAGACTATTTTTTCTTTCAAAGCAATTAAAAATATGACCTTATTCCAAAATTGCAAAAATTAAATTGTAATTTTTTACGACAAATCAATTTCATGGGGCAAAATAATTTTCAAGCAAATAGGAATTATTAATTATTTCTTAGGTCCTAGATTTTTTTAATTCCTAAACTAATTAATTTTTATTCTGTTTTCTTCTAGTCATAATTTTTTGAAAATTGTATGTGTGTGAAAATGGCTTCTTCTAGTAATTTTATGTTGGATAAGACTCAATTATTAAATGAAACTAATTATAGTATAAGAAAAGTCGGACTCAAGGCCAATCACACCCCAATCCTAGCAGGCCCATTAATGCACCCACTTAGGAAGAGAATGCATCAACAACCCCTGCACAAAAGAAATGGTTAACAAGCGTAAAAATATGGTGTATACATATGCCCTAATCGAAGATCATTGCGTGTCACAATAGTGAAACACAAGATGGTCTTTGGAAAAGATCTATGCAACACGAAATCGAAAGGAAATGCTGAAAGTAATACTGAAATGAAAGTGTTGTAAAGGAAGTAATGAAATGCTAAATGAAATATACCGCATCATGCTTTCTGTTGGTGTTGCTCGGCTTACTGTGGATGAGGGTAATAGTTGCTTGAAACCCTGTATAAGCGAGATTGAAAAAAACACTAGAAGATAATTAGTAAAATAAGACATAAATCACCTAGCTAGGAGGGTCATGGGAGGGATGACAACCAAGATGTGGGTAAGAATGCTAATGAGCGCAAAAACTAGTTGGTAGATGCTATAGGGAGGACGGGGTGTGATAAAAGGCACTAACTAGGACACGGTGCTGAAGAGTTAGCGGGCCTGAAGAGAGAGAAATTACTAAAGTATCCAAGGTAGGAAACAATGGCTGTATAAACCCAAGCAAAATGGAACTAGAGTAAAATATTAGGTTGGTGAAGTAGTTAATTTAAAGAGATTTTTATGGAGGAATCAAGCATAAAATTTTTTGAGAAAATGAGCATTGGTTGGTTCTTTGAAGATGTGGCCCTCATTTGTTTGCAGACGATAGGTGCTGGGACCTAGGATGTCTTTAATGATATAAGGACCCCACCACTTTTGAGCATATTTGCCTTCTTTGTCATGGGTGTAATCTAATTTCAAGACGAGGTCGCTAGCTTCAAATTTGCAAGGTTTGACAAGTTTGTTGTGTTGCTTAGCAATGCACTCTTTATATTTGTAGTTATGGTGAACGCGTATCACATTTTCCATCAAGGAGATCAAGGGCATCGCAACGGGTTTCACGAATATCTCGTGTCAAGGATGATTCCATATAGGGAGATGCAAAGAGAAGGTAATTCCACCTCGAGTGGAAGGATTGCTTCAGAACCGAATACAAGTGAGAATGGGGTTGCCCTCATGGCCATACGGACATTGGTACGATAAGCCCGAAGCGTTGGATAAAGCTTGAGATGCCGCTTAAATCGTGAATCTCGAGATAGTCTTTTGAAGAATCTTGTTAAGGATTTTGTTAGAAGATTCAACTTGTCCGTTGCATTGAGGATGATAAGGAGTTGAGAATTTATGTTTGATTTTGAATTTGGCGCAAAGTTGTTTCATTTCTTTACATTTAAAATTCCCACCATTGTCTGAAATGATTGTATGAGGGATTCCAAAGTGATAGATGATTTGGTTAAGGATGAATTTTGAAGTAGTGAGGCATGTTATATTGGTAAGAGGCATGGCTTTGACCCACTTGGTGAAGTATTTAGTGGCTGTAATAATAAAAGGATGTCCATTTGGAGAGCAAGGAAGTTTTCTGATGCAATCCAAGCCCCACGTGTTGAAGGGCCATGAAGCATCAAGGATTTGAAGCTCAGTCGGTGGAGAATGAATAAGATTGTCATGGTATGGACAAGGTTTGCATTTTTTGGGGAAAGCGTGGGCATTGACATTTAAGGTGGGCCAGTAGTAGTCCATACGCAGGCATTTGCGGGCTGTGGCAAGGCCGCCACAATGTCCACCATAGGTGCTCCCATGCACTTCTTCAAGGAGAGAAGGCACTTCATCTTCATAAATGCATTGAAGCAGAGCATCATAAAAGCTGCTGTAATAGAGGATATTGTCTTTGATAACGTATTTTAGAGTTTTCTTCCGGATTTTGGTGTGCTTGCGTGAATCAGAGTTGGGAGGGTAAGTTTGATGTTGGATTGTAATGTCCATTTCCGAGCTGAAACAGGAAAAGAAGGGAAATGACACAAACCCAACTCAAAGCAAACTGAAATTTATAATAGTCAACTGAATTTTTGGACAGCAAGGTACAACAGTCTGAAATCTTATGACAACAGAAGGAAAATTGCAATAATTCACCACCAAAACCACTTTTACAACATCCAAAGCATGTAGGAAATTTATAAATAATTTAGAACAAGTACAAGCTAAGAAATGAGCTTTAAAACCCTCAGCTGGAGTATATTTAATTAAATTTGCAACAACGAATCCACTTACAAAAATGGTAGAAGTTGAGATTCCAAGGCCCAAAATTCAATCTGTTAAATGCAACCAGCCTTAGAAATTATGAACAATCCAAATATCAACAAAGAATGAAGTGCCGTGCACTAGATATCACCAAACTCCACCACTATGCAAGTCGCTACCCTAGGAGAGGGTTTACAATAGGCTGAAAATGGTGAGTTTCCCAAGAAAATCTGAGTGTAGCTCAAGTGTGACCTCCGTATGAGATCACCAATGAAGAAATGAGGGGTTTCGTCCTCAAATCAAGTGCAAAGAGGGTTTTTGTCCTCAATTGCAAGAGAGAAAGCAGTTTCGTGCTCCAACTCCAAGAAAATGAATTCCAAAAGCAAGCATATCTTTATCGAAGCCAAATGCCCCCTTTATATAGCTAAAGGTGGCGCTAAAATGAAAAGGCCGATCTCCCAAAGAGGACTGACCTCCTTGTATAAGTTTCTTTTTATTTTTTAATAAAACATAAGTTGCCTTATAACATAAAGTTACATTTGGCCAACTTAGTTAAATCATTAATTTTACAAGTATTTAAAAATAATTTTTTTTTAGTAATATTATTAAGTTGCCCAAAGATTAGAAATGACCATGCCCAACTTAAATAATATTATTAATAATTTGAATCTAGAAAAGGGAACACTACATGGATAAATAGGATAATTTCCGCATACCATGAATTGTTGGAAGTAGGCAATGTATCTAGGTGACAAATAAGAGAAGACTAAAGAGGAAATTGTGTGGAAGGTGTTTTGTAGATCTGGACCATGTATTGGTGATTTAACAAATATATTTAAGATTTGTAAAACCCTAATTGCAGAGTCACAACACAATAATAAGCAATGAAGTACAAATCTGACCTAAGCAATAAGCTAGATAAAAATAAAACCCTAGGTGCAAGAGAGAGGATAGAGGACTTAGCTGATTTTGCAATAATCCCGAAAAGTGGTAGACTGGAAAACTGATGAAACAAGAGGGTAGACTGTCGCAACCGAACCTATAAAATTACAGAATCGCTGTAGAATAAGCGGGACCAAGGCGCTGGATCAAGTTAAGGGTGCCTAGGCGTGGAGATCGCTGGGGAGTCCGCTTGAATCGCGAAAACCTCGAAATTGATTTTTGTAGTGTCACAAGATGTTCGCTAATATTCGCTGTTGATCGCTCAGTATGCTGCACTATGTCCGCATAATTCGCCAGAGCTGCAAAACAAAAGGTCTCCTGCAAAACCCTAGAACACCTCAAATCTTAAAAAGAAAAAGATGTAAATGGGGAGTCGGACTGACCTCAACGGTCACTCCATATGAACTTACGATCGAGTCCGCACTACATTTTAGACTCCATGTAGTTCTGTGCGCGCGTGTGTAGAATTGTGCCCTAGGAAGCTCTTGTGCAAAGATGCACTTGAATAGTGAGCAATAACTAGATGTAGCAATGTAAGTAGATGTGTGTATGGAAAAATGAACTTCCCTCCTATGCATGTATGCAGAAAATGCAGTCCCTTGTCCCTTGAATGAAGCTAGATGGATGCCTTGATGCTCTTAGAATGCCTTTGGATGCAACCTTAGGTGATGATAGTATATGCTTAGAGTTTGGTCCCTTATTATGATCACATAGCTTTGTATTTATATGATTTCCTTGTTTGAATTTCGTAATTGACAACTAAAAGGTCGACCCATAAGAAAATAAGATGCCTAAAAGATAAAAGAGGCCCAAAAGGGGCGAGCAAGATATAAAGAGGTCGGGCGCTTAAAGGGGACGAGGGCACCTGGGTGGTCCAAGGCGTCCTCTCTCGGCCATTGGTGTCTAGAGTCAAGAAAGATAAAACAATGAATATCAGATTGAGTTTGTGGGGTGTGTAAGACCAAAGAGGAAACCAGAAAGATAGAAAAGAGGCCAAAGATAGATGTCAATTACTAGTTTTCTCGCTTAGGAATCATATGAATAGTAGTATGTGATTAGGACCTAGAAATGTACCCAAGTGCGTGATTTAGTGTCTACATTTGCCCCCACTTTATGTTGTTGAGTGAATACTCGATAACATAAAGTAGATAAGAGATGCATACCTGATAACCATGTAGATCGATGGCAAAAGCGTGCAAGGAGACAAGAAAAAGCATGGAGTGATAAAATGAAGCATGGAAGCTAAAGAAGAGGAAGTGACCCTAGGGGTGAAGCATATGTGTTGTGTTGCGTTGTATCTGTTGTCGTTGTTGTGCTTGATGTGTTCGCTGATGCAACTGCTGCTTCTAATAAGGATGGACCTGCAAAAAGAAGAACAAAAGAGTAGTTAAAGTCACGTGTTATGAAAAAGCTATAAGTGTGTACAAATATGTAAAAATGCGAAAAAACATTAAAAGGAACATGTGCACCTGATTCGTGACGAGTGAAAAAGATAGAAAGTGTCATGAAAATGATGTAGAAGAGAGTTTTTTGGGCGATTTCATGCCAAGAGCAAGTTTTTCGGGCGATCTCATGCTAAGAGTGAGTTTTTGGGGCGATCTCATGCCACGGTAGAAGTGTTGGGGAGAAAGGTCTAGTGTTATTCTCCATCCCTGACTGCTTCTCGAAATTTATACACCACTGCAGATGGTGTGATCCTGCTTTGTTCCAATTCGATCCAAGTAGAAAAAGAAGAAAAAGAGATAGAATGCATTCTATCAAGCAGAGGATTGTGCCTCTTGTCTGCAAACTACTATGTGAAATGCTGAAAACTGCGCTGATATGAGAAAGTAATTGTAATTGCCCCTTAGTCATAAAGGCGCTCGGGAAAGGTCGGGAGTGCCGAGGCACTCATGTCTCGTATCTAGGCGCTGACGTCTCGTGCTCTGCCGAGGACCCAAGTCGATTTTGGGCCATTTCTCAGTAATCAAGACCGGTTTGTTCTTATATTGTGTAGGCCTGAATTGTAGTTGTCAGTATTGTTGAATGGGGTGATTGATTCACCCAATGTATGCCCCCTCGTTTGGGGTGCATGCGATGTCACTAGGAGGATGCGGCCCAAAGGAGAGGACCGGATGTCATTGACATTGATACCTCAGTAGGGGGTGATTGTGCATGGTGGAAACCAAGGCACATGCAAACAAAGTGGTTGAAACATGTGTTAGTGCAAACAAGACAAATACACATAGAAGACAAAGTGTGTAATCTAACAAACAAGAAGACAATGTGTAATCTAGCAAGCAAGAAGACAATGTAGACCGCGAAAAGTGGGTTTCAAACATGAGACATCGCTCACAAAATGTCGCAAGACAATCAGGGTCGAAGTGGCCAAAAGCATACAAACAATGAACAAGCAATGAACAATCAAGATATAGGGCAATGCTCGCAAACAATGACATACAATGATAAGACAATGGCAAACAATAACAAGCAAAGTATCGACAACCATGATAGATTTGAACCGGTGACACGAGGATTTTCAGTCCTCTCGCTTCTACCAATTGAGCTATCCCGACTCTTCCCTGTTCATCATCCTAGCGCAGAACTTGAGCTCATGTCAACTAAAAAGACAAAAGAAAATCCTTTTTTATTTCCCTTTTAAATTCTACTTTTGATTGGTAAGTTACCATTTGAAAGACTCGAATAATCACATAATTATCAATTTCTATTATAAATTTAAATTGTATGTAAAATACAATTATACATACAGAAATGTTGTATCTGACAAAATGTATGGAAGCACCCGTTAGCATGTTAGAAAGATAAGTATGTCAAAGACGTGTATATATCGATAGAGTAGTGTGCTAAGTAGAATAAGAAGTAGTGTAAAACGAAACAATAGCACCTGTAGTGTGTACGAAAGTAGATGCCCCCAAGAGCCTCAATGGGATTGGTAAGATGTACAATGCCAAACATCTATGGCGTGTGTAACAATCAGGTAAAGTCTGCATTCACAACTAGAGAACAAGTGAACGCGCATATGTATATAGAAAAGATAATGACATATGAAATATTTGATTAGCATAGTAAGCGAAGTATACATGTGAGTATAAGTAAGCAAGAACAATGTGCAACCAAGGTATGCAGTATGCTATGAATGAGAATGAAATGGAATGCAAAGTGAGTGTGATAAGAGCAACGTGTCACCCGAATGAATGTGTATCTATGAGATGAGGCTCATTTATAAATGCCCCTCAACATTCAAAAATAAACCATAGAACAACATTGTGTCATCGGGAAATGGTTTGAAATGTGTGCGCTGGAAAGATAGATCAATGAGGCGTAGAGCGTGAGAAGTGTGAATGTGGTGAGGTTCATTTTGGATTTAGACCCTCAACACTCGAGTATGAACCTTGGAACTAGAGTGCGTCATCGGGAAGTGTGTCGTGTGTGATGCTAGAAAGATGTGTCGTGAATGTGCCGAGTGTAGATTGGTGTAGTCTGTGAGGTTTATGTATGTAGTATGCCCTCAACAGGAAAGTGTGAACCGTAGCACGAGAGTGCATCATAGGGTAATGATGATACAAGTTGTGTGTATCAACATGTGTAGGATGCTTTATGTCACAAGGTTCGCCGAATTTTCACCTAAAAATTTGAAATTCGGCGATTAAAATCTGACAGCCAAAAGTTCGGCTAAATTCGTTGCAGTTCGCAGAGGGTTTCAGCAGATGCACAAGTTGTATGACACAGAGCCATGCCGAGAATGGAGAGTACCAACCATGGCCTCGCGTATGGTCAAAACGAACTCACCGGGAAACAATGTACTTCCTAGCGACAGGAGAATAGTCTAAATCGAATCGTGAGCCAAATACGATTTAGCAGCACCAAGCTTTCCAGATCCCGACCCCTAAGGGTTGAGATGTGGAATGAAAAAACAATTAGGGTTAATACGACCACACTGCCAAAAAAACGTAGATCCGAACTCGCAAAAGAAGTGGTCCCTGTAACAGCAAATTTGCATCACTATAACATTGTCGCATGACCCATTTCGAGGAGTTGTGGACATCTCTATTCGCACTTTGTACTCACAAGTAGGGTTTCTTTTAATGTTTTTAACTTTTAGTTTCTATTTGATTTGTTTTATGTATCTTTTTTAAACACGTATTTAATATCTTTAAATCGTTAGGGAAGGGTTTATTGTAATTTGTTTTTTATTTTGTTTTTATTCATTCATTCTAATTTTATTTTGTTTTTATTCATTCATTCTAATTTTATTTTAGATAATAGTTAGATCTTTTTAAAGTTTTTAACGTTTAATTTTTATTTGATTTGTTTTATGTATTTTTTCTAAATACATATTTAATATGTATTAATATTTTATCTTTTTTATTTTGAAATTTATTTATTTTTAATTTTTAATTTTATTTAAATATATATAATTATTTATTTTTTATTTATTTTTCGATTGAACTTAATGGCGATTTTTTTTTAACTTTATCTACTCATGAATTTCAACCAAATTTTATCATTGTCGAACTTGAACTCGAACTCGAACCTTGTGACTTAGGTAGGATGCATGACGAAAACTAGAGCCGAAGCATGCAAAGGTAATAGTAGAAATGCGAGACACCTAACATCATTAGAAGAGGGGGAGAAGTAAGCATGACGCCCCCAAAGTGTACAATGATGTGGAGAAGAATCAAGTAACATTGCTAAGAGATCATCAACATGGTCAAAACCATAGTAGGAAAACTCAAAACCAAAAACTCGCCAGACCCCCAAAAAAAACTCTGCTTGAAAAACTCGCCAATATTCGGCCAATACTGAATACTCACAACTTAAAAATACTCAATTTTTTTAAAAACATAAATTTTAAGCAACACATAAATCTAAAAATGTATCAAATGAGCCCATAAAATGTTGGAGAAGTGTTTTCATTAGATTTGAATACAAATGCAATACAAAATCGCATCATGATGCGAATACAACAACCGGTTAATAAGTAATATGAATTTATGATGATTGACATTGAAAAATATCATCATAAATTTCATATCTATCAAGTTACAATATACAATAAATTACATTTTCCTCTTCCCCAATCTAGAGAAATATTGGGGAGAGGGTCTAGTGCCTCTCCGGCTCACTAGTCCCCACACTCACCGCGCCTCTCACGCTCCTCCTGAAGGCCGCGAATCTGGTCGATCATGTAACTAGATGGTGGTGCCTTGGTGGCTCCTCTGCTGCATGTTGGAGATCACCTCCAAAGATGTCATCCACTCCAATATCTCCTGAGTCCTGCTAGTGCTTCTCCCTCCATAGCCTCCCTCTCAAAAGAAGCAATCTCGTCCGCTGTGAATGCAGGGTTTTCTCTTCTTCGCCTACCACTCACTATATGGATCTATCTCATCCAAATCAATGAGCTCCTCCGATGTCGCCTCAACATTTTTGTGCGGCCGGAGATCAGATTGCACAAAAAACCAAGTCGCTGAGTCTTTTTTGAGTCAACTTGTTGCGCTTCTTCGTGTGAATGGCCTCAAACAAACTCCAAATATGGCGTCACATCCGTAAGCGCTACAAGGTTGAGATAGAATTACGAGGGCTAACTTTTGAAGATTTGGGGTATTCCCTCCCAATCCTCCCACCAAGAACCTACAAACATTTAACAAGATAATAAAAATTTATAATTAATTAATAAAATCAAATATGTAACTAATAAGTAACTTGGTAAACATTCTAAGTAACTTGGTATTACTCCGTGATCGTGGTTTCTCCCTCGAATAGCTAAGCACCGATGAAAAGAGTCTCCCCTACCATGTTGAATCTCTGCAGCTCTAAAATGACGAGGTCCCTGCCTCAACATCCGGTATCATCCTCTCAATACATGTCGAAAGGCCCTCCATAACCTCTCCATTCACATCTCGTGAAGTCATCGAGTAGAAATACTTGGGGTTGAGGTAGTACCCCGCTGCATGAATAGGTTGGTGGAGTTGATTGTTCCACCTCCGATCAATAATCTCCCAAAAGGGACCATATCTGACGATATCCCCCCGTAATAGTTTTGGATAGACTCTTTGGCCCTATCCATGGCCTCATATATAAACCCCATGGGGTTTTGCTCCCCATCAACCAAACGCAAAACTCTCACCAACGGCTCTGACACCTACACACAAATTAAAATGTAAGATTGCAAACTTACAATACATATTAGAAATGAAATAAAAAAGTGAAAAGTAGAACAATATATTTATAATTTAACAAATTAAAATAAAGGAATGAAATATAAATCGAAGTTTGAAATTACCTTGATGATCTCTATAGCTCTTTTAGAAAGATATCATCAAAAACTATCTTTAACCCTCTCTCCATCAACTTTCTTTGAATATTGTGAGTCTAGCCATGCTTGACTCACAAACATTTGTTTCAAAGATGTCAACAAACTAGAAATACTTTGCAACGTCAAGAAGTTAGTTGCAAACCTTGTGACACCGGCTCGAACAAGTTCTTTCCCTTTCAGTGTGTACTCATCAAGCTCATAACCCAAGGGTGATTGTATATGTACTTCGTTATAGATCTCAGATCTTCTACAATCGGCCTCACCCAATCAATTTTGCCTATGTCCTCCAAATGAGGTCAATGCAATGCACAAGGAGTCCAAAAGAGTGATGGATGTCTCTCCCCGCAATAGTCTCCCACCGCCACATATGTCAAGCCATGTTGTCTGTGACAACTTGCACAACATTCTGTACACCAACCTCTAATACAACTGTCTCTAACATAACACTCAAATTTTCTGCATTTTTATTATGTTAGAGGCATCAATAGATTTTAAAAACACCATCTCACCGTTTGAAGCTGCTAAAAAATTAACAAGGGTGCGGTTCCTTCCATCCGTCCACCCATCTGAAAGAATGGTGCATCCGAATTTTTTCCATTGTTTCTTGTGCTCTTCTAGCATGGTAGTGGCATCTGCAATCGCACCCTCAAGTAATTTCCCGCTCAAATCTTTTGGAGAGGGTGCCTTGTACCCTTTCCCTACAACTGTCAACGCTGTCACCAAGTACTCCCAGTATGGGCTCTTTGCCACATTGAATGGCAGTTGTTGTAGTACCAAAAATTTGCACAAGCTTTATCCACTTCCTCGTGCATATCTTTGTTCCAGAATGTACCATCCAATGAAGGTTGTGCTCCAGGTGTGTTCCTTGCCACAAAAAAACTCGGTATGCCTTTGCTCGAACTCGATGAAGATGAGCCTCTTCCGGCTCTTCCTCTTCGTATGCGTGGACCACGAGTAGAGCCCACAATTGTTGCTGCCGCATCATCGTCTAAATTCTCTTCCATTGCAGCCCCAGGTCTAATAGCTTGTGCTATGGCTGCCTTCAGCCTTGCGTTCTCTAGTTTTTTCTCCTCTAACTCTGCCAGCTCTGCTTTAATCTCTCGCGTTGCCTCTTCTGACACGTTGGGGCAAACTGTAACATCTCGGCAAGGAATAGTTGAAAGGTGATATTTCAAACGATTGATGCCTCCATTCATTTTCTTGTTACAGAAAGTGCAAAAAATTTTCGCCTCACAAGTTCCACGTACAACATACTTCCATGCTATGGAACGGGCATTCGGAGGAACGGTCCCTGCTAGTGATCCAGATGCCGAACCTGATGCCGAGCCTGATGCCATTGTTAAACTCTAATCTGCAACACAATGCACATTTAAAAAATTAGAAAATGTAAACTTAATTTAATTTTAAAAACAAAACATGCCTGAATAACAAATTTGCGTAAGTAAAAAAAATACATTACAAGCATTCAATTTTACATTACATGTATTTAGAATTACACAACGAATCGATTACAATACACATACATAAAATTTAACTAATTTACAATGAATTTGCGTTAATTAAAAAAAAAATACATACCTCTGGCTGCAAATGAGTATTAAAAATTACAAGCATTCAATTTTACATTACATGTATTTAGAATTACACAACGAATCGATTACAATACACATACATAAAATTTAACTAATTTACAATGAATTTGCGTTAAAATAAAATAAAATTACATACCTCTGGCTGCAAATGAGTATAAAAAAGTACAAGCATTCGATTTTACATTACATGTATTTAGAATCACAATAGGAATCTATAAAACCTAAATAATATATTCAAAATTTGGAAAAACTTCAAAGAATTAAAAAAAAAAAAAAACCTACCTCCAAATGCAAATCTCCAAATTCTCTCCTCGAATTCGCTCCAAAATCCACTCAACACAAGCAATGCAAGCTCAAATGGTTGTGTGAGTGACAATGAGGGAGTTGAGGGCCTTAAAAAGAGCCAAAACCGCGTAAAATCAGTGTTTTTTTCCTTTGAAAGCCGTGTTTATGCGCAAGGCCCAAGCCGTTTTTGCAGCCTCATGAAAGATGAGTTTGAGTTTTGCAGTACTCGAGCTGCGAGTACTTCAAGCGAGCCCTTTTTTCATGGTTTTGGCGAGTTTTTTGGCGGTTTAACCGTTTTCTGTTTTTTGGCGAGTTTTTCAAAAACCGGCGAGTTTTTGGCGAGTTTTCCATCTATGGTCAAAACTATATGGAGATGCATCAGAGACTTGGTAAGCAATAGTCTACGGTTGATCATATAAAGGTGGTGATGGACATCCATGTGCATACCAACGAGAGAGATTTTTTGAATAGCCGAGAAATGAATCATTGCAAATAGAAACGCGCCAAAGGGCATTGAAATGTGATATCAATATGATCAGGATCTAAGGTGCCCCCGATGTAGTCAAGCCAAGACTGTCCAAGTGTCGCGGAGAAGTGCGAGAAGTGCGTGTGAGAAAGATTGAAAGATGGAAGACGCAAAGGCCATAAGCAACAATGATGTGAACATATCTATGATAGAGATGAGGAGAATGAGGTGGGGGAGGAGATCATCGAGTGTGAATTTGAGCCGAGTCAAGCCATCCAATGCCGAGCAAGTGGGATCGAATGGAATGTGATGCTAATAAGAGTTATTCATGAACAAAGTGCATGTAAAAGGAGGAAGCGCTGCCGCTGTTCCTCATGAGAGGGCGAGGAAGGTGAAACGATGTTTAGTGTACGGATTGACACTCGATAAAGTACCATAGCATTAATAGGAGGGGGTTGTTTGAATTGATATTCACCAGGGCCAATAACAATGAAAGTATCATTGAAATATGACTCATCTATCTTGAGAGGAGTAAAATTGAGATTGCACAATTTGTCATCAATAAGCTCAACAATATCGACCTTGTCATCAAAATCATTAGTGCTTTGGCATTGTCATGCCGGATGGTGAATCAAGGATATTGGTAGGAGGCAAGCTAGATGCAGGAGCGAGAGGAGCCTCAACGAGCGGAGTCAGCAAGTGTTATCGGAGCTGATACGGTAGGTGAAATGATATCAGTAGTGTGAGTGGAAATGGACGGCATGCTTGTAGAAGTGGAAGAAAGTCAGAAGCACTAGACTCGAGGAATGTCAAATGTATCAATATTACTTTGTATGGAATGGGCTCTTTATGGAGGAATAGGCATAGTCAGTAACAGGTGGTCTATGCGACAAAACTTGAATGGATTTGGGTCGGCAGTAATGGTATGTTCATAACCATCATATAGGAACTTAACATAGCAATGAACAGTGGATGGGACAACATGCATTGCGTGAATCCAAGGTCTACCTAGCAAGAGATTAAATTGAAACGAGGCATTGATAACGAAGAATACCGTAGGAACAATCTTAGGCCCAACTTGTATAGGTAACGTGATAGTGCCTAGGCATGTGCGAGTAGTGGAGTCATAGCCACAAATGAGAGTGGAATTCTTAGTAATTAGATTAGGGAGTGAACACATAGATTAATGGTGGATCCATTGTCAATGAGTACACGCTTGATACAAGTGGTGCCAATGATAACAATGATAAGCAAAGGCGCACATGGATTGTCAACAATAGATGGTGGGATGTCCTCATCACTAAATAATATAGCATGTAGTATATTTTTGAGAGATTGAATGAGATGTGCAAAGGCCACCGATGAATTAGCGCTTTCAATATGGATAGAGCGAAGGGCGGCCTCTAATGTGTGGTGACAATCGGGTGCATTGCATAATAAATCGTAAAGAGATATTTTAGCTGGTGTATTCTTAAGTTCTATAATGTCATAACCCTTAGAAGTGGTGGTAGGAGCTGCAGAAGTGATAGGTGGTGGAATAGAAATGGGTTGAGCCGTAGGAGGGTGAGTGCGACAAGTAGTGACTACATTGATAGTTGGATCAGCCCTAGGCGTAATAAAGCGAGGAGGATGCTGAGTATGAACTTGCATAAAATCAACAACAATAGTAACCATGCCAAAAACCTTAGTTGGGGTGAAAGAAGGATAAGAAGATTGATCCATGACTTGAGAAGAAAAATTTTGATACATGCTCAGAAGGTAGGGTTTGAATGGTCGGGTTCACCAAATGATTTAACAAATATATTGAAGATTTGTAAAACCCTAATTGCAGATTCATAATGCAATAATAAGCAATGAAGTGCAAATTTGACCTAAGCAATAAGCTAGATAAAAATAAAACCCTAGGTGCAAGAGAGAGAATAGAGGATTTAGCTGATTTCGCAATAACCCCGAAGAGTGCTAGACAGAAAGTCGACGAAACAGAGGGTAGACTATGGCAAACAAACCCGAAAATTATAGAATCGTCAATAATAAGTGGACCAAGGCGCCTAGAAGTGCTTGGAGATTGCTTTCGGCGCCGCGATCGCGAAAAACCTCAGAAACTGATTTTTGTAGTGTCGCAAGATGTTTGCTAATATTCGTTGTTAGTGCCTATATGCCGCACTATGCCCGAAAGATTCGCCTGTAACTTGCAAAACAAAAGACCTCCCGCAAAACCCCAAAACACCTCAAATCCTAAAAAGAAAAATATGCACGGTGGGGAGTTGGATTGACGCCATGCGGTCACCCGACAGAGTGAACTTACGACCGAGCACTACACTACATTTCAGCATATTGTTTGTGACATCAAATTCTAGTTGAAAGGAGAAAGGAAGTGTTTTTCCTAAGAGATCTATAAGGACACAACCCGACCCAACTCCTCAAGACATTTTGCTTGGTCGAAATGGAGAGTCCAAGTGTTTTCATGAAGATCAACCGTGATTTCTTCGTCTTGAGGTATGGGTTTTGCAGTTTTGGTTTGGGATTTGTATCACTAGCGGTGAGGGACTGTGCCTTGAGATCAGCAATGAAACTATAGTAGTAGTCTTTGATGGTAATGACTTGACCCATTCCTTCAATGAGTAAACATCCTCATCGTGAAGAGCACCCAAAATAGGTTGGATTGCAGTATTGGAGTAGTGGTGAGTTGATCTGCGATGACTTGACCTTTAACGACCTTTTGTGTAATGATGCGTAAATCAAACTCCATGAGGAGTACCGTCCATTTGCCGATGTGGTTTGTTGGGAGAATAACATGGAAAAAGAAATGGTAGAGACGATAAGTGTGGACTATAACATAAGTGGTTTGGTAGATCATGTAATGGCAAAGCTTGGTAACAACAAAGTAAATAGCCAAACAAGCGTGTTTAATGGAGATATAGCGAGTCTCATAGCCAAGTAGGGCTCGGCTGATATAATAGATGGGATGCTCCTTCCTCTTTCATCCTCTTGAGCCAACATTGCCCCAACGGAGATGAAGGTGGAAGAGGTGTAGAGAATGAGCGCTCGATTAGAGGATGGAGGTTGTAATGTAGATGTAGTGAGAAGAGATGTTTTCAAATTTTCAAAGGCTTGTTGATAGTCTTTGTTCCATTTGAGTTTGATATCCTTTTTTAGTAGATTGTTTATGACATGAGTGCGATATGTGAATTCAGGGACAAATCGGCGGATTGCCCCAAGCTTTCCTAGAAAAGTGCCGATATTAGGTATAGATGTAGGGCGAGGCATGTTGAGAATGGCCTTGATCTTTGCAGGATCAACATCTATGCCACTTTTGGAGATTAAGAATCCAAGGAGCTTTCCTTGAGTGACACAAAAGATGCATTTGCCTGGATTGAGGTGAAATTTGTACTTATGCAGTCGTTGAAGGGCGATGTCGAGGTCCTGGGCATGATCCTCTACACATCGAGATTTGACAAGAAGGTCATCCATGTAAACTTCAGCTATCTTATGAATGAGATTATGGAATATATGGGTCATAGCTTGTTGATAAGTGGCTTTGGTGTTTTTAAGGCCGAAAGACATTTTGACATAGGAATAAGTGCTCCATTTAGTGGTAAATGTGGTCTTATGTTGATCTTCGGTGCTATTTGGATTTGGTTATATCCTGAAAATCCTTCCATGAGGGATAACATTTTATAACCTGCTATGGCATCAATGATGGTGTTGGAGGGTAAGGGGAAAAATTGTCCTTTGACGTGTGAGTATTAGATTATCAAAGTTAAATACAAATTTGAATGGTGAGCGTGACCTTCCGAACAGAGACGATATTAGAGAGCCATTCAAAATAATTGTCGGCGAATAAATTTTGCATCAAGGAGTTTGACAAGCTCTTTATGACACAAGTTTTTGATTTTAGGAGGGAACTTGTGAATCTTTTACCAAACTGGAGCAACATCGGGATAAGTGGTAATGTTGTGAACGACAATGTCGAGTCAATGCCGGGCATGTGAGAATATCCCCAAGCGAAGACTTCCTTCTTTTTATGAAGGATTTCAATATGCTTATCGTGTAGATGGGGAAAGCAATCACCTAGCATGATTACATGAGAAGGATCGTTGTCAATTTAGACATCGATGGTATCTTCAACGACATGGTGTTGCCATGGTGAAAATGGTATGGTGCTTGGGGGAGCTTAGAAACCGCATCATTGACAGGGTTAACAACAACAATGAAATTGTGAAAAAGTGGGGTTTGGTTGGAGATGGCCGATTTTGTGATGTTGCAAAGGGAGGACGTCCTCATGAGCATGGAGTAACTCTAGGATGGCTTCGTTGTTATCTAAAGTGGGTAGAGGACCATTAAATGCGACATCAATCTCAAGTGCCACATATCTCTTATTGTTATGATGGTGGCTAGAGTTGATTAGTCATACATCCAAAACTTTGGTGCCTAGAGTGCTATTAGGAGTGGGAGATGAAGGAGAATCGTCTCGCTTTTGACCGGATCGGCCGTGTTGGTAGCACAGGGGCCGATGGCGTTAGGAGAAGATGAATCGGAAAGCGTCGGGCAAAGGGAAAGAGAAGATCCATCTTTTCCGATGGGATTGGCCGTCTAGTAACATAGGGGCCAATGGTGTCGTAAAAGATGCATGGGGAAGCATGAGATCATGTGTATTATTCTCTCGATGGATTGATTGCGCCCAAATAGGGTACGCACTATCTTTGGGCAAATTAGAGAGGCAGCCTATCTAGACCTAGTGAGGGGGAGTGGATGGAGGTATAATCGGAGTGTTGTTGAAGAACCAAAGGGGTATTGAGCAATGGGGATTAACTAGTGGAACATAGGGTAAAATCTCCTCATCCTTGCTATCATTAATGTCATAGGAAGGAGGGTCAAAATCGCAAAATGCGGAATCATGTGAATGCCATGGTTAGAAACATGTGTCCTCCAAAGTCGTTAAGATAATGAAGAACATCAAGATGATGCAATTTAACATGAGATATAATATAGTCTTCGTTAGTGATAGACATGGGAGTAATGTGTAATGTCCCCTTTTCTAAATTAAAAATAATTAATAAATTTTTTAATCTTCTTAAGGGAAGATTAAAAAGTGCACTAGGCTTCTAATTCATCCTTGGCGCCAAAAAGGAGGATATAAAGGTGGATTGAATGGCCTAAGAAAGGTTATGCATGCTTATTTCAAAGATTGATATCTTGGATTCGTGCACGATGTGCCCTACTCTCCACTGAAGACGAAGACCTTTGGTGTAACTCAACTTTGAGGACGAAAACCCTCACTGGATCCTATTGGGGACGAAACCCTCAATCCACAACACTTGGGCATGAAAACCCTCATTTGTTGCATTGGTGGCTTCATACAGGAGTCACAAGTGGACTTAATTGGTAGTTGTTTGGAACATCAAGGTATTTATCCGTGCTTAGAGGACTCCTACTTCAGCTAGGGCATGCTTTTGGGGGTTGCCACATTCATTTTCAGCTTGATCTACCCATTTGGAGATTTCGGGATCACTTTTCAGTGGGTTTTCATGGTTGGAAAATTGTGATTTCACTTTCATTGGATAGCTGGTCTCTTCAAGATCATTTTGAGCATTGGTTTGTGTTGAAACTCCAAGTATTGATGGAGTTATGAATTTTTGAAGTTTCAGTTGTATTTGCACTTGAAATAAATTTACAAAATACATATTTGCTCCAGATTTCATCTTGCTGGATTTATTGAGTATTTGGGATATTTCTATGTTAATTTTCAGCCCATATTGCATGTGAATGATTGTTCCTAAGTGCTGGTACAGTTCGCTGCCCTAGAGGGATATTAATTAATGTTCTAAGCTGATTTTGATACCCTAAAAGTGTAATTTCCAGTTCGCTGCTAGGGTTTCTAATATTGTTGGATTTGCTGTTATAAAAATCAGATTATTTTCAGTTGGGTGTTGGTGTATTTTCAGATCTGATTCTTAGGGTTTGTGGCCAAACCCTTATTTTCGGTTTAAGCCCTAGAAAGGGACATTACATAATGTGAGTTATGGGATCACTACAAAGCATGTTAGGCTCGATGGTGTCATCACACACCATGACCCCCATTCGGCTAAAAGAGCATGGGGAGGGCGAATCCTCAAATAGGTATGCAATCTTGAGTTCCTTGTTTTCGAGGGGGTGGACACTAGAGGAGGCAACATTGCAAGGAGGTTCCTTAGATTCTAAGACGAACACACCCACGCTGCTTTTACATGCGAACACGGTTTTCACACGCAAAAACCGCTTTTTTAAACGGTTTTGGCTCTTTAAAAAGCCCTCTACTCCCTCATTGTCACTCACACAACCATTTGAGCTTGCATTGCTTGTGTTGAGTGGATTTTGGAGCGAATTCAAAGAGAGAATTTGGAGATTTGCATTTGGAGGTAGGTTTTTTTAATTCTTTGAAGTTTTTTCAAATTTTGTGTATATTATTTAGGTTTTATAGATTCATATTGTGATTCTAAATACATGTAATGTAAAATCGAATGCTTGTAATTTTTTTATACTCATTTGGATGAGATAGATCCATATAGTGAGTGGACTGGGGCAAGAAGAGGAAAAACCCTACGTTCATAGTGGGCGAGATTGCTTCTTTTGAGAGGGAGGCTATGGAGGAGAAGCACTAGCAGGACTCAGGAGATATTGATTGATGACATCTTTGGAGGTGATCTCCAACATGCGCGAGAGGGACCACCAAAGACCACCATCTAGTTCTAGGATCGAGCCGCCTTGCGGCCTTCTAGGAGCGTGGAGACACAAATTGAGTGTGGGGACTAGTAGAGGCACTAGAACCTCTCCTCAATATTTCTCTAGATCGGGAAGAAGAAAATGTAATTTATCAGTATATTGTAACTTGTATAGATATGAAATTTATGATGATATTTTTCAATGTCAATCATCATAAATTCATATTACTTATCACCGTTGTATTCGCATGATGATGTGATTTTGTATTGTATTTGTATTCAAATCTAATAGAAAACACTTCTCCAACATTTTATGGGCTCATTTGATACATTTTGTAGCTATGTGTTGCTTAAAATTTATGTTTTTTAAAGAAATTTGAGTATTTTTTAAGTTGCCGAGTATTCCCGAGTATTGGCCGAATATTGCCGAGTTTTTTTTTTTGGGGTCTGCCGAGTATTTGCCAAATGCGAGTATTCCAACTATGGTTCCACCGATCAACAAGGATTGAATGCACTTCTTTGCAAAAATCCTCTGGATCTTGATCCTTTGCACTAATGACGACTTTTGTCTTCTTAATCATTGAGTCAATGCTATCATATACTTCCCCAAACATGGATGATCCATGTCTATGAAACAAATCATGCTCATGATGGGCTTTGTGATACTTAACAAATTGTCTACACAGCCCCACCAATCATCATCTAAGACCATATTTTTCAATCTTTGGGCCCGTATTTTGCTCAACTCTTTTCCATATAGCCCATGTGTTGTTTATGACCATGCATTATAATCCCTTTTTCACCTTCACAAGTCGTCTCAAGACGATTTTGTGAGAGAGGAACCTTGTCTTAAGCAACCTATTAAAAAAATAAAACAAAAGAAAATTTAAAAACTTATGAAAATAAAAAATCTACAAGTAGATACTAGGTATTAAACAAATTTAAAAACATAAAAAAATTACAATTTACTAAATAAAATAAAAATAAGAAATTTACAAGTACCTTCAGCAGCTCCAAAGAAGAGAAGTTTCTAAACATGGCTTGGGAGAGGTGATGGTTTGTGACAAACATCTGAATCTCCTCTCCCTCGGCATAAACTTGGTCTATCCCCAAATTTTTCTACCAATCTTTTGAAGCATGAGGTTGAGTGAGTAGACAATGCAAGGTGTCCAAAAAATGTGCAGATACCTAGACTCCACCAACATCCCTGCTGCCTTGCAATTTTTTGTGTTATCCGTAATGACTTGGATAACATTTTGAGGCCACATTGTCAATGGATTCAATGAGGATGTTGGCAATGAACTTCCCATACTTCACACATCCCTTATAATCAACGACCTTAAAAACATTGCCCCTTTAGGGCACACTGCAACCACATTGATAAGAGGCCTATTACTTGCATCTTTCCATCCATCAAAAATGATGGAGACCCATGTTTCTATCCATGAATCCCTAATCGGCTTCAATGAATTGTCAACATATTGTTTCGCTAATAGGGTAGTGCGAACTTTTTCATACCCTAGCCCTTAGTAACCTTTTGGGGCCTCGTTCACTGCTCTTATCATTTCCTTCCAATATGCTGACCTAACCACATTGAAAGACAATCCGTTGGGATACAAGCATCGAGCAATATGCTCATCGGCAAGAACTCTCGCCTCATTTTGTAAAGTCCTCTCCAATCGTCCTTTTGTTCTCTTGCTTGAAGGAGTATTTTCATCCTGTGTAGGGGGTGATGGAAAAAATGGATGTCTTGGGGCCACCACAGTGGAACTGCTAGCAGCAGGTGGGGCCATTGGTGGATTCCTTGATCCTCTTCCTTTCTTTAGGAAAGGGTGACCGATTTTCATGGTGTAGGCTGTCTGCTTTCTGTTGCTCCATGATAAATTCAAGAATTTGTGTTTTTGACATTGGAACAAGTGGTCCCCTTACATCCTCTGATACCCGTATTAGGTATGTGACATAGCTGGGCCTTCACCTGACCATATGAACTATGGTGCATAACATTGGATTAGTTGCATCTTCATTTAGTCCCCCACCACCTGAAACAAACTTAAAACTGTCATTTCTCCAAAGTGGTGATTGTTCATCATGTTGAAAGTGAAATTGGTCATGACCCATTGAACTAGTTGACATTGTGATTGTAAAAATGTAGTTGCAAGTTAAACAAACATGCAAACTATCACACACAAAAAAAAACAAAAACCTTGTGACTTAGGGAAAATAAAGAAGTTCAAGATTCAAAACTTACCTTGGCAGCAAATGGGCTCCTTAATCACCTTAGGAATACGATTACAATGAAGTTTGATGAAACTTCAACCATTGGATGAACAATGGAAAGCAAGTATGCAAAGAGAAAAAAAGAGAGGTTAGTTTTTGTATTTGTGTTTTGCTTATCTTTTGTGGTCTTTTATCTTTGTTTTTGTGTTTGAGTTACTTGTTGGGGTTAGAATTAGTTTATTATTATTATTATTTTTGTGTTTTTATGTTGACTTTTGATTGAGAAAGCAAAAATAATAATTAAAAACACGTTTTTAACCGTGGGTATCACTTGGGTACGTGCAAGATATGCCTGGGTAATTCTGCATCCAAAGGGTACCGTACTCGGACCACGTCCCAGGTATGTACCCAGGTTGAGTTCTAGGCTGGGGGGGGACAAACAGTGTTCTTAGCTACAATTTGAAAATTTAAAATTAAGTCCTTCTCTCTTCAATATCAAAATTCGGATGTCTTCTGACCAAACTTCCTTCTTAAAATTCTGCCATAGCAAGAAGAATACACAACAATAAAAATACAGCTATATTAAAGTGCCCTTTTTGTGCAAACACACTTCACATCTTTTTCAAACACTGTAACAAAAATGTTAGGCCCTAATTTATACTTGTTGGCTCTCTATAATCAAACTATCACAGGTTCTCTCCTAAAACTCACATGAATGCCTGCTTCCCCAATTGGCTACTTACAAATGTCAATTTTCATTACTCGGGCAGCAATAAGAGCAATTTTTATCAAGCTGCCCTCTGGCTATTTCTTTAACCCTTTCATTGCAGTGAGATTACAACTCCCAGCCTGCTCTGATGCCAATGATAGTTTTGCTCAGAGGTTACACACAGAAATCTTAATTAATTTTATTCAATATGCTGAAGATATTCTTTACAACTTCCTTCTCCTATAAAGTAGGAGTCTTCAATTATCCGAGATCATATACCCATTCAATCTAATCTAAGTGAGTTGTTTCAACGACTCACGCTCTCACACATTCACTCTTAAATTTTATTACTAACATAATATTCCTAACAACTCCATCAATATCTCTTGGCATTTTTCAAATAGATGTATTTAAGATAGCTGTACTAGTTATAGTTTAGCATCAGTCTAGTGTGTATTAAGTTTTTGTTTATATTTTACTTTGAATAGATTTATTTTAGAAGTTAAATTTTAAACCCTGATAAGTGTTTTTTTAAATTTGTACTGTTATGAGGGTTTAGGTAAGAAATTACAGAGCTGCTGTTAAATTAGTAGGCCCCACTCCATGATGGGATGGCCTACTATTTTGGGACCAGACCTTGGTTTTTTGCATAACCCCTCTTGGGTAAAAGTAAAATAGTTTTTTTAATATTAGACATTTTTATGTATTATATTTAGGTTTATCTTTATGAACTATATCTAAAATGAACCAACAAAATCGGTTTTTTCCCCTCTATTTTTATGAATATTACATTGTTCTTTAATTTTCCAGACTTTTACCGTATTCTTCCCATTTTAAGCATGGGTAATTGAAAATTCCATGGAGACTTTTGGCACGTGATGTCAATGTTGTGGAAATGAAATGCTGCTATGATTCAGATATCAATCGAATGCCTTTTTCTCCAAAACCTTATGAACCATCTCACATCCCTTACCTTTGCTTGGTTGTTTTCCTATTTTTAGGTGTGCTATCACTGCCTTGACAATCAAAACAGCTGTTCAAACTAATGACATTCAACTAATGCTGCTATGTCAGGCTCACCAATGTAAACATACGTAGTGTCTAAAGTGTTCTTTTACAGCTTATCTAGAAAGCAAAGAAACAGTATACACAACTTAGCTATGAATGTAATAAACAGCTTTGGATTGCAAGACACTGATGTTGTTTCAATATCAAAACAAGTGAACATAAATATGACTCTAAGGTGATCACTAAAGGTCACACCTTTGATGATTCATTTTCATAACCAAAATAATACCTAAATAAATATGTTATGAAACAACTTATTCTAATCACGTTTTTTTGGTAATACTAATCCACCCAAGTACTCTCTAAGATGTTTGCATCCATTCCAAAGGATCTAAGGCAACCTTCAAGAGACTAGAATCTACACAACAATTCGCTAGATAACCCGCTGCGTTGTTGCCTTCCCGATATCAGTGTTGCCATTCAATGGTGTTTAATCCAAACTAAATCCCTTGGGCTTCATGAAGGATATTGTAGAGACATCAATCCGAACTCCTCCTGTGAATCCTAGAACCAATCACAACCTGCATCCCTTTCAACAATCAATTGCTTGACACATGAAGAGTTGCAAACTTGAAGCCTTCCACTAAAACTACAGCCTCATCCCTGTTGTTAGTCTCCCTAGCGAATGGAAGCAAGAAAGCTCCACATCACATTCCCAAACTGCACCCAATAATACCATTTGCTCTAGAAGGTCTCGGATTGCTTCTAGAAGTCCCATCAAAATTGAGTTTTTAAAGTCCAAATATTGGGGGATTGGCTTGATCGAAACCCTAGGTTAACCTATTCTCTTATTACTGCCCCCTTTATCTAGTGTTCTTGTATAATTCACTTGCTCTGTCTTGCTCAATTTTCCTGCTTTGGCCCAATAGGAAGATGACATCATCGTGCATGCCATGATTTTCATTGCTAGAATTGGTAATGAACACAACTTTGTCAAACATGTGTAGAATTTAAAGATCAACAAGATCACGATCGTTGCACAGAAATACTAGTGGCTGTAATATTGACTCAAATCATACATTTTATCCTATTGCTTGCAAGTTATCCTTATTTGATTTAGACTTCTTAATCGCCTCAACGTGAAATGTGCAGCTCTCTACTTATAGGAACAGACAATATCTGCAGGATATAAGCAATAGGTGCTAGAATATGCAAAGAGAAGACTGAATGCACACCTTCAACAAGTGATTAAATATGAAAGAGGTGGTTACAAGTGGTTATGGTTGGTTCAGCAGTTACCAATTACATAACTGCATCATATGCTATATAATGCTCTATATTTTAACACCCCCTCTTAATGACTAACCTAGACAAAACACCAAGTTTGTCCCGAAATTTTACAAACAAAAGAGGACCAAGGGGTTTAGTCATTATATCAGCAGGCTGCTCCTTAGAAGGGCAGAAATGAAGAGAGATATCACCAGAATCAACCAACTGTTTGATATAGTGATGATGAATCTCAATGTGCTTAGTGCGGGCATGATATACAGGATTCTTGACCATCTTCAAAACACCTTGATTATCACAGAAGATAGAGAGAGAAGTAGGGGTAGCCGAAGGAATGTGAAAATCAAGAAGAATCCAACGAAGCCACACAACTTTGCAACTAGCACTAACAATTGCCTTATATTCTGCTTGGAAGAGATGGCTACAGTGGGCTGAAGCTTACTCTGCCAAGAAACAACTCTTGAACCAAAAGAGAATATATACCCGGTAGTAGAACGCCGAGTATCCATTGATCCTCCCCAATCAGAGTCCGTATGACCAAGCAGTCAAAAATTTGGGACTCATTGATATAATATGCCAAAGTCAAGAGTGCCTTTGACATATCGTAGAACATGTTTTGCTGCTCCCCAGTGAATGAGTTTCAATTTAGACAAAAACCGAGAAATATAGATGAAAGCAAAACAAAGCTCCGGTCGTGTGGTTGTTAGATATGAGTGCATGACGCGTTTTGCGGGAAGCAAAAGAGGAAGCCTTGCACCTTCATGTTCTTTAAAAAGGCTTCCTCTTTTGCTTCCCTGCAAAACATCCTGCACACATATCCTACTTCTCCTAGATACTAGGCAAACCAAGTACCATGTTTGCTCTACTTAGTCTGGCAAGATACTGAAGGTTGAGATGACCGTATTTTCATGCCACAAAATGTTGGTATTGCCTTCTACAACTAAGGCATGTAAGTTGACTGTGCAAGATCAACCAACTTGTACAAACCTCCATGCCCAACACCCAGGGCAACAACTTTGTTTTGGTTTATATCAGACACAATACATTGTTTTCCAGAAAAGTTTACAACAATATTAGGATTTTCCGTTAATTGACTTATAGACAACAAATTTTTGTTCATGTTAGGAACATATCTAACATTTTTGACTATAAGTTTGGCATTATCATTTAACATGATACGGATATCCCCTATCCCTTCTATTGCATGAGACCTCCCATCCCCTAATGTAATTGAATTAGAAGAATTGAAATTTGCATGAAATTTGACATACCGGTCTTTTTGACACGAGAAGTGCCTTGACGCTCTAGAGTCAAAGAACCAACACTTGTAGGGTTGCCATCTGAGCATGATGCCATGAGGGCATACTCATCTTTTGATTCATGTTCCACTGCTGCCATATTTGCTTGCCCCTTCTACTTTTTGTTGTTCTTGGCAAGGGCATATTGTCTCTTCCAACACTCCTTGACATGACCAGGTTTATGACAGTAGTAACATTTCACTTGATATTTAGGGGAGGATGTGCCTTCATCTTGACGCTTCCACTTCCCTTTTCCTTTGGATTGAGCGGCAAAGGTGCTCTCGGTTTGTCTAGAACCAGACTCATGATTCCGTGTCTATCTCCACTCCTTTTGCAACAGGTAAGAGCTCACCTTGTCAAACGTGAGAGTCTGACTTTCAGCCATTAGATGGAGGGCCTCCACAAATGACTCATATGAAGAAGGTAGGCTGTTCAGAACCAGAGCCACCATATCATCGTCGTCCACCTTTTTGTTGATGGAAGAGAGCTGGTCTTGGAGGTCTTTCATCCGAAGTAGGTGCTCAAACAGCGATCCACCTTCTTGTAACTTCATGGAAAAGAGCATATTCTTCAGGTATAACACCCGACTCTTCTCCGATGTTTGATACTTATCCTTTAGACTGGTCCACAACACATTAGCCACAGTGGCATTCCGGACCTCAGGTATCAAATCATCTGATATTGATAATTTTACTTATGACATTTGTCATAATCTGCGAAGTTTGCAGCAGGTTTGCCTTCGCTACCCGTGATTATCTTATCACAATCATGAAATTTTGCAAGTGTCAGAATTTTGTGGCTCCATACATTGAAATTTGTGCCCGTCAATTTCTGTGTCTTTGGCAGAATCAAGTTTGAAATATTTGCCATTAATGACCTGAATTTTAAATTGACCCACAAATAAATGCAGCAAAACTGGAAAGAACAGGCTGTATTCTGACTTCTGACACGGAATTTGATACGATGTATAGTGACCAAAATTCTCTGTGCTCCTTGTGTTTCAACAGCCAGCAATGGGAAAACTTTCCCTGTGCCCTAAACCACAATCTCCAGTGATTTCTTCCACCGCACCCTCAAATTGCGTTTTGCCCTAGCGAATTGGGTCTTTCCCCCACAAAAATGGCAGCTATTTACTTCTATAGGTCCAGAAATTGTGATTTGAACAGTTGCGAAACCTTGAAAATGGTTCAAACATGGCAGAAAGTTGGAATTTGCAAATACAAGCATAAAGGGTTGAAAAGCCTTCAAATGCAATGAAAAAACCCATGAAATCTGTTGCGATTTTTACAGTGCCCAGTTTTCCATGCGGAACAGCCAAGAATTGTGACCTCTTTTTTACCACAAATTGTGCCCTCGAATGGCGCTTCAAACTGGGGCGAACTGGATGTGTACAGATCTGCCGGATCTCCACATTCTTCTCCTCGTCTGTACTCTTCTGCCAAGAGCTTCCTCAGACTGTGAATGGCTTCTTTCTCCCTCGAACTGCGAACCCACGCTTTGATACCAATGTTAGAATATGCAAAGAGAAGAAAGAATTAAGAGAAGACTGAATGCACCCCTTCAACAAGTGTGGCAGCGTTATTAAATATGAAAGAGGTGGTTACAAGTGGTTATGGTTGGTTGAGCAGTTACCAACTACATAACTGCATCATATGCTATATAATGCTCTATATTTTCAACAATAGGAAACAAATAACTTCAACTATAATAATCAATAAGTTCAATGCTAGATTTATAAAATTATGCATGTCCTACATCTTCCTTCCTAGATGTGTGTTCTAAGTCCAAAACCTAGCCTTGGTGCCATCATGAAAAGCTATACTGTAAAATACATCCGAGGACCATTCAGTGCTTCTACTTGAAGCAATAGCATACCTCAAGTAATTTCTGCTTTCAATATTTAAAAAGTGTTAGTATTTGTTTTTGTATATTTTATTATTATGTCATATCTATGGCAGGTAATATGTGACATGTAATTGCTTGGGCTAATCCCATGTAAAGTTGAAGGTAGAAAACATGGCACTTCAGGCTAATCCCATGTAAAATTGAAGATGGAAAACATGGCATTTCACTTTAAGGGAAGTGGAGAATAATATCAAAACAAAAAAATTATTAACAATGTTCATTCTGATTTTTCTTTATCCATGATGCTATCTACGTGGGATTGGGACATTCATCTTGTTCCCTTAATGATATCTGATGGGATTCGAGTTCTGCCCTTATCATGATAAACTAACTGCAAAATGGAATCAGCTTCTGCCAATGTCAAATTAAAGCTTCTACTAGGATTGTGAGTGTGACTATGGTTCATATTATTGAATACTGAAAAACCATATAAAAAGATGTCATAAAACCACAGCCACAGGCACAGGAGGCATATATACTATACCTCTGAAACCAATATACTTGATGTTCATATCATAACCAATTGGAGATGCCAAATCTTGAGAGTGAGGATGGGTGCCGCAAACCACAAAGGTATCAGAATTCCTACCTGGAATAAAGCTATAGCTCCCATAGTTTTCTTGAGGACATTGTTGGGGAGCTTGCAAGGGCACAATGGTCCCTATACCTTTTTGGCTATCTTAAGTGGCATTATCAAGGGAGAGTTGTATTTTTTGATACGTCTAAACTGTTTCATCTGCTTAGCTTGTTTCTTGTTTACAGAAAAAGGTGCAAAACCGGCACATCGCTTTTTAGTGGCCATTATAGTGAAGCGTAGAGCCTGATGAATGCCAAATGGTGTAACCATTGAATTTTTGAAGGAGATATTTTGCTATAGATGATTGAAGAATTAAAATTTGGTTGCAACCATCTCTATTTTTAAGAAAAAAATTATTTTGGTGGTATGGGGAATTCTAACATTCTAATTCAATAATAACTTGGCTGCAGCTTGTTCCTAAAGGAAAGTGGTACTGTCCAAATTGTCGCTGTGTACTATGTGGGCATAGTGAATTCAATGGTGATCCTGATTGCTTCACTGAATTGACAGTTCTCTTTTGTGATCAATGCGAGTGTCAGTGTAAGATTATGTCCACAGTCTCAATATTTTGTGATTTTGTCTTAAATTTTACTTTTCTTGTGTTTATGCATCTCATTTAGAGCATTCTATCTGATAATCATAAAATTTCACTGCAGATCATGTGGGATGCTTATATGACAGAGGAATGCCAAAATTAGACTCCTGTCCTGAAGGAAACTGGTTTTGTAGTAAGAAATGTTCTATGGTAAGCACAACCTTTTTAAAAATTTATTACTTTGTATAACAATAAATTGCATGTAAAAGAATATAACAGATGAGCTACCCAGCAGCACGTCCAGGCAATGTTTTCTATTAACATTCAATTTAACCTCAATACGAGCAGCTTGGTCTTCTTTCATAGGCTCAATAACTCTAAACTGTATATATGAAGTGGTTGTATGAAGAGTTGATTGTATCAGCACCTCCAGACCATGTTTTCTCTTAATGTTCGATTTAGCCTCAATATGAGCAGCTTAGTCTTCTTTCAAAGGCTCAATCTCTCTCAACTGTATATGCAAAGTGATTCCATGAAGAGTTGATTGTATCTGCACCCCCATGTAAGGAGATGGCTTCTAGCTTGATAGTGTTCCTAATATCTTTTAACATTGTGCAACCTTTCAGATTTCACCAAGCAATACATGGTTCAGCAGAAGGGGACAGAGAAAAGGGCTCCTGTACTCTTTAACTGATCAGCTGCCATAATGTTCTTGCCATTTTATTCTGCCAGAAAATATGATAAATTGATTCTTCTTTCTGGCACTCCACACGTGCTTCATTTTTTGGTATAGATTTTCTAAACAAATATTTCTATTTTGGTCCGATTCAAAAGATGCAGCAGCCTTATAGCTGGAAGAAATAGAATTGTGCATGTCTGATTCAGGATGTTATAGATCTGTGTGCAATGCTAAAATTGTCAGGAAGTTAATAGAACTGTATGCTATGCTAAAATTCTATTTACTATTACAGTTGTAAGAAAATTGGCACCCTTCTGCAGTCGATCTCACCCATTGTAGTAAGGCTCAAGCATAAATACTGATGATTTTAAGTTATGCTAAGAAAGTAATTTAAATTTTATAAAAATTGAGTTGGTATCTTCAATTAGAAGATGCTCTTTTTCAAGTTTTATCTTTTTATATGAAAATAGCTTCCTTTGCGAGATGGAATTAAGCTTTATTGTGCATGTAAAATATGACACTAATCTGATTTATGAATTACTATCTATCCCAATCCCAAAATAATGCATGTCTGTTTTTAATTCAATCACAGCAAAGCATTATGTATGCTTGATGCTCCCTTTGTCTAATTATTACAATAAAGACAAAAATAAAAATAGTAGGAACTTTCTCTCAGACGAATCGTCTAACCTTGGGCTCCTTATATAGGTTGTTGCTATTAAATTTTAAAATTAAAATAGAATCTAGACTCAACAATTTGCAGTCTTATTGGTAACACTACTTTTGTCCTAGGACCTGAAGATGTGTTAGGAAAGAAGACATGTCAAACGTCCAGAAATACAAGTCAAATGTAATTTGAACACAAAACCCTGGTCACCCAAGTTTACTGCATTGCCATGCATTTTGAAATGTGATTTGAACAGAAGTATGTGTGTACAACATCATCAGAAGTCTTCAATTCGAAGTTATATAAGAACAACTTCACTATCATAATCAAAGATTTGTAAGGAGTGACTTGAAACATGTTCATCCCAATTTTATTGTCTAAGCTAGTGGTTATTACATGCCAATATTCCACGGGGTGCATCTCCTCCCTTATGGGGCTACCTTTCAGGGACATGGATATGTTCCCCTCACATCCCCCTTATTTTTCTGAATTTCTTTCTCATGTCCTGAGGACGTTTCAGAACTTTTCCGGTGTACTGGGGACATTTTCTGTTTTGGGGGTACATGGGGATGTCTTGAACATTCATTTTTCAATGTTCAGTGACATAAATGTTGTTGTTTGAATCTCAGCTCTTTAGAATGCTTAATGATATTTAACAGTTTTAATTATACAATTGAAAAACTATATGACATATTTTAAATAATTTTCTTGTTACATATAAATATAATTTTGCCATCTCCTGCCATTCACCGCCATCCTTTAAATTTGGGATTTTTTTCGCTGTCCCAGATGCACTGCCCCCATACGGGAAACTCGGAGAAACATTGTATATACAATCTGTACATGTCTTCATTGTCTCTATGATGATGCACAAGGCTTGCACATTGTTTATTGCAAATGCTCTTTCTCATCCGTTGCACCATTTTTTTGTTATTACACCCCCACTGACCTAGCTTATAGTAGTCTTCAGTTTCATGCATGCGTTAGAGAATGTGTTCTACTGTTTGGAGTTCATGTTTTGAGAACTTGTACATATCCTTTTGAAGTTCATGAATGTTTGTGAACATGGTGCTGTTATCATCTATTTATTCATTATTGTTCATAGAGCCAATTGTAGTGTGCCCTTTCAATTCTTTCCACTGATGGTCACAAGTACTTCATGTTGTTCATTGATCACTACAGTAGGATGACATGGATCTACTTTCTGAAACAGAAATCAGAAGCCTTTAAAACTTTTCAAAGGTTTCAAATGATGATTGAAAATGAAGTGCAATCCCACATTGGGATGCTTAGGACTGACAATGGTAGTGAATTCACTTCAAAGGTGTTTGAGGCCTATCTGAAGAAAAATGGGATCAAGCATCATCTAACAGTCGCTCACACTCCTCAACAAAATGGAGTAGCTGAGAGGATGAATAAAACTGTAATGAATATGGTTCATGCAATGTTGTATTTCAAAGGGGTAAATCTGCATTTCTGGGCAGAAGTAGCTCAAACAGCAGTGTATCTCCGGAATAGATCATCATCAACAGCCCTTCAAATGAAGACTTTGTAGAAAGTTTGGTTTGCACAAATATAATTTCTTATCACAGTCCAACTACCTGGCCTGACATCAATAGTCTCGGAATTGGAATGAGGATTGCACCCGGCTCTTTAATTTTGAATAGTTATGTCAGAATCAGACGTGGTTGGATAGGAACAACACTGACCCATTTATAACTGTCATTAGAAGAGCAATATTTTAGATTATTTTCTACAACTTGTACAATGCACACACGACTTCTACCTACTCAACTATTGTTATTTTCAGTTCTAATCAGGGTTCTCATATCCTCACTTTGGGGTTCTGTCATGCAAGACCTAGGCTTTAAATGTTCACTAATTTATTGTCACATCTGCCACATGGCAGGGCACATTCAATGAAATTGTGACTACCTCTTGACTTTAGGATCCCTTCTTAAGGCTAAAGGAGGACACAATTGTTAGATCCATGATTGACATAGAACCCTTGAAAGCTTTTCTAATTGGGTCAAAAAGTCCAACCATTTAGTAGAGGAAAACTGATTTGGAAGAAAATTAAAGTAGGAGGAATTAAAGACTCCCAAAAAGCAAAATGGAGATGAAGTATTTGCCCTTTCTATGGCACTACTTGAGGTGGAAGAAAGGATTTTAGAAATCTTGAATCAGCAGATGGAACAACCAGAGGCATCCGATGTCAAAGTGGCTCTAACCAAAGAAGTTATTAAAGGGCAACATTTAATTGTCCCGTAAACCCCGAGGACAGCCAACAACCTAATACAAAACCATCGCAATCAGAGATCAAGAAAATCCTTCTAGATGTGGAGCAAGTATTGTAAAAGAGGAGAAATCCTAGATGCTGAAAACAGGAAAAGGAAAACCAAAGATGCAATAGTTTTAGGATCACTGCTTCAAATACAGGACCTCATGAGAAGCATGGGTGAAAATCCTGCAACAAAGAAATTGAAATTCTTCTGTTCTTAGAGGTACATGGGCCCTTAACAAGAGGTGGTTTCTAAAGGATCAATTGCAAATATTCAATCTAGAGATTACATTCACTCAAGAGAGTAATTTGAATGATCAAGCAAAAAATTTGATGTGTTGACATTGGAGACGTTGAAGCTACCTCCAAGGAGTTAGGGTGTCCTTAACACAAGGTGGTTTATTAAGGATCAATTGCAAATATTCAACCTAGCCGTTACATTCATTCAAGTGGGTAATTTTGCTGATGAAGAAATAAAAACATTGATATATTAACATTGAAGACATTGGAGCTACATCTCAGTGGTAGCCATATTGCATATAAGAAAATTAATCATAATGTGGAATTCTAGAGCCTTAGCCTTTGGTAGAAGTTGGTTTCTCTTGGCCTTCAGTACAAGTTGGCTAGTCTTGGCCATTGGTAGAAGTTGGCAAGCTGTTTTGGTTTAAACAAACAGAAGTTGAAACCTATAACGATCACCTTTACGACCTTGATTTACCCATCCTTAAAAAGAATTACTGGTCTGAGAGAAAAACATTCTTAGAAGTAGTAATGGACACAAACTATCTTGGGTGATGATTACAATGCCATCCATGCATATTAAGAAAAGTTAGGTGGCATAAATAGAGAAACTCTATCTTGAAAAGGGTTCAGTACCTTTGTTGATGAATGTGCTTTGGATGGTTGGAAAACAATTGGTGGATAGGGTCAAATATTGCCAGTCAAATATTGCCAAAGTGTAAGGCTCAAACCATGTTCCAATTTCTTTGGTCATCAAATCCAATTCTGCCTTTCAAATTTGAATGATATGGTTAAAGAATGAATCCCTTCTTGAGTTGATCAAGGATTAGTAGGTCCACTTTGCTTGAAGGTGGCGAGGCCAAAGATGTAGGAATTGGCCAACAAGCTCATCAAATATATTAAAATTTTCCTAAAACAATGGAACCAAAACAAGTTGGGTAACATTTTTGCCTAAAAGAAAGAAGTGGAAGAAAAATTGGAAGCATTTAATGATATTTGGTAGTCACAGGGACGAGTGACCAAATTTTATGAACAAAGGAGGATTATTTGTATGAAAATTAGGAAATGTTTAGACCTTAGAAATCCAAGGGAGATGGGTGGAAGAGGGTGATAGGAATATTGGATTCTTTCACCAATCTACATTAGCCAAAGGACTCTCAACCAAAATCACAACATTTTCTCTCCGAGGAAGGCTTCTAATTAACATACCTAGACAATGTTAGAAGGAGGTAATATCTTTCTTTCGAGGAATATTATCTTCAGAAGGCAATTAGGATCTGTAACCTGCTCCTTGAAACATACCCTTAATCATCAACTGCGATCAAAATCTAGCACTGTTGGCACACATCTTAGCCAAAGATGCAATGAAAACCTTTTTTTAAAATGGAGGACTAGTGGTTTCCCATCAAGATTTTTTCATTCCATTTGGGATGTGGTGGAGAAGGATGTGTTGGCAGCCATCAATGAGTCACATATCCAAAAAAATGTTCTCAGACTTATAATGCACATTCGTAGCTTCTATTCCCAAAACAGAACTCCCCAAAACTTCAGCGAGTTCAAGCCTCTACAATAGTATCTAGAGAAATCATATCCCCAGATCAAGGAGGCCTCATTGAAGGCAACTCAATTCTAGATAGTGCTATTATGGTGTACAAACAATCCATTCAATGACCAGGAGAAAAGAGGAGGGAACAATCATCAAGCTAGATGTCAACGAAGCATATGATAAAGTCAAGTGGAACTTTCTCTAAAAAATTCTAAAAATTCAAGTTTGATTTAAACGAAGATAGGAAGTCTAGGATCAAAAGTTGGTTTGCATCCCCCAAGTTCTTTGATGTGGTTAATGGATGTCCAAGATGTTTATTTGGTGCAACCATGGGTATTAGGCAAAAAGATTCACTATCTCACTACTTGTTTGTCACAAAGATTGAGGCAATTGGTGGACCGTTAATGGTAGCTTGAATCGATCATCTATTGTAGGGTCTCAAAATCACCAAAAGGACTTTGGCATAAACACAATCGGTTCGTAGATGATACCATTTTATTTAGAAAATCCAAAATGGATGAGGCCACGGAGTTTTTCAAAAGCATTCTTGACAAATATGCTGAAATAGTGGGACAAAGGATCAACCCAGGAAGTCCAGATTTTCTGCCATAATGTTCAAGAAAGGAGACAATGAAGATCAGTAGAGTCCTTGGTGGCACCTCCCTAGGAAATACTTGGGGTCCCGTCTCTTCCTGGTAGATGCACCAAGACCTTGTGGTAGAAGTTGATTGATATATTCTAATCAAATTTGGCTTCCTTTAGAGGGAAGTTTCTCAACCTAATCAAGAGAGACTCTAACAAATTAAAGCAATGCTTTATGCCCATCTAAGTTATCAATTTTCAATCTCAAAAGTTCCAAAGGAAGTGGAACATAACATGTATAGAATTGTGAAAAACTTCATGTGGCGGGGGATATCTAAGGAAAAATACCATTTAATCATATGGATGCAAGTTTGTAATTTGAAACTTGCTTTAGAGGGTTAGGGTTGAGAATTTTGGAAACTCTTAACATTGCACTAGGGAAAACCTAGCCCATATATTATGTACATAATCTTTGAATGAATGACAAAGATAAATATTTAGATGAGACGATCACATAAAGGATTTTCATAGCATTGTCTCTATCTAGAGGTTTTTGTTTATAGAGAACCTCAATACCATAGAATATCAATTACATCTATGTTACAGTACGCCCCCTGCTCCCGTACCGCACGATACGTATCTGCTACGAATACGTATGGGCATGCAGATCCCCCTTGATATGTCCCGAGACGTGCCCGAGGCAAACCCACACACTTGGATGCCAAAAGTTCTTTTTTTAAAACTTGGTCACTGACAAAAAACGAACCCTAACACTTAAAAATATTAAACCCTAAACTCCTCAAAAAGCTATAAAAAGCACTCACCCATTCATTTGAAATCACACAAACAATTCATTGTTGGTTTTTGCAAGTGTATGAGCAAAGAGCCAAAGAGGAATTGAAGAGGAGGCAAACATTGGAAGGAGGATTTGTTTGGAGGCAACCATTGCTACCATTGTCTACACTACAGGTATTTACTAGTTTTATTTAATTCAGCCTTCTATTTTTTATTTTTTACATTTTTTTAAATTTATTTTGTTGCATTTTTTAAAAGTTTAGAGTTTAAAGTTTAAACACATCCTAAATGTGTATGCTCTCACCTCGCACCTTTATGGTGATCTTGGTGATCAAAAACAGATTAGGATGGCATGGTTAGAAAATTTTAAATTAATAAATAGACCACCACGACAGTGTCAGAGACCACCAAATTTGAGCTTCAAACTGATCTTGATAACTAAAGCCTTCCATTATGAGACCACCAGACTTGAAAATTGATTCTTTTCTTACCATTAACTCCTACGTGACTTGCACTCTTCCTTATTGAGGAAAGGTTTATAAGCTTTGTAAATGTTTGGGCCGAGCACTGCATATGCTACTTTATATTTTTAGTTATTTCTTCTAATTATTCTTGTGTTAACATTTGTGTATTCTTCAGAGCTGTGGCTGCTAACTAGCTTAGACCCATATAAATTCAGGTCTAAAATTCAACGATAGATGCCATTCCCAATGTTTTCAATTCCACATACTTTGCTTTAGAATAGGAAAGAAGGATCTCAAAACAATAGGAGTGTTACCTAGTAGTGAATGCTAGATCTGAATTAATGCGAGTGGGTCTAAGCTAGCAATAATTATTATTAATACCAATAAGCTATCATATATAATAATTAATTGTATAATACCTGATAATTTTAACTGTAAACATTAAAATCAAGTTTTTATGTATAAAATATTTTTTTTTTTTATTTTTATAATAACTTATATATTTTTTGACAATTAGTATATAATTGAACTTTTCTTAAATATATTCCAAACCATACCAAACCGTTAGAAAAATTCCTAATGTCTAAACCTTTCCTAATCCTATTATTATATTACGTGCTGGGTTTATATGTCTGAGATTGTGGCTAGGAACTTTTTTAGGATGGCGCTTCTTGTATTGCCCATACAATGTTTCCTAGCATAAACTATTCATTATTTGAAAAGAAGCAAAATTAAAATATGAAACGACTAACGTATTTTCTTTTTGTTTGGAAATGGATCAAATAACTATTTAGGAATTCTTGGAAGTCTGGGTCTTGAACCCCAGGTTTAACAGTTACATATAGCCGTTGGCCATGTCTTAAGAGTCAAGACTTGCAGATCAACCTGTGCCTTGTGCAGGCTGAACTGTCACAGTTTTAGTCTGGGCATAAGTTGCTTCAAATGGCTTAAAAATTTATTTACGATCTATGCTGCTTCCTTTTATTGACAGATACTAGAGCTTATTGGGGTCAATGGTAACTGAAAAAGTAGAAAGTGTAGGAAGGTTTCCTGTTTTGCGTGTTATTGTTGGACCAAGTTCTGAAATTTGTTTTCTTTCTGCAGATATTTTCACAGCTTAGGGATCTTGTTGGGATGGTGAATCCTTTAGGTGTTCAAGGTCTCTCTTGGACATTGCTAAGGTCGACAGAAGAAGATGGTGAAACCTCTGACCCAATATCCGTTGAAGTTATGGCTGAGCATCACAGCAAACTCTTTGTTGCACTCTCTGTAATGCATGAGTGTTTTACACCTATCATTGAATCAAGGACAAAGAAGGATCTCGTTGCAGAGTTGATTTTTAATAGAGGGTGAGTAAAAATGTTGTGTGTTTGAAAATGCTGGACTGCATTGCTTTCCTATATTTCTATTATTTGTTCTATTTCTTGATCGTGAATTCTTTGCAAAAAGAGATATGTCAGTTTCTTTCCTCGTTTGAGTATACTATACATTGTTAACTAAAAATATAATCTCATGGCTCTTTTTGCATCGCACAGTTGCTAGTTTGAGTGTATTATAAAATTTTCCTACGTTTTCTAGATATTATTAAGCAAAAGTCCCTTTCTAAGATCTATGTGAATGCTTGAATATGGAGCTTGCAGTGCATGCATTTTAATCAATCAGATAAGAATGGACGAGAAACAAATTAAAGATATTTTAAAAATATGAAAGGGAGCATGTAAACGTGTCATGATGACATGGTAATTCTCAAAAGAGTTCCCTTTACATCATAAAAATGTTTACTTTGTGTTAGCAAGAATTTTCTTACTGGAACCTCTATGAAATTTTGCAGACTTGCCCAATAGACAGTGAACAAAAGGTGCAACAAGGCATGGAATGAGTGATTTCCATATGCATTTCTGAGTTGCAGCTTTCTCATATCATGTGGTATTAGAGTTTTCTGTACTTTTAACCTGAGAGTACAAAAGGAACAGAACAGAAATTGAAAGGGAAAAAGGTGGTGGGATACCTTTAGTGGAATAAATGCAGAGGACCACTCGGGAAACCCAAGCCAATAGTTCTACAACTTGCTGAATACTCACAGAATTTTTTTCTGGGCAAGTTTTTACAGTTTCAACTTGCGAGTCTTGCTTGGATGAGTTTTTGCAAGTTTGTGCTGAGTTTTTGCCAAGTGTTTTCCTAGTTTCTGTGTACAGACTTGAATTTTTATGTTCCCGAGTTTTGTTGGTTTTTTGTCGAGTCAGAGAATTTTTGGTCTGGCATGTCCAATTGAGCCCGAGGGTGCAAACTATGCCCAAGACAATAAAAGAAAAATATAGATTCACCCCCTTCGTATATTGAAATAGGTGTTTGATGGGCATATGCATGAAACAGATTCAGTCCCAAAAAGTTCAGTCTTATTACCAATGCTTTTCACATGCATGTGGTGCAAAGGCCATAATGCTTATATAAAGTCCATAAAACTTGAAAGAAATACTTACAGCTAGAAAAATGGCGATCTATCTAGTCCAGCAAATTGTGTAACAATTAATTAGGAGGAAAGAGAGACTAAATTCATCATGAAATATGTTGTTTCCTACATAATATATATTTCATTCACATGACTGAAAATATACAACCTGCTAAGATAAAGGGCACAGAAGTTGCTGTCCCTAATTGGGATAGAGAATAAACCCTTCACGTTTCTTTTCATGTCTTCTATATTCCATTACACTGTACAAGTAGCTGCATAATTGTCTCCAACTCTTAACTCATGCGCCAACCACACCTTAATTCAACTGACAACTTGAATCACTAAAGTGCCGGAAAATTTTATTATACAAAGTACAAACAATTAATACTTGCATTTTTTGGATTAGTTAACTCATTATTGAAATAACTAAACATACAAATTTTAAATGGACATAGGACCAACCTCACTTGACTTGATACACTTGATATTTTCAAATATAGTCATTGACTGCTCATAATTATGGTGTTGAACTGGCGCTGCTACATGCACGATAGGTGGTGTTGTCATATCCGGAATCTGTGTTATCACTGGAACAAGGCCTCCTCCTGAACTTGCTATTATTGGTGGGATATGTGGCACGGTGCTAGCAGTCAAGGGCATATTTATGGGATTCATCAAACTTCCCATTCCCGGCATGGTAGAGGCTATGGTGGATGTGCCTGGGCTCAAAAGAGGATATGGAACTAACTGCTGCTGTACAAAATGCTGGCCTTTGTTTCTGGCTATCTCCTCTGCTCCTGCTGGTCCTATTCCTCTGTCAAATTCTTTTTGCGTCTGGTTCACAATGGTGCAATAATGAATGTTGGGTGATGTCAACAACCCAGGCTCGTCGATGCTATAACCAGGGTCATGCCTTCCTCCCCTTCTAGGGTCCTCACAGCATCAGTCTCTCTTGCTTCTCCTCTCAATGCAACACTTGTAGCCATAATCTCCACTTGTGCCCAATTATACTTACTCCTTCAGATTGCTCCTTCAGAGTTCCCTTTCATCCCTCTTCCTCCATTTTTTCTCACATGCGTTTCTTCCACTCACATTCTTCTCTCCATGCGCTAAAGGGCTTAGTTCCTCATGGGCAGAACTTCTAATATCCAGTCAACAAATAGCATTTTTATTCTTCACATAATAGATTGAATGTATGCTCCTCAAGGTTCACGTAGAAACTGGTACCCTTCTTCTTTAAGGAAAGAGTATGTCGAGACAACAAACTCCAACAAGTAGCTTCGTAGAGTGCCTTACCAACAAAAGTCTATTGTGCACAACCACGTCTTGTTGGTTTGCTTCAACAGTATGGGTGCCTTCATCCTAACTTTCTATTCCTTCCCAAGGTGTACGCCATACAAATGTCCTAGAGGCTCAAAAAAAGAATATTGAGTAGAGTGCATTGTATAACACTTTGTCCAACCATTTATTTGGGTTTCTCATACCATAGCTTAGGTGTTTCACAACAAACTCACTCTCTCGCTCCTCAACCCATCCCTCAACACGCTTGAGGAGATTTGTTCAGACATCTCCCACAAAACCCATCATACTAATTCCTACTCAAGGGTCCACACCCCTAGAGCAACCTACGAGTCTTATTCTCGACGTCTCTGTCACGTCACGTGAAGCGAGCGAGGGATCGAGCCCCTACAAGGTTGGGATCAAGGCTCTGCGAGTGCGAGGAGTGCACATATAAGGACTTAAGGCATAACTCTACCACATCAACATCCATATTCTTCACTTAATCAACATCATCTATAAATCATTATGATAACAAGCGAATAACACTTGCAACATCTGAGTCAAGCAAACATGCCATTGAAGTAAAGAAAATATATAAATCAACAAAAGGATAAACTAGAATGTATTCACTACATTAGCGTGCGACAATTCATTACACATTTGTTTAGTATGACAGATTGCCGATCCCGTTCTTCTATATCTTCATACAATGTCAAAGGCTTATTTATATATGTTTACAATAATTTTAATTCAAAAATGGCCTGCTTAAATTATAGGGGTTGAACTAAATGGCCATTAATGCCAATCTACTCTACCAAACAACTCTCTCACTCCAACCGACATATCTAACACCGTGATTTTCACTAGTTGCTTCTCTGGATTTTCTATTGGCAAGTATTTGTTAGGTGGCGTCCTTCTCTACGTGTTTGTTCTAAACACACACGTTTGACAAAAATGGCGCTGATGCTGGTGTGCATACATACAATTGTACCAAAATTTTGGGATCAACATGCTCAACTCTTATGTATATCTTAAGACGAGACGGGGTTGCGAAAAAAATCACTTTTTAATAGGGATGCAAACGTCATTAAAAAGTAAAGAGAGGAGATAAATCAGCAAGTTGTAGACAAACAAAGGCCTATCTACCCCATATGTATTAGTATTGTTCTCCCTTTCTTTTCATGCTAGTCATACGAGTGCTTCTAGGGCCTCTAAGGTTAATGTAGTGAAGGGAGAGGGGCTTTCCAAAGCTAAAAGGAAGGCCATAGGGAAAATTGAATAAATTATGATGTGCAAGCATCCGAGAAGGCTAGTGATGGAATTGACAAGTTACTCTTTTCAATACCATTCCAAGTTTTGTGATCTCATTATAAGGAGGCATTTAGGAAGGCATGTCTTGTAGGTTTATCATATGTGCTTCTAGGAGAATACAAACTTAGAACCATAGTATACATACTTTTAAAGTACTTGTAGGAAAAATGTTTGGGCAAGTAATCTCCATGAAAACTTGTGAATGAAGGGGGTGATTTTTTGGCATTAATTGTGTCGAGTACTTTCTGTACTCACCAAGTATGACAACTAAACTCGCTAGATGTGGAATAGACAATCTAGATGTAGAAAAATGACGAAAGTACGTTGAAAAACACTATTTTCCTCCTTGATAAGCCCCACACTTTTAATCACACATTTATTGAACATCCTTTGAGTGAATTGAAGGGATTTAATAGCGAATTTGAATGGAAAATGTGAAGAATTTTATTTGGAGGTTATTTTTCTCTCTTTCCAAGCATGTAAATTGTATTTATATTGTTAAAATTAGGTTTCCAAACATAATTTTGCAAATTTACATGCATTCCATTCAATTCCCATTAATTTAAATTGTGATTTACGTTAGTTTATCATCATTTATCAAAAAAATAGCTAAAATGTTTTTTTAAATTTTTTTGTAGTTTTTTTGTTTTTAGGGTTTATAATTACAAATTTATAATTCAAATTACATAGGGTTTTCTTGTACTTAGGGTTGAGGTTGACAATTACAAATTTATAGTTTTTAGATGTTTGTAATTTTTGTGTTTGAATTTGCTTGCTCGGTTAGCATACAATGACATCCGGCTTCGCATTAGGCTCAACATTTATGAGTGGAAGTATTCTCGCTAGTTCCCATACGGTCGCTTGGAAGTATGGCATACATGTAGTGGTTGAGGGGATTGTGATTTATAGTTCTTGCATGAAGAAAGTTTCTACGGAGGCATTAGGCGCCTCAAATACGATGTTACATGCATTGTTCACTGTGACACCATGCCATTTCCCAATACCACAGAAGAGGCAAAACGAGAGTTGAGGGTTGAGCTTGTAGTGTTACATTACAAGAATTTAGAAAGGGCAAGGGGGCAAGTAAACCATTAGAATTTAAATGGAAACAAAAATGGAGGGAGATGCGGAAATGATTATGGGCTCCAGTCGTGGTCCACGCCTATGAGGAACATTTACTTCATCGAGTTCGAGCAAATGCACAACTCGATGAAGTAAGGTACTTGGGCACAACCTTCGCTTGTAAGGTACAAACTCGAACAAGTAGGTGCACAAGGAAGCATATAAGGCGTGTGAATTTTTGGTATTACAACCACATTCCCTTCAACGTGTTGAAGAGCCCATGCACCGAGAGTATTTGGTGATGGCACTAACAATTGTAGGGGAAGGGTACAAGGCACCCTCTTCAAGAGACTTAAGTGGGAGGTTGCTCTAGGGTGTGGTTGCAAGATGTAAAGTCAATTCGGAAGATCTAAAGGAGTGGTAGAAGTTCGGATGCACCATTCTTTCAGATGGGTGGACAAATGGAGGAAATTGGACTTTGATCAAATTTTTAGCGACTTCAAATGGTGAGATAGTTTTTTTGAAGTCAATTGATGTCTCTAACACAATAAAGAATGCAATTTTTTTAATTCTTATGTTGGAGGAGGTTGTCTTAGAGGTGGGCATCGAGAATGTTGTGCATATTGTCACTGACAATGCAACAACATATGTGGTGGCTGAGAGATTACTTTAAGATAAACATTTATCACTCTTTTGGACCCCTTGTGTGACCCATTGCCTTGACCTTCTTTTGGAGGACATGCAAAATTGATTGGGTGAGACCGGTTGTAGAAGATGTGAGAAATATAACAAAATACATTTATAATCACCTTTGTGTTCTCGGTTGATGAGAGAACACACCAAAGGAAAATAACTTGTTCGAGTGGGTGTCACAAGGTTTGCAACTAACTTTTCAATGTATTTGTAGTTTGTTGACATCGTTCAAGCAAATGTATCTGAGTCAAGTAATGGCTAGGCTCGCCATATTCAAAGAAAGCTGATGGAGAGAGGACCGCAAAGAGTTTTTAATGACGTCTTTATGAAGAGTGTTGTAGAGATCATCAAAGTTGAAACTTCAATTTAAATTTCAAGTTTATTCCTTTATTTTCATTTTAAAACTATATTGCTAGTTATTTTAATTGTAAATTTGAAACTTTAAAGTTAAATTTGTTTGAAGGTGTCGGAGCCTTTGGTGAGGGTTTGCACTTGGTGGATGGGGAGCAAAACTTAATGAGATACATTTATGAAGCCACAGATAGAATCAAATAGGCCATCCAAAACTATTATAGGGGGCACAATTGGATTTGGTTCCTTTTGGTAGCTAATTGATCGGAGGTAGAACAATCAACTTCATCAACCCATTCATGCAGCGGGTACTACCTCAACCCCAAGTTTTTCTTCTTTGATGGCTTCATAGATGTTAATGGGGAGATTATGGAGGGCCTCTCAACATGCATTGAGAGGATGACATTTGATGTTGAAGTGAGGGACCTCATTATTGTAGAGTTGCAAAATTACAAGTAGGCTAGGGGGGGGCACTTTTCTTGGACACTAACCGTACAAGTGAGATCCACTTGGCCACCGGGTAGCAAAAATAGAGTTTTTTCTTATAGCTTACAAATTACAAATTTTTGAATTTCTTTTTCGTATATAGTTCTTGGTGGGAAGACTGGGGTGAAAATTCTTCAAATCTTAAAGAGTTGGCACCTTAAGTTTTATCTCAATCTTGTAGCGCTTACGGATGTGAGTACAACTGAAATTTGTTCAAGGCCATTGACATGAAGAAACACAAGTTGACTCAACAATGCCTCAATGACCTAGTTGTTGTATCAGATAATACAATCTTTAACTTTGCATAAAAAGGAGAGAGGATGCATTGCAAAAGCGTATTGATTCGGATGAGATTGATACATACAACAACAAAATTGCAAGAAGATGAGGAGATCTCGACATTCACAAAAAATGAGATTGTTGCTTTTGACAGGGAATCTATGGAGGGTGAAGTAGAAGTGGGAGATATTGGATTGGACATTATCTTTGTAGGTGATGTCAAACATGCAATAGTAGAGTTAGTACCATCTAGTACCAGGGTGGAGCTGCAATCACAACTTTCTAGGAAGAGCAAGTAGTCGTAGTGGAGTCCGGGGACTAGTAGAGTCACTAGACCCTCTCCCCAATTTTTAGTAGAGAAGGAAAAAGCGAAATATTAAATTATTGTAATTAATAACTTGCATAGATATGAAATCTATGATGATGATTTTCAATGACAATCATCTCAAACTCATAAGATTGATTAGCTGGTTGTATTTGCATGATAATGCGATTTTGCACTCTATTTGTATTCAAATCTAATGGAAAACACTCTTGCAATGTTTTATAGACTTATTTGATACATTTTGTAACTATATTTTACATAAAATTTATGTTCTTAAATTTTTTTAAAGATATTTTTATGATGTGAAGTACTTGCCGGATATGACTATTTGAACTATGCGTAGAACATCAATTCTCGACAAAGACTTATCAAAGGTTAATTTTGTAGTTATCTAAGGCTCGGGATGGTTTTGTTTTTGGGATGGAAAAACATTTCCCATATTTTGGGCTTGATTGGAGGATGGCTATTAAAATAAACCATAAATATTAAAAATGTACAAATAAATTAAAGGATATTTTTGATATATATATATATATATATATATATATATATATATATATATATATATATACAAAAGAATATTTACAGGGAACAATATAAAGAAAGGACAGGTATATACAATGAGAATCATAACCTCATCCTAAGAGCAACAAGGACAACAATACATTCAAAATATGAGGGGTCCAAGGCACTGAGCATCTTGGATCAACAAAGCTTTTTTAGCAAGGAGCTGATGGCGAACCTTGTCTCTCCACATAGAACAAAAGGCAATCTTGCATTTGGAGCGGTGGTCAATAATTAAAGGAGAAATTTTAAAACAATACATTACTAAATAAAACCATTTATATAAAAATTCATCTGATAAGTGAAAATTAGTAGTGTCATAATCTAAAATCATGAATGTTAGAGATACATCAACATGCTAATTATGAACTAATAGTTGAGACAGTGAGAAGACTCAAGAGTACATGATACATAATGATTAAGTTGCTGAGTCAAACTCAGAGATGAGAAAATCACATAATAAATTAGCATGCTAATGCCCAAGACAAAAATTCATAGTCTAACTCAATAATCAGAGTCACCATCAGAAATAATATTTGTGAACTGCTTTTCATTGGAAATATTGGCCTCACCTTCATCTTGGAAGGGGATCCCAACCAATCCCTGTTGCTCATCTTGAGCCTTGTCAACCTGCTTTGGCTCCTCATAATTTACATTCCGCCATAACGTTGGGCTCTCCCTGTACTTAGATGTCTTGCAATCTATGAGTCACAAGACATTGTGTACAACTACAAGTTTCTTTGCTCTCTCCGAGGAAAGTTTGTTCCTTTTAAGAGAGTGGATCTAATTTAAGCCAAATTAGAACAGTAGGGATCCTAATTGGATTTGAATCTAGACTATATTATGTGCAATCAGATTTTATAAATAAATGCTCCAACATTGAAATCTTACAAAACATGTAAATACAATAAAGAAAGATCATTCGATTAAGCACATGCCAAAACACAATACACAAGAAGATGTATTGATTTAGCTTTCTGGATGTCTTGCAAAAGTTTTGGAGTTGGAATTAGGGCAAATAGGCTATAATTGGGGAGACTAAGCTTTGTCTCTGATTTGGAAGTCTGGGACCCTTTTGGACACTATCGTCCTGCTAGACACTAGCACCTGGTGCTTGTCCTCTCTAACGATAGTGTTTGGTTTGTGGACAAATGCACAATGTCGAGTCTGTCCACAATGGAAACAGGTTCTGCTAAATCCTCTTCCTCTTTTGTGTCCTCTTCCTTTGGACGAAGGTTTAACTCCACCTCTCTGCATATGACTCTGGTCATGCAAGCTTCTTGTTTCTCTCTTGTGCACATGTTTGTGTGCATCACTGCACAAACTTCCACCTTTGTGTAGGAATTTTCCCTTTTCGCATGTGTTGCTTTGTTTTCTTTGGGACAATTTCTCCTCTGCCTTTAGCGCAAACTGATAGGCTTCCTCCACAGATCTTAACCTAACCATACCGAGTTCATCTTGAATGGAAATATACAATCCATTAACATACCTTGAGATCTTTTCTGCATCATCCTCCACATGCCCAACTCTGATGTTGAACCTGTTAGGAATATCCTAATTATTAGTGCTCCATAATTATATAATTGTAACGGAGTTGTTTTGTTGTTGAAACAATTCGCTGGAATAGAAGAGAAGTTTCCTACTTAGAGGAAACTCTCTTCCTCTATATTTGTATATCCCGTATGGTTAATTAATACAAAATTATTGCTGTGTAAATCTGGTGCTGCACCATTATTTGGTATCAGAGCTCTGATTGTAATCGTGCCTGTGATGGAGTAGAAATTTATTTGGAGGGACATTCGGTATTCTTAGTTGTCCCGTATATGAGAGATCAAGAGTTTTTGAATATTATTGTTTATGAATAGTAAGGGCCCTGTTTTCAATACCGCGTGGATTTTGTCACTGTTTTGTAAGACCGTGCTGATCCATTGAACATGCCAAGGAAAGAGAAGAGGTCCACATTACCTCTGAGTCTGCCCCACGAATAAACACATAGCTGTGGTCTTGGTTCATACGGTGGTTCATATATAGTCTTTGCGCTAGATGTGCCACTTATTGAACTACACATTGGAGATCGTGATTGTCAGAATTTCAGTTTACAATCATAATTGGTCGCTGCTTAAGAAATCTCAATATAGCTGCAACGTAGAAGCATTTGTTTTTTGGTAGTTCGCTTTCAGTCTATCCACATCTATTGACTATTGTTGCGTGTAGCATATAACTCAGAAAAATTAGAGAAGCAAATATTTGAAATTTGTGTTCAGTTTTCTGTGTAAATATTTGCAAGGTTTCAGAAGGACGCGACACTTGGTAAAGACCTAGACAGTTGCATCCCCTTACACGGTTGTGCACTTTCTTCTCACTCTTGAGTTCTTCTGTCTATGCAACAGAGTTTAAGCATGTTTGGTTCCAATATAATTCCAAGCGACTGAAAGCATAGCTGTGCATTCTTATTGTGAAGGCGTTCAAACCGTGTTGTCACCAGATCTCTGTTCACACTAATCATCTGATTCACCAGTCAAAAAGGCAGTATTCAAACCTGCCGTATCAGTCAAGCCGGTACTAGATCTGTTCAAGTTTTCTCTGGTTTAGGTTCTCATCACCCTCTTTGTACATTTTTTCTTGTTGCCAAATCGTGTTAGTCTTCGGTTTACTAAGTTTGGTCTTTATTCCATAGTGTCCAAAGTCAGGGGTCCCAAGGTTTCAATAAATAGAATGGTATTTTGAGTGTTATTGTTTCGAAGAGTCATGGTATAAATTTTGTGCAAAAGGTCGAATTGATAGTTCATTGTTTGTCATTATTAAGTGGTAGAGTCTTTATTAAATTGTGTCTTTGCATTATTTTTATTAGAAATGTAGATCCGAGAAGCATTGTAAAAGGTCTCCAAAATTGAGTCAAAGTTTGGTTGAGTTTGTCATTAAGTAAAAAAAATCATCAAATTTCTGAGTCATTGTTAAAAGTTGTAAAAATAAAAAAAAATTGCCTCACTGTTCAATAATTGGGCGCATTTTAGACATTATGCGCGATGTCCAAATTGTGGAGGTCATTTTTTGAGCTTCATGATCACATCCGGTGAGGTAAAGAACTGTCATTTGGAGGATGGAGGCAATAGAGGAAGGAGGACAATCAATGTCCTCGAGTTCGTCACTACCTCAGAGGTCGCATATTGCTTTAGTGACATTCTTTTTTTTTGTGTGATGAATACGAACAAATGAGCATCCATGTTCTTGTGTGTTGTGCAGTGTTTGTGTTTGCCTGTGATGATAATGATGTGGAGATTTGTACCATTGATATTATTGCAAGAAGTGTTCTTGATCAGACCGACTTGATGGTTGATGTGAATTGGTTGAACGATCCCAATTCATGTATTCATCTAATAGGTTGATCGGTCTCTGAATGATGTAGTTCCCACAGCCAGTGTTGAGGATTGAGACCATGTGCAAGCTACGGAGTGACATGTTACTTGGTTGTTGATGGTGTTTTTCCCCATGTTCGCACTAAGGGGGGAATGTTAGGAATATCCTAATTATTAGTGCTCCATAATTATATAATTGTAACGGAGTTGTTTTGTTGTTGAAACAACTCATTGGAATAGAAGAGTAGTTTCTTACTTCATAGGAAACTCTCTACCTATATATTTGTATATCCTGTATGGTTAATTAATACAAAATTATTGTTGTGTAAATCTGGTGCTACACCATTATTAACAAATTTTTTTGGTGTATTTTATCATACTCAATTCCTTGGCTCCTCTCCTCCCTCTATCCTTATTGGCTCCACTCGTATCCTCTCCTCTCCACTCGTCTCTACTTGATCCGGGTTTGATTTCCCCGTTTGTCGTATTTCCGTGTTGGCGCCACCGGTTCCCTCCAGTGTCGTTACCCCCTCGACGAGAAGGGAAGGGAGGAAAGAGAAGAGGGAGGAAGGAGAAGTCAAGTGGAGAGGAGGGGGAGGGGAAGAGGAGAGGCGAGGCTAGGCCTAGCCCACCCGAGCCAGCGGACCAAGCCTTACTAAGCCGGGTAAGTCCAGGGCCAAGCCCAACTAGGCGAGGCCAAGCCCAATCTAACTCTCTTCTCCCCTTGTATCTCTCCCCGCATCTTGTCTATAGAACGGGGGAAGAGGCCATGCATGAACTTAGCCTTCAACTTTGTCACCATTTGATCTTACTTCTTGAGCTTATTTTTACAGCTTTGAACTCTCTATCTGCACATGATCCCACCACAAGGATGCATGTCCCTTCAACTTGGTACTCACAACTTTCATCTTCTTGTTATCTTCGCACTCTCATACTTGAAGTATTTCTCCATTTTTGCAATCCAATCGATAAGATCTTTTGGATCTAAGTTCCTAGAATAACATGGGGTTTCTATTCGTGGCACACTTCAAATATTTGTGATTGCGCACAAGAATCGATCTTCTTGCTCATTTACATGCTTTGTCTCAACTTCTTGATTTGCAGTGCTTTGGTCTCACATCCATCATCGCTTACATCTTTATCAACGACAACTCTTCTACATTGTGCGGTCTCCATAATGTTCAAACCGCTTGCATTCCTCTAATCACATCAGCCAAGTCCACAAGTCTTGGTGCTCTATTTGCTATAGCAGAGAAAACTCTCTGTGCATGTCATCTCTTCTTTTCTCTGAATCTCTTAATAACAAGATTTCGGTGACCTCACATCTCCTTCCCAAAAACTCAATTGTTGGATACGTTTGCAACTACTTTCTACCCACACCCCTAGTATGGAAAGTAGTAAATCTCAAGATCACTCACACAACCCAGATTGATGTCTATACCAATCTCTTGGTAGGGCTTAGAAATCCTTGCTTTGATACCAATAAATGATGCGATTGCGATTAGGGTTCCCAATGAAGGGATGCCTTACACCACACAACCTTTGTTAGAGTTATATCTCACCAAAGCAAGATTTGAGACACCACTCTTTGATAGGAAAACAACAAAGCTTCTTCTATTAATGCAAGGAAAGATTACAAACTTTGAGGCACAACAAGACAACACTCCAAATTTCAGTCTTATGGAAAGACTTGCATAATTCTTTCAAGAATTTGAATCTTAGACCTATCCTAAGCTTATAGACCGCAAATCTTCTACAAAATGACACGTGGCTCATATAGGCAATCACACACAAACATATTCTCAAACCTGGAGGATAGACTTTGTTCTATGTTCCTCTACCTTTTGTTTATCTTCGATATTCACAACTCCCTTCTACATATCGAATTCTAAGAAGCTTCATGTGGGGAACAACATGCCTTGACAAGTAAATGTACGCCACGAGAATATTCCTCGGGTTGCCTCCCATGGCCATTGTTTTGTTACGGAAGTTTATCTTCATTGCTTTGAGCTCAATTAGATCATTCTTTGGTCCTTGGCCATGATGGATGAACAAGAACCATGCGTGCTTTTTCTAACTATATTGATGTTGACAGTGATTCTATCAGCACAAATCTCATCATTGAAATGATTGGGAGTGGTCACACGGTTGTGGTATTTCGCGGCCTTAATAGTGTTTGGCTGCTTACGTAATGCATCACGACATTGGGTAAGCATCATCGGTTTGCACTAGGCATGTGCGGTTGTTCCAAGAGTAGTGTTTTGTGGCTTGAATTGTTGCGTGTAATATTGTGTACCATGTGGGGCTACTTACATGGCTAAGCACAGTGATGTAAGGTTAAGACTAGCTTTGCGCGGGCAAGGCAAATGTTGTGTGACCTAGGTAGGCTTGTGTGGCTTTGGAAATCTAATACGGCTTGGACAAGCCTCCACATAATGACTAAGAAAGAGGTTCTTTACGCGGCTAGCTTAGGAGTGCGCGACATTGGACAAATCTTTATTTGCTAATACTAAATATTTTTTGGGTGACGTAGCATCGCCACTCCTCTCATCCATTCAAAATTCAGCTTTATAATCACCATCAAAGCCTATTTTGGAACTGCAATTTAAAAAATAATAAAATAAATATAACCTTAAACATATAACAAACATTTTTGTTAATAAACAAAACACAAATAGAAACAAGGAAAATATACACATAACAAACAAAAACAATTCAATAAAAAAAAAAAAAAAAACAAGCTAGCTAACTTGTGATCAATTTAAAATTTTAAAGTTCGGGTTGCATGATACGACACCCCCAAGTCTTGATACACATATCCTCAAGTTTGGTGCAGATATGATATGGTATGGCCCAAATACTATATCCTTATGTACCGAATTGTGCGCCCTAATTTGGGTTGTATTAGATACCCTAAAAGTACCCTTCCGTAAAAATTAAACACACCTAAAAATACTCTAAAAATGTCCTAATTTTTTAATTAAAAATGTGGCAATGGAATATTGAAGAACAAAAAGATCTAGAAAGATTGGATTCAAACAACGGTGGATTTGAGCAACAAGGGATTCAAGCGGTAGTGGATTTGAGCAATGGAGGGTTCTAGCAACTATAGATTCAAGTAGCAACAAAGTTTGGGTAGTAACAAACTACGAGCAGTAGTGGATTCAATCAACTATGGATTCAATTAGCAATTGATTCGAGCAACAACAAATGTGACAATACGTTGGCAAACAATTATTCAACTAGCTCTACCAAATGTCGTGGTTTTCATTTTGCATGTACACCAGTTTCCTTGCCATTTGCTGTGCTTTCCCTACTTTATCTCGTGATTGGTGTGTTTGGTTTTTTAATTATCCGTGCTTTGCTTGCCATTTATGCATGGCTTTAGGTTGAATACTAATGCCTAATATGTTTAAATATGGCTTTAGCTTTATGATTAGTAAGTTATAAAAGTTTGTTATGTATAAATAAAATAACCTTAAACTTAACGCTAAATTTATAATTTTTAAACCTTAAAGTTTTCAAATTATAACTTTAGCCTTAGGTTTACATTTTTAATATTATACGTAATGTTTATTTTCGTTTTGAGTTTGGAATTATTTTAATTATTTATGTCAAATATTATTTAGAAGTTGTAATTATTGAAAATAATATTAAGTATTGAATAATATTTAATATTGGGTTATCTTAATATTAAATATTAGATAAAATTAAATATTAATTAATTCAGCATAACTTTTATTGAATTAAAGTTTATAATTTTTAAAAAATTTAATATATATAAATTTATTATTTAGATAATAGTAATTGTATTATAATGTTATTTACAAATTACAATTTAATTTTTTTAGTTTAGAAAATATTTTTTATTTTTTCTAAATATCTATATTTGTTTTTAATTGTCTTGATTTATTTCCTATTTCAGATTTACATTTTTTATTATATTTATTTGTTGAAGTTAATATTTTACATAAATATTTTTTCTAGACTGTCTGGAAACGCCTAAGGCCCCCGTACCAGCTGACGGAAATGTACAGTGCTTGAGTACGAGGAGTGCACATACTCTGTTGTGGGTACGCTTGGAAACGTACCCATCCAAAAAAACATGCCAAAGACTGCTTTCTTTCCTTTTTGGAAATTCTTTCCTTTTTGGATTTTTGGTGGAAAAATCGCAAGGATAGAAAAAATTTGCCATTTTTGGAAAGGGTCCGGAAGATGTAGCAAAAAAACTTGCATATGCCATAACTTTCATTCTCAGTGACTCGCGTTTGAGTGTCGTTTTCTCTAAAAGTGTATATTTTCTCGAGCTCTACACATTGATGGCATTATTTTTCTTATTTTAATAAAATCCATTTTTGCACCTTTTTGGACCAAGCAACTTCTTGCAATCTTCTCAAAGAATCATGAGCTTTGATCGCTTTGTAGATGATTATTAATTAAAAATACTTGGATAGCTTTCCAAAACTCAAAGCAAGTATTCTCCGTGCTTGGACTAATCATCCCACCTCGGCTTGGATCCATATTTTTCCTGCTTAGTTATGATGTTTCGGGAAATATGTCAGACAATACTATCGTGATGAGTGGATCAAGGAAGGTCACCATGAACAATCAAAACTCCTTGAATCTTATCACAGTCACTAAGATAAATAATTGTGATAGAGAAATAATAAATTTCAATAAGTATGCAATGTATGAGAATTAAATTTCAATAAGTATGCAAATGCTTCTTTAAATTTATAATTTATATACATATATATATATATATATATATATATATATATATATATATATATATATATAAAACGTACCCAAAAGCGTACCGTACCCAAGATTTTTAAAAATTTGCCATATCGGCGTCCGTACCCGTACCGTACCCGTACTGCACCCGTATCCAGATCGTCTAGTATTTTTTAATTTGTAATGATACGATTTACTATAATTTTAAATGTTATCAAGTTAATTTTTTTGTATTTCTTTGTTTTAAATTTATTAATATTTAAAACTTTGGGTGTTTTTGTGTTTATAGTGTGAAATTTGAATTATATTACGGCATCAACATCAATCAATGTTGGGGATGGAAATGGCAAGTTGATTAAAGCCGACCCTAGATCTGAATTGTGGAAATATGTTATTATTGTTAGCAAAATACTAGGTGGTGGAGGTTATGTATGGATGTGACATGAGTGCGAAAAGGAGTTCAAATGTTCATATACTAAGGCTTGTGGCCATTGTTGTCACGAAACAAGTACCACGTGTGAGCTATATGTCTGGTTTAGATGTTGATGGCCAGCTAAGAAGGGGTTATTAGTTGCACAAATTGCAAAATACCAAAAAGAGCTCATTTGCATCATCAATTTTGGCATATACACTTTTATACTTGGTTCTAGGGTTGATTGCTCTAATTCCATTCCACTTAAGGGGCAACAATCCATTAGTGTGGCATCCAAGGAGGACAAAACCCTTCCTTGTGGCATATTGGAGAACGAAAACTCTCCAAGTTGGTGGTGTGAAGGCAATTATTGAAGACCATCTTGCTGGTTTGCAACTAGGGCATCAAGGAGGAGTCATTTCAAGGGTTTTTGCATTGTTTGGAGCCCCTCTCCTAGGGAGCGACTAGGGTTAGAGTGCATTTGGGTGCCTTCTAGGGCACGAAACTTCATTATTATTTGATATTCAGATTTATCATAATTTATAAGGCTGGTATCTTCCATATTTTGCCATTGTTGGGGTTTGGAGACCTCATTTTTGGTCATTTCTATTGGCCGCACTTCTGCTGTTTATAAATAATTTTCCAGTTGAGTATTTGGTTGAGTTTCATGGTGAAAAGTGCCCTAAAATATTCTTAAAGTGTTTATCTATGTTGTGGATGGTTTCTATGATGATATTTGGTTGAATTTTCACTCTTTGCAAGCTGCTGTCCTAAAAATCAGACTGCTGTTCACTGCTGTTCCTAATTTCAGTTGGCTGGTATAAAAATCTGAGTTTACTTCATTTGGGGTTTGTGTGAATTCCTTGTTTGTGTAGTTCAGCCCTAGAAAGGGACATTACCAGCAAAATGATGTAGATGGTCTTGTTGAAGTAGTGAAGCAGAGGTCAAGTCCATTTTGTTGGCCTGGTCAAGAATTTACACATAGACCTTCTTTGCATCCACAAACAAGGTCACCCATAGGTCACAAGTGTAGCAATTTAGGACCTCTTGAAAAATCATTCAATTTGCAAAGGTGAGAGGATATAGATCAGATGACTGCTTGCTACTGTATGCAAATGACATTACATTTAATGTGGTGCACTCTCATTATTGGTAAGAGATGGTTAGGTCAATTAATGTGGTGCGAAAATAATACAAAAAATTGGGCTATGAAAAGGTTCATATGTCCCTCTTGGCCAAAGAAAGAGATTATGGATAGATTGTTGGAGATGATTCGAGCTTCATGGTGCATCTCAAGGGTGTCCATCATTTGCGATGGATGGAAAGATGTTAGAAATAGGCCATTGATTAATGTCATTGCAATGAGGCCAAACAAGCAATGTTTTTGAAAACAGTTGAATGCAAAGCTATGAGAAGGATTCCTAATTTATTCCCAATATTATGAGGAAACTGAGTCAGTGGTATTGGAAAATATTGTCCAAATCATCAAGGATAATGCCAAAGTATGCAAATCAGCAGGGCTGTTTGTGGAGGCAAGATATTCCCACATTTGGTGGACCGGTTGTGCTGTTCATTCTTTGAACATGATGATGCATAAAATTGGCAGAGTCTAGTGGATAATTTTTTTTTTTATGAAGAGGCAAAGAAATTCAAATGTTTATTTGTAATCACCACATGTCACAAGCCATTTATCAAAAAGTTGCTAAGTTGGAGCTGCTAAAGCTAACATTTCAAATTGTAGATTTAAAATTCTTAATTTAAGTTCAAAATTTGAATAAGTTTGTTCTTATCAAATGGTCATTCGAGGATTTGTTTTTAAAATACTTTATACTTTTTTAACTTCAATTTTTCAGATTTGAAGGTGGTTGTGACCTATTTTGCCACACATTACATTGTTTTAAAGAAGCTTAAAAGGCATGGTTATTAGTGATGTTTGATTAGTTTGGAGTCATTTCCAAACAAAGAGAGAAAACAACGAGGAATATCATTCTTGATGATGATTGGCAGGCTTTAATAGACTATATGCTTTCTATCATTGAGCCAATATATTCCCTCAATTGCCATTGTGACACAGATTAACCAATCTTAGGCAATATTTGTGATCGCATAAATACAATGGTGGAGCAAATTAGAGACATTATCATGGAAAAAGAGCTAGATTTGTTATAAATATTTCACAAACAAATGTATGACTTGGCGAAAAGAGGTGGAATAAAATGACTACCCCTTACAACTATTGATATATGCTTTGAATCTCAAGTACTACCATGTTGAGATGTTACCATTGCCAATTAAAACATCATTAAATATATATGTAGAGGTAGTTGATGGGTATAGAAAGGTCTTGAAGAAGATGTGTATAGATCCTGAGAGATATGCAACAAAGATTTGAGATGAGTGCAGGACCTTTAAATTCTCACATGGGACTTTTGTAGATGTTTACACAATGGTAGATAAGAAAGAAATGGACTTTGTGAAGTTGTGGAACTATTGCGGTGCTTTATGACTAAGCATTTGCAAAAAATGGCAATCAAGTTTTTACACGGGTTTACATTTTGTGCAATTCATGATGAGGACCCCTCTTTAGCATTTTAAGAAGTGGGAGAAGATGAACACCCTCTTACACTTGGCATCATTTTTGGAGTTTACTTGAAATTGTATGTGTTAAGGCCTAGGAGAGTTGCTTCATCAATGACAAGATGAAGAAGGGCACTTGAGAGAAGTAATAAAATTGTACACAAATAGGATGTACAAACAATTCAAGTTCTATAACATTTGCAAGTCTTGTTTTCTTGAAGTGGTAAAAATATTGAGGATTGACACATTTTTTCTCAAGATTAGCCCATTCGGTGGTAGTTGCGACATTGGGATACAACTCCATTGCTACGATGCTAATTCCTATGATGTAGAGAGAATTCTCCACTTAAAGCTTTATCTCTTTTGTATCAAGAGGATGAACAATGAATCTAGGTGTAATACATAGGTCTTTGAATACCCATGATTATAGACTTTGACACAATGCAATGGTAAATGCTACGCCCTTAACCTATAATATGTATTGGGATAGGTATGGCTGAATTGTGGCTAACATAATCTTTTAACTCGTTATATCACATTTATTTATGCTTTCATATTGTTAGTAGGGTCATCCTATGGAGTAACCATAGCCTAAGTAGGGTACATATAGGAGGTAGTGATTAGTACTTGTACATCATATTGCACATTTGTTTTTTGTTTCCTTTATTTGGTGTTCTTGAATTAGCTATCCAAGTAATTTCATTACAAGTGGTATCAGATTTTTGATTTGGGCAAAAATTGGGTCGAAATCGAGTGTTTCATAGGGATATGTGCTCCTCTTGAAATTGATGTCTTGGAGACTCGGGGCGTCTCTGAGACTTAGGAACAATTGGGAAATGTCTCCTTGCCATCCCGACAACACCACCAACCATACAAGGACATCCTCGAGCGTTTCCCTCAAAGTGGGGACGTTTATGAGATTTTCCCCAATTTTGGGGACTTGGGAATGTCCCCAAGACGTTTCGAGAGACTTTTAGAAGTCTCCCAACCCGTCCCGGAGACTCCCAACTATCCCCGATGACATAAGGTTGTCATAAAGTTCTAAAAAAATAGTTTGTTTTATAATTTTTGGCCCCCAACCCTAACCCTAGTACTCAATGGGCTCCACCCACCCCCTAAGCACTCCAAAAAAACTATAAATAAGAGTTACACCCTCACTCCAAATCACAATCAAAATTCAAAGCAAGAGCGAAAGCATTAGCAAGAAAGAGTGAGAGGGTGAGGGATTTCTCAAGCAAGAGTGAGAGCAATAACATCAACAATCGAGAGGGAGAGCAAGCAAGAGTGAGAGCATTAACAAGGAAGAGGGACAACATTAACAACAAGTAACAACAAGAGTTAGAGCAAGTGCCAAGTCTTAATTGCATCGAGCCACCGGCCAATCTGTTTTTGAATTTTGATTACATTTATCATTTTGAATATAAATATAAATATATTGATATTTTGACATTTTCACATTCGCTCAATGCAATGTGTCTAGTATTTCAATGTTTCATTTGTTGCTCCTTGTACATTTTTGTTAATAACTAATTTTTCAAGTGCTATATAAATTTGTGCCACTGCTCTGCGCCCTACATCCCGCCGCCACCCCTTCACCGTCCCCAAACCTAGGCCCTTGGTTTCTCCGTCTCCGAGACTCATCTCGTCGTCCCGTCGTCCCCCTGTTCCAAGACTTCGTGGAACACTGATTTTGAAGACTAGCCTATATGTTGTCAAATGTTGCGAATGTTTCTACACTTTTTTTTTTTATAGTTGCGAAATCATTTAAGCAACCATCCAAATTTCAGCATTATCTGATATGTTTTGCAAGAGTTATCGCTATTTTAAGGTTTTTCACGAATTCAGTCCATAGGCCACAATTTTTGGAATTATTTAGACATCTTTACATTTTCGGAAAACTTGTAAAAAGTACAAGGGTTTTATTCTGTGTTTTTGGATATCTGGTTGACATCACCCCAAAATCATCTACTCTAAGTTCAGTCAAAGGTGAAAATCTTATCTTTCACAAGCAAGTTGTTGCATTGCTAAAGGCCAAGGAAAGGACTGTCACCCTAGGAAAACTCCTCACAAATAGGATATGGAGTCAGAAATGAGACTCAACAGATTTGTGGTCCTAGGGTTTTCTTTGATTGATAACATAATTAGTCAACATGAGTACGATATGCACAACATGTAATAAAAAATGGCAAAAGGACAATTTGGATGAGGTCTGTGTCAAATTCAATGACAACTTGAACACAATGAAAATGAAACTCACAATAGCCTTGGCTAGTTTGTGACCACAACTATAATCCAACAATTTCTAGCCTATTCACATAGGGTCTCCAAACATTCCAAATTCAAATCCGACGTAGCTTCACACTAGCCTTGCTCCAATACGGGGTTCAGAACTTGTTACTGAAATTGGAGATGCAAAAGTTCGATGGGAAAGGACCCGGTCACATGGATCAATCAAATGGAGAATTTCTTTGATTAACATCAAATCCCTTGTGCACAAAAGGTGGTCATAGCGTCTTTATATCTAGAACTCAAGTAGTTCATTTGGTATAGATGGTTGTGCACTCAAAAGAAGAAAAGACTTACTATTCCTTGTTGAATTGAAATGCAGATGCACTACAACAATATTGTGATGAAGAACTACTTCATCCAATTAGCAATACTTCAACAAACAAGGTCCATTATGGACTATATTCAGCAATTCCAAAACCTATCATTGTACATGGAGAATATCACAGAGGAAAACTTGAATGGCTTGTTCCTAGGGAGGCTCAAGGATAACATTCAACTCAATGTTCATAGGTTTATTCAAAGTTTAGTATCTAAGTCCGTGGTATTTGCACGCCAAACAAAGGAAAGAGAAATGGTGAACACTAGTGGACACACATTTGCTAGCATCAAAGATAATAGCTCTTTTGCACCTTCATTTTCGCAACCGATGAAGTTAACACATCAACAAACTGAAGAGAAGAAGGCAAAGGGGTTATCTTTCAACCATGGCAACAAATATAGTTGAGGACATAAATGTGCTGAAAAGAAGTTGTTCTACATTGCGGGCATCAATGAGGAAAAAGAGAATGAAGAAAAAGCAATATAGGTTGTTGACAAGCTAGAGTCAAGAGATTGCCAATCAATTATAACTTTCCATGTGTTTTTAGGTGTTAGCATCCCACAAATTCTCAAGGTAGTGGGTTTCTTTAAAAATCAGAAAGTGAATATATTGATTGCTATATGTTATATTCACAATTTTGTCAATGATAAGTTGGTTGCATACTTGAACTGCATTGTTTATCCAACACCAAAATTTCAAGTCATGGTTGTAGATGGGAGTACATCTTAGTGTTCAGAAAAATGCCCCATAATCTTAAACTGGCTTTGGGTGACTAATTGTTGAATAGCCCTATGTTTTCCATTCCTATGGGAGGAGTTGATATTGTATTAGGAATTCAATGGCTCACTACCTTGGGCATGATCGAGATGAGCTTGCGAAGAATTGTTCTTGCATTTTTGTACAAAAGGCAAGAAGTTTGAGTTAAGAGGGTTGCACACCAAGACACCACATATGGTAAGCTCTCATCAAATACATGAGTCCCAACAAGGTCTTAATGTCCTCTACCAATATTGAATTCTTTTTCACCCCTTCTTGACAGAGTTGCATGGCTACGAATGTGGATATGGATACGGATAAGGTATCAGATACAAATACGACTAGTTTTAATGCCCCTTGATATGGATATGGTTGGATACAGCATAATATATAATATTTAAAATACTATAATAATCTAGATTATAAATTAAGAATATATTAATAATAATTATCAAATTTAAATTATAAACAAACTTATACATTGGATTAAAATTACACGCAAATTACACACTTCCAGCCCACGGGAAGGTATGAAATTTGGTATTCAATGGATTAATATTTTTGTAGGTTTTGTATGCCATGGAAAATAGACAAAGCACAAGAAAATAAGTAGAGTAGGCAAAAAAACAAATCAAAAGAATTGCATGTTGATAAGAGCCAATGTGAAAGCTTGAAGTAAAAGAGTGAATCAACACTCTCACCTCCATGTCCTCGATTGTTGCTACTAAAATGCATTATAGAAGATCATTTGTAGTTTTTAGCATCTTTTTAGCCTTTTGAAGGGTTTTTTTGGGATTTTTTCACCTGTTAAATAAGATGCAACTATAGTTGCCGTGCTTACCATAGTAGGCTGTATCTAATATGGCACAATTACGGATTTGTATCTGGATACGACTGGGTACAATAGCCAAGCTATATCCAAGAAGTGCTTGAGCCGTATCTATATCCAACACGCAGATACACGCACCCTAGCAGTAGGGGTAGAGTATCCAAAAACACCGGTTTCACTATATTTTTCCTAATTATAATTCCTAATTGTAGTATCAAACAAGAGACTGAAGTATTTAGCTAGTTATCCCATATTTCTTGATTAGTTTGTGGTGCTTCGAATTCCCAACACATGAATTTTCTGACTTTCATTTGTTTTCAACACACTTTTGGTTCTCGTGTCAATTTTGTTTGGTCTATCCAAAATTTGCTTATGCAATATTTCCAAAATATAACATCGAAACATAAACTAGATATGCACAACCAAACTAGATGATACTTAAGTTACCACATTCGAATTCATGTCAAAATTCACCGAACATTAAATTCGTGAAAAATTCGTTGCTAAAAAATCAACGATAAAATTCGTGATTAAATTCGACTATAAGAAATATACATTTAAATTAAATATATAAAACAAAAGATAATTTCACATTTCAATAAAAAGATAATATCACATTTCATTAAGTAGCTATCATAATAATGTGATTGAAATGAAAAACTTGAAAAACATGTGCTTGCATCGCATACTAATATTTAAAAAGTTTTCAAAAAGTGATGAATCAAAGTCTTGAACCTTTCGACATAATATGGGAGTACTTGGCTCAATCTCATCATCAATAGCAACAACATCATTACCAACATCACTAGATGCATCCTCGTGTTCATCACCAACAAAATCAAGATCATCTTTATTAGGAAAGTCTTATAGGACATGCTGAATTTGTTTTTCCTTTGAAGTGCATGCATCTTTTGCCACTTTTTTCATAGTCAATTGCAAATTGCTGTGAACATAAACAAGGTCCTCTAGCTTTCTGATAACAACCTATTCCTTTTCTTTGATTGAACATGGTCAAAGTTGCTCCAATTCCTCTCACATGCTGATGCACTTACTCCTTGACTCAAGACTTGAACTGCAAAATATTGTAGTTTAGAAGTATCTGCTCCATAGAATCTCCACCATTCATCTCCATCCATGTCTTCCTTGTCATCTATTGCTGATTGGGTTCCAAACAACCCATCTCCTCTCTTGTATGCTCTAAGTTGCTCTCTGGTTTTCTTTCAACATCTTGATCTAGAACGAGCTTTTCAATGGCTGCATAAACCCCACTCATCACTTCACGGTCACTTTCTCTTTCAATGTGATAAGAGTGTTGGCTCCAAATAGCATGTTCCTGCATGCAAATGAGTATGCATCATCCTCCATCTTCCATCACAAATATCCCATATCTCATTATATTCTGCTTCCACATTATTGAATGCCTTCTAGATGTCTTCTTTACAACGGTCCATACCCTCATAAACCATGCCCATACAAGGGGTATCGCCATCAACCATGTGAAGCATACAAACAATGGGTGCACACATTTTTAAAACCTTGACCACATTTTTCCCAAAAGTTAGAGCTCATAATGATTTGCTTCACATTTTTTCCTTTAGAACCTTTTGCAAGAATGAAATCTTCCCACTCTTTGCTACAAACAACAATTCGGAGGGCTCCTTTCTGCTAAACAACTCTTTTCAAAGTGATATAGAAGGAGGCAAATCTTATGTGACATGGCTTCAACAACTCATTAGATGCATGCCTCCTATAGATACTCAATGTGAGGCAATGATTTTTGTATAAAATTGGCAATTGTTCTTCCTCTTTGAACTGCTTCATGTACCCAAGGAAGTTTGGCTAAGACATGGAGTAGTAAATCAATGCAGTGGGCTGCACAAGGACTCCAATAAATATGTGGGTACTTCTCTTGTATCAATTTTCTAACTTCCACACAATTTCTAGCATTATCAGTAACAACTTGAATTGTGGTTTCTTCACCAACTTCGAGAATCATTTCATCCAAAATGTTAAAGACATTTTGAAGTTTTCTTGTGTTCCATGGTGTCAATTACTTTTAGAAATACAACTTTAGGGCAATAGACCAACACATTGATCAATGGTCTTTGACACATATTTGACCAACCATCACTCAAAATGGTGCAACTTGTTGACTTCCAAGAGTCTTTAATATCTACCAATTTTTCAGTGACCCTATTTTTTGATCTCTTCAAAAGTGTAGTCCTCAAAGCCTCTAACCCTGGAGTTGTGTACCCTTTGCCAAATGAAATTGATTGTTGAACTGCATTCTTGAAATGAGGACTCTTGGCGACATGGAATGGAATGATAGATTCATAAAAGAAATCAGCCCATGCATCATCAACTTGCTTTTTTTCTATAGGCTTCCAAAAGCTATTCAGTGTTGCTGCCCCAATACTAGAAAGTGGCATTACAGAGCTTGTGGACATGGTGGAGGAGAAAGATGTGTTCGGCACTTTGGGCCTAGAAAGCTCCCCTTGGATTTACGGTTTTTGTTCCCTTTGCTGATTTAACACTAATGAATGCTTGTAGTCTTTCTCCAATGCTGCTTTTATTTAGAACTAACATTCGACATGCTTCAACACCACCTCCTTGACCACCCGATATGCCAAGAAGGTGGTCCATTACCCTTGTTAATGTGCCAGTAAAAGAATGTTGACATAAAGTGCATGTTATATTGTTTGTTCGACCCTCATGACTCATATATTTCCACCCCTCTTGCACTTGATTTTGGAGGTGCCATACCAATATAATACCCTGTATTTTTTAGAAAAAATAAACAAAGAATTAAAAATAATAAAATAATAAAATTAAATTAAAAATCAAATTATAAAAAAATTGTTATCATGTATTTAATTTGAATGTATGATAATGATAATTATTATTATCATACATTTGAATTAAATACATGACTTGAAAAAACTAATATATAATTTATATATTAATATCATATCATTAAATTGAATTTATTTATTAAATACATTTATTTTAATGATATAAAATATATTTTTATAAAATACATATATAATAATTTATATACATTAATTATTATATATATTTTATAAAATTTGATATTATGTATATTGTATAATAAATTGAATATATTAACGAAATGATATTTTAAAACCTAAGACTTTATAATCTATCAACTTTATAAAATTTAATATTAAATACATTCAATTTAATAATATAATATACACAACTTTATAAAATACATTATATATATAATTTTATATTATAATATAAATAATTAAACATATTAACAAAATAGATTTGTAAAACCTAAAACTTCTTAAAACAAAAACTTAAAATGTAAAACTTTATAAAACTACTTTATACAAATTGCTAAAATTCTCAATAAAAAGGCATCGTAACATCATTTCTTCCCATCAACACCCTAAAAAGGAACCTTAATTCTCTTAAGGATAAAATCGAGAGTAACCTCAATAGTGGTGTATATATGATTAAATGTTCATGTGGTAAACCTTACATTGGTGAAACGGGAGGTCAATTAAAACTCGGATCAATGAACATGATAAAGACATTAAATATGACCGTATTGAGCGTTCTGCGTTGGCAGAACATTCTCTCAATACCCAAACACCATTTGTATGGACTCGGTGTTAGTTATCACCTCCGAAGCAAATTTTGTAAAAAGACATCTCCGTGAAGCCATTGAAATTATGCACCATGATAATAATATCAATAGGGATAGAGGTTGGTTTTTTAGCAATACTTGGAAACCGGTTGTTGCGAACCTCCCTAAATAACCAGTTGTTTTATATTCATTTTTATATCTGTTGTTTAAAACATGTTATTTTAATTCTTTTCATCTATGTTTCTAGTTGTTAGAAATTATTATTCTTGTTCTAATAAGTTTTTTCCTCCTTGTTGTTTGTTCTCTTTATGCTTAGTATGGGTGATTAGGATTAAGTCATTTCTAATTTATTTCCTTCTTCCCTTTATGCGTAACTAGTTAATTTGTGGTTTTTAATTCTAATCTTTTACTTTGGTAAGTCCGTTTTGGATTTTATCTTAATTTATTAATAAATTTTTTTCTAGCTTTTTCCTCCTTAGTTCAGTATTATTGCCTCTTTCTCTATTCTCTAGCTGACTACTAATATTTTCCTCCAGTTTGTTATTTATTAAGGAAATTAATTTCAGCAATCTTATCATTTCACTTTATTTTGTTTGTCCCTGAGGATGGGTCCAGATTTGTGACCTGAAACGTTGGACTTCTCTAAACTCTTACACAGTTTTCCAGATAAAATTTGCAATATGTCTAACTGTGGAAATCTCAGAAAATCAACTACTTTATACAACTAAAATTTAATACTACTTGAGACATAAAATTTTATATAACTAAAACTTTATAAAAACTAAAAACTAAAACGTAAAATCTGTAATAAGTAATTATACTTAAATAAATAATAAAACATTTAGAAAAGAAAAATCTGGAACCTACCTTTTTTATTTCTCCAGCGAGCTCAGAACTCCTTGGCATGGTCGGGCAAGGACTTGGCCTCCAAACATCAAGTTGCAAACTTCACGAACCCTTCAGCGAGCTTCAAACAATGGCGTCAAAACAACTAGCTTCAAACAGTGGCGTCCATACAGCTAGCTTCTCACACTGGCGTCCAAACAATGAACTTCACACTAGCATCGACCTTGCAAACTGGAAAACAATGGCTCCTTCACGTGTTTCACAAACACACTTAACTTCACAACACTTCAAGTGAGGGTATGTGAAGATTAGGGCCGCGATAGGGGATTATATACTCAAACGGTGGTGCCCAAGTTCGAAAACCATAAAATCAAAAAAGTTAAACCCAAAAATGAATTTCAAGATTTTTGGATTGATTTTTGATTAATTTCGAACATGATTTTACAAGGAATTTCATAAAAAACTTTACATCCAGTTTCACACAAATTAATTCGCGATTTTCAACGAATTTGTTGTGTGTTGTATTAAATCCGGTGAATTTTGATTTTTGCCTTCAGATTAGGTGAATGTGGTTACACAGGATGATACACACAAATAGAACAATTCACAAAATGGGATGAGACCTTAACATTATATATTCATAATAACATCATGTGTGTACAGTATCCTCCAATCTAAGAATAGTACAATCAGGGAGAATAACCAGGATATTTTTCTCAACATTGTTGATGCTTGTTTTATGCCCATCACAGGAGCAAAGGTTTTCACCTACTCTTTGATGCTAGTGTACAAAGGGCGGATCTTAGATTGGTTAGAAATACCACAGAAGGGGAGGAAGGTGCAAGATACAAAGTAGAAAACAACCTTGCAAAGATGCAAAAGTGGAAGACATGAAAGAAAAGGACGAAGGGATAAAATGGATTTGGTAGGATTGTTACTTGCTGCTGAAGCATTTCTTTGTGGACCAGAGCACCATTGAGCTGGGAAATTAGGAAAGGTGGTTGTATTAGTGATGTTATCAGTTGTGGTTATGGTATGGAAGAACATTCACTGAAAATATTGGTGGATAACTATGATTTAGTCTAAGGGAGAGGTTCAGTAATTGGTGATTGTGCCTGCTCTACTACAGAAGTTGTTTGATTTACCCAATGGTGCTCTTATGTTAAGACAAACAAACCTTGATGCACCTAGTAAGAAAAGATAATTAGACGATCAATATTGGGGTCCTCTTGAACAAATTACCAAGGAAAAGGAGTACTAATTTCCAAGCTTAGGATGAGTTTGTTCAATCAAGGGTTCTCTATTCAAATATAAATAGAAAGCTATTCTATTGGGCCATTCCATCTGTAGCAGGTATCAGGAAAGGCACAATATATATTGGGCTATGTTTTTAGCTGCAATATTGAGATTTTACCCTTGTTTTTTGGGTACAAATCCTGTATAAGTTGGTGCCAAATTTTGAGAGATTTGACAAGATGCAGGAAGCCATCCTCTGTACCAGTGAAATTGAGAGTATACACCAGAGCAGCGAAGAAATATATGAGAAAATAGAACATCGCCGAATCAATCCTAAAGTAATAAAAAATTTTGAAGGTGGAGGGGGAGAGCAAGGAACTTGTAGACCAATTAATAAGAAAACCTGACAAGGTTGAAAGCCAGACTAAAGTGGTTAGTAAGAAAACATTGGAGGGTCGAAAACCAGAATAAAGTGGTTTTGTAGAATATGCCTGAGAGATAAGTGTAGGCAAGTCAGCCTATCATGTCACTCAGGGACCCCCATTCAGCCTATTATTTAACAGGCGAATTAGCAATTGGCCTGCTACTCAATTGAATCCATTGATACAAAGGGAATTTTGTGCAGACGAGCTACACCATCTTCTACAGTTTTGCAGAAGCAAAGAAGTCCTGGCCTCCTAGGAGTTCCTGTTCTTTTGATGTTTGAGGTCACCAACTCATTAAGGTTTAATATCTTTGACAACCTGTAAAGTTTGAATATCTAACGGAAATATTGCGAAAACACCTATTCTAGATGGTTTGTGGAGCAAAATATGCAGTATACACCAGAAGCAGAGGTGAAACAGGAGGTTGAGGAACACTGCTGAATAATCGTGGCTATTGTTATGGTGGTGTGGAATTAGTGGAGGAACAGTATCAGGAGAAATGGGTTTTGAGGACCCTAAATTTGAAGAGACTACTGCAGAAACTAAAACTATATAGAAATATGCAGCTGACAATTTAATCAGCTCTGGAAGTGTGAACTTTGATTGGTAAGATGACATGGGACAGTCAAAAAGTAAACTTTTTGCTGGATATGATTCAGACTTCATATAGGGTGAAGGGTAGTAGAGAGACCAAATTTAAAAGAAAATCTGAAAAGCAGAGGGATATGAAATCTATTTGTTTTCTGGTAAGAAAAATTGGAGCTGACAAATGCTTACAAAACCCTTCCAGAGAATGTTCCAAATGATGTAAAATCATGCTTATTAAAGCCATTTTGGCTCCTATATTAGGTCCTTTGGCGCATGAAAAGCTTTTACAACTTTGTAAAGATTCTGGTAAGAGCCAAAACCCACAAAACAAAAACAAAAAACAGAACAACTTAGTAGCAGGATGTGTGGCAGTTCAGCAAGTGTACACTTGCTGAACTGTAGAAAACGATGGCCTGATGAAATGTTACCCAAGAATCTTAGCATTAAGGGAGAGCTGTACCCAGAACTTGACTAACACTGGAAGTTGAACTTGAAACAAGCCACACAAAGGCTGTAACACTGAAAAGAGGTAGAGGTTAAACATCAGATGGTGTAAGCAACAGTGTTAAATTGATTGTTTGGTGAAAACCTGCAGGAAATAACGTGAAATTACAAAAGTTGAGGCTGCCCTAAATGTATTGGCTATAGGATAAAAGAGAATGGCACAAAGGAGAAGGCACTCAGCTTCCAATTCTGCTCATTTTGCTGGTAGATGGCTCTTATCTCTCAGTTATGCTGGCTTCTATGGTTTACTTTCAGTTCAGTTCTGTGCAACCTGCCTTAGCTGTGTTGGAGGGGTGGCCACTGCCCCAGCTGGGGCTTAAAAGAGCCACATTTTCTCATTATTTGAATTTCTTAAGCACCTTCTTATTCTCTCATGGGGTGAGACTATTGTCTACTGATTCCTATCAGGTCATTTCTGTTTGTTTTCTCCATGTTTTTGAGTTGAAAGCTGTAAATATTTGATCCCTGCATTAACATTGTCAGTGGTTTAGTTTGAGCAGAATTCAGTTTGCATGTAAAATGCTGAATGAATGAATTTATCATATTATTTCCGAGTCTAATTTGAGTCGAAAATTTACTCATTTTTCTTTGTGAAACAAGACTGGTACAATTCCAGCTTCTGATATTTTGGCTTCACCTTTCATTTAGTCTTACAAAAACTAGTTCTTCTGGATCTGACTATTTGGTCATATGCAACCTGCATTGCATTTGAATGCAGTATACATTTTTTCCTGTATGACAGATATGCTATATTCATGCATTTGTGTTGGAGCATAGTTTTGACAATAACCATGTAGTTCCCCAAATTATCAGCAATTTGTTTTGGTGGATATAGCTATTTGAGACTAAAGTGTTGATTTTGTAACAAAATATATCTAGTGTGAGTGTGTTATTGTTTTTACGTGTAGGTTTTATGTTCCTTGCAAGTTCTGCCATACTCCTCACCCTGTGTATGATTGTTTATTTTTTCAAAATTTATCAGAAATGTCGTCAGGCATTTTTGCATATGTGAGACATTTATTCTAATTCAATTAATCACAGGGGGTTATTATAGAGGCTTCAACTGCATAGATGTGTTAGAATATGCAAAAAGAAGAAAGAATACAGAAGGCAAAAACTGCACTGTCCAAATGATACAGGCAGAGGTTTATTTATTGAAGAGAGAGGTGGTTGAACAGTTACCAACCGAACAACTACATAACTGTTTTTACATTCTATATAATGTGTTATATTTTAACACCCCCTCTTAATGACTAAACCGGAAACAAGACAAAGTTTGTCCCAAAATTTTACAAATTTCCTAAAGCCCATATGTTTAGTCATTACATTTACAGACTGTGCCATAAGTTGTACTTTAAAATCAGCAGTCCTTAACTGTGATGCAGTTGTCGAATGAAGACGAACCGCAAAACAAAAATCTAGTCCCATGAACAAAAGATATGGCAAGTGGTCCACTTGGTTCTCTGTTACGTGATTCATTGACCAGTGATGAATCACCAATGGCTGAGAGTGTCAGCCCCATCTCCAGAGTGCTGAAATCAGAACCTCAAAGATGTGGATTGAAAAATCTATTCCAGGCTTGTGTAGCCTGTTGGAGTCTGTACAAAGACTCAATTATCCTACAATTGAAGTCACCTCGATCATGTCCTTGCACCACCATGTAGTGCTCATCCAACTTTTCAAGAAGAGAAATGTGACCATCTGTGCAGTAGGAGTTAGAACCAACTCCGCAATAGTAGGAGAAATAACCATCTCCGTCTCAACAGTGGTCTCCGTCTCAACAGGAGAAATAACCATCTCCATCACAGCAGTGGTAGGAGTGAGAACCAACTCCTCCGTCTTATCTATTTGCTCATCTATCCCCCTCTGTTGGGAAAGATCGTTCACAACACAATGAGCAAACTGGTCATGCTCTACTGTCCTTCGAGCAAGGACCTCTGAGTGAGTGGTTGGGCATGCCATCTCACCATGCACCGTCAATGCATTTGGAATAGTGGAGTCTCCGTCCACAACAAATTGTTCTTCAGAATGAGGAAATCCATCCTCCCAAGGCATGTTCGCCTCCCGTACACCTAGTATAGTGGATATTCCCTCCACAATAGGTGCATGTAGGTTGACTGTATCCAAGTCAACAGATTTGTGAGGAATGGCTTCCTCCCAAGGCATTGCAGACCTCCTGCACATCCTGAATGGTGGAGCTGTCCTCCACTCGTGCATTCATGTTGATCGCGCTGAATCAACAAGCCGATCTCGACCACCTACCCCAATACCAAGGGCAATCATCTGTCTCTGTTTCACATTAGAGACAACACACTTCTTCCCACAGAAATCCACAAAAATATTGGGATTTTCAGAATCGATTGTGAATAGATAGAAGATTCTTTTGTAAAGAAGGTACATATCTAACATTCCGTACCAACAATTTATGAGCATTATTCAATACAATGCATATATCTCCTATCCCTTCTACTGCAAGTGATTCTCCATCAGCTAGTACTACTGATTCAAAACATATATTTGCAGTAAATGAAACATACCAATCCTTGTGACATGAAAAGTGTGCAGATGCACTAGAGTCAATGATCCAACAAATTGGTACTATTGTCATTCGAGCATGATGGCGTAAGACAATAAAGAGCATGCCTGTCATTCGAATCCCGTTCTTCTGCAACTGCTGCCACATGTTCCTCATTACATGGCTTTTTGTTTTGCTTGAAAGATCATACATCCGCTTCCGACAATCCTTCTTGAGGTGCCCAACCTTGTGACAGTAATAACATGTGACCTGATACCGAGTGGAAGACTCACCAGATTGACGTTTCCACTTTCCCTTTGACTGAGTGACAAGAGCACTCTCTGAATGGTCACAATTAGATTCTGCCTGAAGTTGTCTCCGCTCCTTTTGCAACAGGTAGGAACTCACCTTGTCAAACGTGAGTGTTTGACTTTCAGCCATTAAATGGAGTGCCTCCACAATGACTCATACGAAGAAGGCAAGCTATTTAGAACCAAAGCCACCATATCATCATCATCCACCTTTTTATTTATGGAAGATAACTGGTCTCGGAGATCTTTCATCCGAAGTAGGTGCTCAGATAGCGATCCACCTTCTTGTAACTTTACGGAAAAGAGCATATTTTTCAGGTATAAAACCTACTCTTCTCTCGACGTCTGATATTTATCCCTCAGATTGACCCACAATTTACTCACCTCAGTGGCATTCCGGACCTTAGGTATCAATTCATCCGATACCGACAATTTTAATAGTAGAAGAGCCTCCCGATGACGTTTGTCATAATCATCGAAATTTGCTGCAGGTCTACTCTCGACACCCGTGATTATTTTCCCAAAACCACGAAATTCTGCCAGTGTCAAGATCTTATGGCTCCACACATTAAAATTAGTGCCCGTTAATTTTTGTGTCTCCGGCAACGTCAAGTGTGATATATTTGCCATTTTATTATTCCAAAGTAACGGAAAATAATAAAATAATAATTTTGCCTCACACTTAATAAAATACCTTTTTCCAGCCAATAATATTAAATGAATGAATAATATGAATAATAACACTTCATAAAATCTTTTGCTACCTTTGTGATTCTGCCCTTCACGTTTATATTGCCCTTCACGTTTTGCGAATTCTGCCCTTTACCAGCGAATTCTACCCTTGAACTGCCCTCGGTTTTCTCTAAGCGACTGGATTTGCGTCTGTCCTGCTGCGATGTCTGCTATATTTGACCTCGAATGCTCAGAAACTCCTCGCCATTGCACGCTCCAACAAACATGACTGTGTCGTTTATGCCCTTGATAGGACTGTGATTTTACGTTTTTTCTTCTGCCCCTCACGAATGGAGAGAAACCATGTATTGCCCACGAAAATCAGTAAGAAGTGCCCTCGTGTAACCACAACCCTTCAGACCCTTCGTGAAACAGGCTTTCTTTGTCCTCGCGACTGGTTCAACTTTGCCCACGACAACACAAATTTTCTCTGCCCTCGTCGTATTTGCTTGCGACTGTATTTCCGTTGAAAAAACGTGACTTTGTGATACGAAAAACGTGACTGTAATACGTGATAGGAGAGATTCACGACTTCAAACTTCTTCTCTACAGTTCGTACCCATGTCGGGGCTTCCTCGAACCTCATGCGACACTCCCGTGCTCGTCCAAGAGCTTCCTCGGGCAAGTCGCTCTGATACCAATGTTAGAATATGCAAAAAGAAGAAAGAATACAGAAGGCAAAAACTGCACTGTCCAAATGATACAGGCAGAGGTTTATTTATTGAAGAGAGAGGTGGTTGAACAGTTACCAACCGAACAACTACATAACTGTTTTTACATTCTATATAATGTGTTATATTTTAACAAGATGTTTGTTGGATTATTCAAGTAATTCATTTTAGCTAAAACCTACCTATATCAAGTTCTATTACTTTGTGTGCAGTTTCAAATTTCATTTTAAATGCCATACCATCTACTCATTAATGTTTTTTTGTGTTCAGATGTGATCGAAGTTGGTTAAACTTTCGTGGTTTCTATACAATGATACTGGAAAAGGGAGATGAACTTATTTCTGTGGCCACGGTAAGGTAAGAGATAGCTGTTACCTACAGTATTGTTTGTGCTCCTGTTTTAAGATTCTATTGTTTGCAGTGTATCAATGTATGTGATTTTTATGAATCAGTCAGCAGGAATTTCAGAATCCATTTCATCTCACGTGTGTAGTCATTGGTTCTTGTTTGCATTCCTTTCATTGATGTGTAGTTAGTAGTTATGTTGAATGGGGCCGTTAATATTCTGATTCTATTGCTGGATGCCTCCTATTGTTTTGATAGGATTCATGGACAAAAAGTTGCAGAAATGCCTCTTATTGGTACTCGTATTGAATACCGTCGCAAAGGAATGTGTCGCCTTCTTGTCAAAGAACTTGAGATGGTACTGTCATTGAACATTGAAACATGGGTGTAACGAGTTTCTGTTGTTTCATTATTCAAGTAATGTATATATTGTATATGGATTTCTTTGTATGTATAAATTAACGACACATTCTTGGTATCAGCTCCTCCATTCTTTAGGGGTTGAACGATTTATTTTGCCAGCTATTTCGGAGCTAAAGAGTGCATGGGAGAATGCATTTGGGTTTCAGGGGATGACTTCTTCAGAAAGATTTGAGCTTTTGCAACACAGTTTTGTGAATTTTCCAGACACTACGGTGCTTCATAAGTCACTCACAAGAGCAGGTCGAGAACAGGAAATAGTTACAGGTGTGGTATATTTTCACCTTCCTTTTCATCTGTAGTATTTGTTAACCTATGATATTCTCTAACATGGTTTCACATACTTCGGTCTATCAGAAACAACTTCTAGTAAAAGTGGAGTAGAAGCGACACATCTTGGTTTAGGAAGCAGATGCGGAGGACATGGAATTCGGGAGGAATTGTTCCTGAGAATGTTGAGATGAGTACATCTAAAATAGAATCATCTTGCTCTGAGCTTGCAGAGATTGTGACTCCTATCCGTAGTATGTCTTGTGATGTTAGTACATACACAATGTCACACTGTAATGCTAAAAGAAAGGTCTTCCTTGATGATAGTATGAAGGCCTCTTTGTTGAGAGGTTACCAGCATATTGGTTCAGCTTCTACTCTGAGAAAAAGGACAGATTTCAAAAAAATACAACAAAAGATGTTATCCAATCTAAGTATGTTTTTACCTTGACCTAAATTATTTTTTGTTCCGATATTCAATCCACTTGCAATTTTCTGAAGTATCTGAATGAATGTTGATGTTGATTGATTTTTTCGAATCTTTATATGAAAACTAAAATTTCATTCTCAGCCTGTAACACCAAAACATATTAATATCCATTCAGGGTATTAAAAAAGATACTAATCTTTAGCCATCTTCTTTACCATCTAATACTTTGAAAGATACTTGGGAGCTCTTTGTAAAACCATACAGTAATATATCAAGAATGTAGGTTGTTTAACAAGTATCTAAGAAATTTCACCAAGTGGTTGCAACATAGGATATAATAGAAGCAGTTAGCAGTCTGTTGGTTGGAAAGCTCCAGCTTAAATTTGACTATTGTAATGTGCCGCTGCTATTCTGTTATTTCAGGATGGTTAACTTGTTTGTTTAGTATATTGTTTCATTAACATTTATGTCATGGGCCAGAAAAAACATATATATTTTAAAAGTAGGCATGGACATTCTTTTCCAACCATGGTTAGTTTTAACTATTGGGCATGGGGATCATGATCATGCATCTCTATCTCAAGTATAACATGGAAAGGCGTTCTTTCTTGCTTGAAACTGTTAATTGATGTAATTTCTAGGACCCCATTTCTTAGGAATTCTCGAGTTACCTATTTTTATCAGTAAGCCCCTTATTTAAATAGTACTATTCCTTTCTCTCTTTGAAGGGCTGTTGTTTTCTGGACATCCCCTTGCTGGTGGTATCCTATCAAGTTGTACCTCATAGTCGCGTTGACATACTTTGGTCATTTATGCGCCTTAATATATATTTTTCCTTTCTTTTCTTGTTTGTTATTGTGGTTTTTCATGCAATCTTTGACTGCTTATCTTAAAGTCTATTCAGTTTCATTATTTAGAAGTGTCGGGATCAAACAAAAGATTAAGCTTATGTATGTTGGGGTTTTGGGTATATTTTATGACCACCTGCAACCATCTTAGAGTAGTTTAAACAAGGCTTGCACATATTGCTTCTCTTGAGAGAGTGTATGGTGATGGAGCCCATCTCGGGGTTGCATTTGACTGCAGTTAATTTGTAATGTACATTTCTCTCCTATAATTCTCGTTGATTGTATGTGTATTTCTTCAACTGGTATCGGAGCCAGGTTTGGAGCCGAAGTGCTTATTAATGCACATAGTATGGAGTTCTGCCAGAAACCTCACAATGAGGTCAGACATTTTCGTTGATTGGTAAGCAAAATTCTTCTTAAATTGCTACCAATCAAGTATGGAGAGATGGACTAATGTTGACGGGAGATGCTGAATGTTGGTGGGCTTTAGCAGAAATCAAAGAACAAGCTGGATTCGGGGCCCAGTATCGGATGCAGAAGTAAACTTCTTCTTGTAAGAGATGAGAAACAACTATAAAGAATGCCAAGAACACATTGAGTGACAATGAGATTGCAAGGACATCGACAAAATGATTCATTAGCAATCCATACGTTGATGAACTTATGTACATAAAGAAGGCATTGATTGATTTTGACCTGCTGATATTCACAGTTTGAATACCATGACCTGCTGATGTTTACAGTTTGAAGAGTGGTTTTTGTGGACACCGATATTTGGTAGATAACAAATTAGTAGCATCCTCAGAAAGATTAGTGAGGAGGATTCCACAGTCCAAGAGGCTGTGGTACATAGATGGGATGGGTTGCTGCAATGCAGGGTGAGGAGAGCTTGGAGCTTGGAATTTAGATGAGCTTGTAACCTGGTGGCAACAGCAGAGTGATTCTATACATCCTGAGAGAATTGATGCTGGTGCTCATGTCTGCATAAAACGATATCGAGGATCATCGTTCAGGCCTAGCAGGTGTGATCATTGAATTGATGATTATCCCCGCAGGTCAATTGTCCATCATTAGAGAGAATAAATAGGATTTGTTTCACTTCACCTTGGATAATATCTCAGCTGCAGGGATTGAGTTTGGGACCTTGAACAAGACGCTATATGTGTATGTGAAGTATGACTTCAAGGCTAGTGATAAGGTGTAGTAGGTGTCCTCTTGCACCAAGGTCCGAAGCTAGGAAAGAGAAGCTGGAGCCCAATGAATACCATGGCGTTCATTCAAAGATCATTGTTTCTTTATCCTCTTCTAGAAATCAGCGGATCCCTCTGCAATCATTAAAATAGCCCCATGACCAATGGGGTACGAGTCAATTTAAAGATTCTGTCTACAAGAGATCTTTTTTAGGGACTCACACAGTAGGCTAAAGTATAGTGAGTACTGTGAGTATAGTGAAACAAGTTCGCCAACGTATAAAATTTGGGAATTTTTTTGTTAATACGTTCAATTATATAAATATGCATTTTTATTCTCAAAATAAAAATAAATATAAAAATGTCAAAATATATAAATAATATTAAATAGCTTCAAAAACTACGGAAACAAATGTAAAAATATATGCATCATGATAAGTTGATCAAAATAGAACATAACAAACATGTGAAAGCAAAATTAATAAAACTGAATTGAAATTTTAACTTATTTAAATCTAATAGAAACTAAATGCCTCACAAAAAATAATAATCTAACTAAATTACTCGTGAAATCTTTCAAGTTAAAAATAAAAATATAACATAAAACTAAATAGTACATAATAATTTAATTGAATTGCTCGGAAAAGACTTCAATGTAACATAAATTTAAACTAGTAGAACATATATAAAGAATAACCAAAAACTTGATAACAAATATTAACAAAAACTCTTAACTTTTAACCAGCTAATAATAAATTTTAACAAATTAGTAATAATTTTGATTAAAAAATAAAATAAAAAATGTTACATAATCTGTGTGAGCTTCTAGAGTTTTTAAAGGAAAGCTAAAAATGTAGGTATCAAAATAGATGCCCAGGCTTGAAATCTCTGCAATGGGTTTTGACTGACAATGCTGCCAAGGGATTCGAGATCAACATTTCACTTTCAAACTCCAGGCTTCAGCAAAGCCTTCATGTTCAGACCCTTCAATTTCAGACCTATACTGCACTTCTTCTTTCAAACTTCAGACCCATGTTTCACACAGAAACAAGTTAGAAAGCCTTCTGAGATTGTTGATGGATAGCTCACCGATGATGTCTCATTTGCAAGCTGTTTGCAGTTGTGAGTAATAGCAGAGATTGAGAACCCTTAAACAGAAAATAAATGCTTTAACCCTAGCTGAATAGTTAAAATGAGTTTTTGTGCTCTAGTACAGAAAACAAAAGATTCGACCCTAGCTGAACAGTAAAAGCGAGTTTTCAATAATATTTTGTTATATTATTTGTTGAAATTCCCACGTTTTTAGGGCTTTGATCAAAATTACGAAAAAACATCAATAGTACGAATTTAAGGAATGTTTTTAACAATTACCAAATTCTGAGTTGTTTCTTTGGAATTCGGTGAATCTTGTGACAAAGGATAACAAAGTGAAACAATGGGTGTAATTACTTCTAGCATGATGAAAATAAAGTTGTCATGAATGCAAAAATCATGGTTCGACTGCCAAAACTTCAGGGAAGTGTTAAGGAGGCTAAATATGAAAGCTTTTGTAGTCAATAGTTGACGATTACTAATCCTCAAAAATACTATTCAAACTTATTGAAAGAAATTGAGTTATCAATAGTATCATTGAAAAGTGAAAAACTAAAAGAACGACAAACAATTGGAGCTATATGGAGAAAGAGTGAGTCAAATCACAATGTGAAAGTCTACCAATTTGATAGAATTCCCAGTGAAGGAATCAAATAAGTATACAAATTGGAAATAAAAGAAATTGTATGCACATCTCTCCATATGTTTCTTAAAAAAACATTCTTTATGTCCTGAAAATCAAGTTTGAAAGAACTATAAAGAAGGCTAAACTTACAAAAATGAAAGATACTCCAGGGAAGAGGAGGGGTTGTGATCGCTCTTTCTTCTTACTTGCATAACATTTTGGTTGCATCTAGTTTGGACCCGAGGATCATTGTGTCTGGTCAGTCTTCTGAGTTAAGCTCGTGTGGTAGGTTTGTGTGTTGTTTATGCTCCTAATCTTAGTTTTGAACACAATAGACTTTGGGATTGGATGGCTTCGTCTCTCCTAGTAGTTGAATGTGTAGTTGGATGGCTTCATCGTCTCTCCTAGAGTCCATGGAGGTAAGGTACATTTGATATATTTTGGAGGGCTGATTCTAACTCAGAAATTCTGAGTTTTAGGAAGGTTAAGGGCAGCTCATGGCTCAAAGGGGTTTCAAATTCATTGCTCACCAACATGCCAAAACAGTTCGCATTTTCGGAGAGGTATGATAACTATATTACATTGCTCTACTCCATGTTGTTGCTGAGTTTTTACTCTAATGTTCAGCCTATGCCAAGTAGAAGGAAGATAAGAAGTGAATGGTGTAGCCAAAGGTGCAAGGTATGTGATGCTTTCCTTAGAATGAAGCCAGCTGAAGTTACATTGGTTTGTGGGATGCAATGGATTCAGTTTTTGGGGAATCCGTGATAGCAAAGCAAGGGATACTACAGGTTCAAAGTCACCATGTTGGGCACTCTAAGGTATGGGAATGAAGAGATAATCAGATCTGATTTTTTGATGTTTACATCTCATCTAATGAAAAATAGGGGCAGTTCAAAGTTTTCTATGACAAACACGAGTATTGGCAACTCACATTTGGCATTAGAAGACCCCGGAAGTGAAAAGGAAAAGTACTTTCCAATGTGCTAATGGTGATTTGCTGATTGAGAGACTTGTTATAACAACTACTAAAGGTAAGCTCATTGAAAGGTTCCATGTTTCTAGGTGTAATGAAATGATGACATCATGCATGTGGTTAGGAAAAGAGCTTATATGTTATGTCATGCATACCAATGGTATGATGGAGAACCAATGCTCACCATCTATGGAGCACTCTTTGAAGCCAAGTCATACACTTGAGAATAAGATTATAAGGGCAATCGTCACTATTGGGACAAGGTGTTTATTGTATAAAGTGGGTAAGCCATATGATTTCCTTGTTGATGTTGGCTTTCAGAGGTTTTCTATGCAACATTTCTTGGCACCCAATAAATTTATTCAAGGATCACTAGTGCATAGTAGTGTACATCTTGCCACAAAGTTGAACCGTGATCATCATTCACCAAGAATGGATTGGGGATTGAGCTACATATAGAGTTTTGTGGGTATGAGAGATGTCTTTCATATAAGAACTGACATTATTTATTTATTCTTGCCAAAACTTGTACTTGTTGCCATCCGAACAAGTTTAGTCATAAAAATGAGTAAGTTACAGTTGGGAGCTATTATATGGCTGAATTTAGTGTGGAATATCATGTGTGGCAACCTAAGTAGCCGATATGTTTTGGATACGGGTATGGGTACGAAGTATTTGATATGCGGATATGGAATTTTTTTTTTTTTACTGGCGTTGGATACGACAAAAAAAAAAAATATATAAATTTCAGCCTTCTAAATAGGAATTAAGTTATTAACCACATATTATGCATATGAAAGACAAGATAAGTAGATAACTTATAAGTTATAAGCTAAATAAGTGAATAACCACAACAAACAAGTCATAATTTGTTAAAACTTAAAAGCTTAAAAGTTAAATACTTAAATCAAACACAATGTGAATGTCATGATATATTAAATTCAATTTATTACACCAAATTCCAATGATCAAAGTTCAAACTATCTTTCAATATTCATCATATTCCTCTTCATCAAGAGGATCAACATCAACATCATCATCATTATGTGGTTCATTAGAACCACATGGACTCGAACCACTCCCACTAGGGCCACTGCCAGTTGCACCCCCTTGTGCATGTAGGTCTCGCGGTGCCAAAGAAGTCTCCAATCCCTCATCATCTAATGGCAGGTGGGAAATGGAAGCATCCAAGTCAACTATCTCTAGATCAATATCTCAATGTTTTGTTGACCCTTCCTTGTACTCGGCTGCTTGTGGGATAAAAGGTGCAAGTTGGAATGTATGTATACCAAATCTTCAGCCTTTTTAGCCCCAAACTTGTTGCGCTTTATGTGAGTGGATGAAACTATATGTACTCCAGTTGCGCTTAGAGGATGATGAACTTGCAACCTATTGAGGCAACACAAAGTCAATGCAAAGTTCAAACTTAAACACTTAAATTTAAAAAAACTAATATAACAAAAAAGGAAAGCGAATAAAAAAATTGACTGTCTGTCTAAGACTTTGATTGCGAGAGGTCAAGTAAACCGATGCATGACCATGGAGGTACCACCACATATGAGGATCCATATTGTATTTGCTCCGAAGAGCGAGAAGGCTATGACTGTTTCTACTATGAAATTTCCAAACTCTATCATAACCATGTCTTGGGCCTCGGGATTAGGGAAGAGCTTGACAACGCCGCCATATATCCCTCATTGAATTCCGCATCCCTATATGGTGATATCCTCCACACTGGCGAAGGCACGGATCTCTGTCTTTGTAGAATCTAGGAGTCAATGCAAAAGCAAGTAGATGTAGTGGGGTGGTCATTTTGTTCCACCGCTTAATGACGATGGATTGCACTTCTTTGAATTTTTTTCCCAGGATCTTGTTCGTTTGCATTTATGCCGCCTTTATTTTCTCATCATAGAGTCAATACCATCAATATCTCTCCTAGACATGGCTGATCCATGTCAATAAAGCGGATCATGCTCATAATGGGCTCAGTAAAACTCAACAAATATTCTACTCGATCCCACCAAGTGTCATCTAAGATCATGCTCTTCACTTTTTGAGCTGTTCAGTGTTTGATTGCCTCCATACAACCCATAGGTTGGAAGTTACCATCCTGTTGAGTGCTGTCGCACCTTCACAAGTCGTCTCAAGACGATTGTGTGTGATGTGAACCGAGTCTCAACAACCTAATAAGAATGAGAAACAAAAATTAAAAAGAAAATTGAAAACTTTTGAATACTAATTATACTATATTTTAAAAATAAAAAACTTATATTTAAATTAAAGAAAAAAGAAAGGTAGCTTCCCTTACCTTCAACAACTCCAAATGCGAGAATGATCTAAAGATGCCTTGTGACTAGTGATGGTTGGTCACAAACATTTGGATCTCTTCACCCTTTGCATACACTTGTTGAATCCACTCTATTTTGCTGGCCATCTTTTTTAGCATTAAATTGAGTGAATGCACAACACATGGTGTCCAAAAAATATGCCCATACCTTGCCTCAACTAACATCCCCACGGCTTTGCAATTCTTGGCGTTGTCCATTATGACTTGGACAACATTTTGAGGCCCCACCGCCTCAATGGATTCAAGAGGATGTTGGCAATGAATTGGGCATCCTTCACTTGCCCCTCACAATCAACTACTTTCAAAAACATTGCCCCTTTAGGGCATACTGCAACCACATTGATCAAAGGGCATTTTCTTGCATCTTTTCATCCATCAGAAACGATGGACACACTTGTTTTGGCCAATGAGTCTCTAATTGGTTGCAAGGAGGTTTCTACATTTTTTTTGTTTATCCAATAGGGTGGTGCAAATCTTCTCATAGCCTAGTGATTTGTACCCTTTTGGCGTCTCATTGATGGCTTTCACCATCTCTTGCCAATAAGGTGACCTCACAACATTAAATGAAAGTCCATTTGCATACACACATCTTGCAATGTGCTCATCTGCAATATCCCTGCTCTCATTTTGAAAGGCCTTTTCCAATGGTCCTTTTGTCTTACTTCTCTTTCGTGAAAGGGGTGAATCCTCATCATCCATGGAGGTAGGAGCCACAAATGGATGTGGCATGGTCACAATTGGGGATCCACTACTTGATGGGGCAACAAGAGGCCTCACTGATCGAGATGAACTTCCTCTTTTGGCCAATGGATGACCCGCTTTCAAAGCCAAAGCTGCCTCTGCATCTTCTTGCTCTTTGATATATGCCAAAACTTGTGCTTTTGGCACCCCAACATTATTTTTCCCCTTGCATGTTCTTATCGTGACTGGTATTGCACACAAGTGGCTTTTCACCCGACTATAAGAGCCTTTGAATATTGATTCACACTCGTTGCATTTCCAAACAAAACACCCACCACCTGGAAGTTGTTCAAGTATTGTTACATGCCTCCATAATGGCGAATTTGGGTCAAATTCCTTGATCAAAGATTGCCTAGAAGAGGTGGAACTTGTTGCCATTGTAGAAGTACCTACAAGGTTCAAAACCAACAACATAAGCAAAGAAAACAATGGCTAAAATTTAAAAATAAAACTTAAAAGTTAAACTCTTTGCCCTAGGGCATAACATGATAGCATGTATTGAAAATTTCAAAAATTAAAAAGAAAAAACGGTTTAAAAATAAAAATTTCAATTGGGAAAAAATAAAATAATGAACATAAGCAAAAACATGAAGTGTGTGAAAGATTAAATAACAAAAAAAAAAAATGAGAAACAAACTTAGAAGTTAAATAATAAAACTTAAAACCTTACCTTCACTTAATAAACCACAAATCCTCCTCCTTTGCAGCTCCTCAATGGCCTTGACAGCGAATACACACTCCTACCAGCTTAGGAAAATACTTGCAATGCTTGTTGAAGTATCAAACCCTAGACAAGCAAAATGAAATTTTAGAGAGGCAAAGATGAAATGAGGAAGGAGAGGTAAGTTTCTTTGCTTTATGTTTTGTTTTTGTGTTTTACTTTTGTTTTATTGTTTCTAGTTAACTTTTAGGGTTTTAAATTAAAGAAACTTATACTTTTTATTATTAAATGTCTTTAAAAATATGTAAAAAAAAAAAAAGTCGTTTTTGGTGGGGATACGTGGCTGGGAGCGGGCAGGGTACGTCTGGTACCCCCTGGGTACATCTAACGTACTTGGTTGTATCCAGGGGATACCAGATGTACCCTGCCCGCTCACAGCCACGTATCCCCACCGTACCCGTATCTGGTACATTTCATATCGGTTTCAGCCCCCTCCCCCCTGCCGTATCGGTACACCCTAGGTGGCAACTGCTGTAATAATTTCTTTTTTGCTGCCATACCCTTACTTCCAGCTGTGCACTTGAGTTATTTTCAGTTTGCTGAAGTTGGGGGTAAAGTTACAGTCATTATAGGGTCATTTTCAGCCCCTAGATTGCTATCATTTCTTGATTTGGTAAGGATTTTGAAGTATGACAATTGCTGCCATGTTATTTTCACTGTTGTCATAAATTTTTCCAGCCCCCTTATCACTTCCACAGATGGGTTTCCAACCATACAGTTGAAGGGATTGTTGTTGACAATTGATGTTGATTTATGCAAGGTTGTTTTGAGGTGGATTCCAGCCACTTTAATTCTGAATTTTGAGTGGAAAATGCATGATTACAACAGTGTTTGGGGCAACATGATGGTATTTTGGGACAACCAATGTATGGATGAGAGTTGTGCAAGCAAAAGAAGGGGGATTGGCCATCATTTCCCCAAGGCATAAGTGGATGAAGAAGGAAACACATTTTTCTCTAATATGTTTGCTTCATGTGCAAGATTGAAGATGAAAAGTGAAGGTGAGAAAAGATTGTTGTCCTATATACTCCATAATGATATTCTTGAGTGGGCAGCCTTGGAGCTTAGAAGAGCTCATCTAGTTGTTGATTCCTCATACTCTAACGAAGGTACAACAGTTTGGAACACTTTTTGCATGGCTGATTACACTCATGTTTGGATTGGCTCGAGGGAAGCAAACAAGAAAAGCATGTTCCTCCAAGTACTTCACCATTTGACTAGCACCGGATCGAGGCTTTGGGAGCACCATTTCATGTCTTTTCTTTGGGACGTGATACTTGGACCTATGAGATTGCAATTGCTTGGGGACAAGCAATTTTGGGAAGGGAGGACTATAATGTCCCTTCTTTCCAATTCGAGAGCATAATTTGGACTTCTTGCCATTCCTTCTCCATGGCAAGGAAGTAAAGAATATGGAGGAGAACCTTGAGCTTCCATTTGCATTGTTTTTCTAATATTTTATATTTTCTTTTAGTGTTTTCCCTCTTATAGCAGGTCAATTGAGTTAAAGCTAATTAATGGAAGTTAATGAAGGAAAAGAACATCTCTAAGGGATCGGCCTTACCTTTTCATGCTTTGGCGTCAATGAAGGAATATAAAAGGAGACTCAATGAATATTCTACGGGATGTCGACTCATGAAAAGTCATGTCTGTTCATAAAATGAACATGATATATAAGTGGATTCAATTGCAAATTCATGTGTGCTCACGGTATGATGATTCATTCTAAAGAGAGAAGGAAGAGAGTGATAAGAGAGGAGCGGTTAATGAGGACATCAAGAGGATTAGAGAAGAAAGAGGAAGAGGAAATTCAAACAGATTAGAATATCAAGTTGTTGAAGAAGATTGAAGAGCAAGGAGTGCATAAGCAAAGTGTAAAGCACGGGTATACAAAAACAACAGGAAGAAGCTATCTATATGCCATCATTAGGTTGAAGAAGCAACTATAGTGGGTGGATCTTTTGATTGTTGAGTTAGTGCTCGACATTGGGGATTGGTGTCTCCAGTGGGTTGGTGCTCACAAATCATAGCTGAGTTGGTGCTCGGCATTGGGGATTGGTGTCTCCAATGAACTGGTGCTTCCAAATCATAGCTGAGTTGGTACTCGGCATTGGGGATTGGTGTCTCCAGTAGGTTGGTGCCTACAAATATTTGTAATACAATTATTATTGTGCTGGATTTGGACAGTAGCTCCAAGTAGTTTTTTATTTGTGGTTTTCTCTGAAAGGGTTTCCACATAAATCCTGTGTTGTGCAATTGTTATATCTCATGTGATTGCTGTTGTCATGGATGTTAATGTTTAATAAATAAAAATTATAAGTATATTGATTCACCCCCACCTCTCAAGATCTATGTGCTTTTACATGTGCCATGTCAAATTATGCTCCTAGGGCTCGTCTAAGTCAACAAATTCACCACACTGCACACACTTGGAAATCAAATTGACACATTTAAAGTAAGGTGAACCATCGTCAGTTGCAGAAATTGAACATTTTTTTACCGTGTTCTTTTGTAGCAGCTTTCCAGTACTTGTATAAATGAAACCATTAGACCCCCAAGATTGACATGCTGATAGGGATGCATGCATTCTGCATTCCAGTTTATGAAAATTAGTTACAAAGTGCTCCCCACTGTTGATCACAGGAATCTTCATTCTTAGCCTTTTGGGCCTTTGTATGGTTATGTACCATACATGTTCTTTGTATTTGAATATAAAAGTGTTACTCTGCTATCTCGTTGTCTCACGAATGTGTAATGATTTACCATGTTCGGTTTCTATTGCATGTTTGCATTATCACTCAATAGATTACTAGCTAGTTTGTTGGGTGTCATACGATGGAAAAGTGACAAGCGAGCATGGGAATCTACAAGTACCCTTTCCTCGTACCCGACTTCCCGAGGTCGTGTTGAGACAGCGGTGAATGTTGAATGCGAATGGATATGTATGAGCTAATCGGGTAATCTTAAATCCTCAATACGCAATAATGGAATCTACGAATCTAAGGTGAAGAAGGCCCTCCTAACCTGGATTGGTGTAATGGCTCGTTCGGATATAATGGCTACTCGGAGGCTCCAATCGATGTCGAGCTCTGTCGAGATCCTACTTCTTGGTTGTTGGATACATGGGAAATGACCTGTGGGGGCTTCGTATATATCTCCAGACAAGGTCATGAAAGTAGTGGTAGGTGGTTTAGTGGATTTTGTGGTTAGCTATGGGTGGTTTTCTGTCTAGCCTAGAAAATATTGGATTGATTGGCTTCTATGTTTAATATGGAAAATTGTGCTATAATGTCTCGGGAGTGGTGAAGATCTAAACATCAGCGTTTGCAAGCCGGTGTCAATACTTGACTGATTTGTAGGCCCGTTGGGTTGTGCGACTTAGGGATCACAACCATGAGTTCGTGGTTGTTGTGGACTTGTTATGGTCATGTGAATAATCAATCCGACTATCCGATGTCGTATGCCTTTTCAAAACCTGCGTTTAGAACTAGAAGTTGTATGATTTTCTCTGAGTACCTAACAGGTGTTCTGGCAACTTGGATACGTAAGCTAGTGTCTATATCAACGAGGAGGTCTCCCACGTTAGGTTGCGCAACCAAAGGATTGCAACCAAATGTTTGTTCTCGTTCGAACCCTTGCACGGTCATTCAGGTGTTTTATCAAGGCAATCTATAATTCGGATGGTTTGACCAGAATGTGTAAGCTTTGTCGTCTTCGATATTTAGTCCTCTCAGTTGTTTGCTAATTGCTTGTAGGTTTGTTGTTGCTCGAAAGACCTGTATCCTAAGATCCTGATCTATATCAGCTAAAGTCGTGGGTAGATTTGGCTAAGGCACTATGGGTTCAAATATATACTCTCTAGGCTCTCTAGGTCCTGTGATTGTCATACAAAATGATTCAACTTTTAACTAACATTTAATAAACTGATTATGAAAGAGGTATTACACTACGTAAGCATTCTTCTATTTTTTGTATTTTCTAATGACGTATTTCAATGAAATTGAAGAACAACTACTCTAGTATATTTATAAAATGAACAACTAATCTAATAACAGAATAAAAACAAGCAACGTAGCCTGGTATGGCTATTTGTTTGTGCAGTTGTGATTTTATCCTAAATATCTAAGCAGCTATATATTTTGAATTTTTGAAAGGCTCTCGATCCTACCTCAGAAGTGAGGAATGAATCACAGTTTCTCAGAAACTATCAATCCCCACAGCTTCCGTGGTGATATTGAGAGTGAACTTTTAACTGAAATAAAATAATTCACTACTCTATTTGATATATCGTAATTAGAATTTTGATAGCTCAAACCTGGCGTTTACAGAATAGTGGTAAATCCAGTTGTGTGTGATTTCGTCCCCTCAGTGTGATCTCCTCGTTCCTTCGTGTCCTCGTGAATCCAGAAAGTGTGTATATGATAGTATCAACAGAAGATAGCAATCGAACAATGGCAGCTTTGGATATAGACCAAATATAATGCGAGTAGGAGAGGGATAGCGCAAGTGAACAGAGCTTGACTATGCAATTCCTAGCGGGATTTATTGCGGGAATACAACACAAGTGTACCGAGAGTTTCAGAAATTATCCTTGTGATAAAACAAAACCTGCAACTTTAATGGATTCTAGTCTAGAAATGAAGCTATTCTATGTTTAAACTGACTGTATGCAGTAACAATGAAACAAGACTTGAAACAAGAAGATGATATGACCTCCAAAATGCCAACAATGGAAGCAAAACCTGAAACTAACAAAATTCTAAGCAAGGAATTGAAAAACTGAACAAGAGAATTGAGAGGATGAGGGGCCATTTGCTTGAAAACAAGCTAGCTATTTATAACCAATGCATTTACCAGAGGGTAACTCCCATTAGAACTCTTTTACTATAAACAAAGGAAAAACACTATTCCCAGGGAGTAGAAAACATTAATGCAAGCCAAAGTGGTTGAAGAAAGCATGTAAAATCCAAGATTTATGTTTGATGCGATCGTCGAAGGATCTGGAAAATGTGTACAGGACCGCCGCCTTGGCAGGGCAGCGGTTTCGTCACTGAAGACAAAAATGCAAGAAGAAAGGGGAAAAGGGCAAAACAAAGCATGCGGAGGCTGAGCGGGGCATGCGGGATACAAGCGTATACTTGGCGAGCCTTTCTGGATTCCGAACACCTTGTAAGGAGACTGTATCATCATTGGGGCATGTGTAACATCGTTCCGGTGGTGTAGTACCCTACATTTCGGGTACGTACAGTGTCCTCCACCAGCCATCCGAGGCCCCTCAGTGCAGATCAAAGCCGATTGGGACATGGGTTTGCAAAGAACTAGATGTTAGTTTTGAAAAAGAGACAGACATGTCATAATAAGCTTGGATTGATTTACTGTGTGCAAAAATCTGTATTCGTCAGGATTTGGGCCAGATCCGGTAGGGATTTGGAAACTATGTTCAAAAGGAAGAAGATGAAAACAAGCAAGACTTAAATCACAATAAGAGAGGGTATTAATCTGTAAGAACTTCTGGAGTATGAAGCTAACAAATCAAGCAAATTTCTAACCAAAAAGAACATACAATAGTCACCGGGAGATGTGGGATACGTGTATGGAGACGAGGACATATTTTTGTGATAGGTTAAAGAATTATATGAATAATGGTACATGATTATATTAATAACGGTACAACTACGGTCAACAGCAGTTGCGGTTACGGGAACATGGACCCTTTCCTGGTGACTGGAAAATACTATATCAATAAATCAAGAAGGGAGTTATCCGCAAATCACAGCATGTCACTGAATGCAAAAGAACACCATTTCCACTATATGAGAAATGAGGAAATGGAAGTGAGAGCATATTTGTAAGCAAAAATGCCTCTTACCAAAATGAAGATATTGTCCTTTCAACCAGTTATCAGACTATAATACTCACCAGATGACTCCAAAATTAGAAAAACTGACCCAACTATAACAAACATTGAAAAACAGCTTTGTTTTTAAAAATAAAAAGACGGATGGCAAGTATGGATTTCTTTAAGAAGACTACACTGGATTTTTTGTATATTAAGAGGGACTTGATCTGTGTTCCTTTGTTTTTTTAGGGTTTAGCATTCTCCTTGTTAATATCTTTTGTTTTTGTTAGGTAGGAGCTGCTTTCGGTACTGCTCTCTTTTATGTTTTCTGACTGCATGTTTGAATCCGATTGGTCCTTTTGGTATTTCATGGGCATTACAACAAGTTATTATGGTCATTTGTGGACATTGAATAAAACTCTCTCTTATATACCAAGCTTCAACTATGCTTAGTGCAGAAACCTTTGGTTGGAGCATGCCTCAGCATTGGTTCACTGGAACAACAGATCAATTTTAAGAAATAAATTATTGAAGATATGACCACATTAAACAAGTATACCTGACTTGCCACATTGCCATGAGTACATTAGTTCCACTGCTGAAATGCTATGAGCATATCTTCTGACATAATGATAAATGATACTTTAGCACAATTAACCAATTGCGGGTGCTCCTATGTTTGTAGTTTAGGCTTTTTTCAAATTGAAGGGTGATTTTAAGATCAAAATTCTGCCATAACATTTGTACCATGCCAAACTATATGAAGATCTGAATTCCTAGAGTCAAGTTGGCCATATGGTATAAAGCCAGCAAGCTTCACAGTTGCAATTCTTTGAAAACCGTAGTAAAAACATGGAAATGAAGAGAGAGAAACTGGTTCATGGGTATATCCTATGGTCATTTTATGACAGCGTCCAAGTCATTTTAGGCTTATGTGATTTTAATGTGCAGAAACAAAACGAAAGGAACTTCTTGAGGAATATCCTCTATGGGTATTTCAGGACAATGTCCAAGTAATTTTATGCATATATGAGTTTAGAACTCCTACTTAAGTGCTAGAGTAGGTTGACCTGATAAGAACAAATTTGGAAATTTTAGGTCGGTTGAACTGTACAAAATAGAATACTGGGGGATGCCGTTTATTTATATGTGAAGAGGTGGTTACAGATTGGTTGAACAGTTACCAACTGAACAACTACATAACTATTTTACATGCTATATAAAGTGCTATATTTTAACACCCCCTCTTAATGACTAAACCGGAAACAAGACAAAGTTTGTCCCTTTTACAAATTTCATAATTGTTTTACATGCTATAATATTTTAACACCCCCTCTTAATGACTAAACCGGAAACAAGACAAAGTTTGTCCCGAAATTTTACAAATTTCCTAAAGCCCATATGTTTAGTCATTACATCTACAGACTGTGCCATAAGTTGTACTTTAAAATCAGCAGTCCATGATTGTGTTGCGGTTGTCGAATGAAGAAGAACCGCAAAACAAAAATCTGGTCCCATGAACAAAGGATATGGCAAGTGGTCCACTTGGTTCTTTGTTACGTGATTCATTGACCAGTGATGAATCACCAATGGCTGAGAGTGTCAGCCCCATCTCCAGAGTGCTGAAATCAGAACCTCGAAGATGTGGATTGAAAAATCTATTCCAGGCTTGTGTAGCTTGCTGGAGTCTGTACAAAGACTCAATTATCCTGCAATCGAAGTCACCTCGATCACGTCCTTGCACACCATGTAGTGCTCATCCAACTTTTCAAGAAGAGAAATGTGACCATCTGTGCAGTAGGAGTTAGAACCAACTCCACAATAGTAGGAGAAATAACCATCTCCATCTCTCATCTTCTCAGCAGTGGTCTCCGTCTCAACAATGGTAGGAGTGAGAATCAACTCCTCATCTATTTGCTCATCTATCCCCCTCTGTTGGGAAAGATCCTTCACAACACAATGAGCAAATTGTTCATGCTCTATTGTCCTTCGAGCAAGGACCTCTGAGTGAGTGGTTGGGCATGCCATCTCACCATGCACCATCAGTGCATTTGGAATAGTGGAGTCTCCGTCCACAACAAATTGTTCTTCAGAATGAGGAAATCCATCCTCCCAAGGCATGTCCGCCTCCCGTACACCTGGTATAGTGGATACTCCCTCCACAATAGGTGCATGTAGGTTGATTGTATCCAAGTCAACAAATTTGTGAGGAATGGCTTCCTCCCAAGGCATTGCAGACCTCTGCACATCTGAATGGTGGAGTTGTCCTCCACACGTGCATTCATGTTGATCGCAGCCGGATCAACAAGCCGATACTGACCACCTTCCCCAATACCAAGGGCAATTATCCGTCTCTGTTTCACATCAGAGACAACACACTTCTTTCCACAAAAATCCACAGAAATATTGGGATTTTCAGTCAATTGACGAATAGATAGAAGATTCTTTTGTAAAGAAGGTACATATCTAACATTCCGTACCAACAATTTATGAGCATTATTCAATACAATGCATATATCTCCTATCCCTTCTACTGCAAGTGATTCTCCATCAGCTAGTACTACTTGATTCAAAACAAATATTTGCAGTAAATGAAACATACCAGTCCCTACGACATGAAAAGTGTGCAGACGCACCAGAGTCAATGATCCAGCAACTGGTACCACTGTCATTCGAGCATGATGTCGTAAGACAATAAAGAGCATGCCCGTCATCCGAATCCCGTTCTTCTGCAACTGCTGCCACATGTTCCTCATCACATGGCTTTTTGTTCTTGCTGCGAAAGATCATACTTCCGCTTCCGGCAATCCTTCTTGAGGTGCCCAACCTTGTGACAATAATAGCATGTGACTTGATACTGAGTGGAAGACTCACCAAATTGACGTTTCCACTTTCCCTTTTGTAGTGTGAAGAGCACTCTCAGAATGGTCACAATTAGATTCTGCCTGAAGTTGTCTCCGCTCCTTTTGCAACAGGTAGGAACTCACCTTGTCAAACGTGAGTGTTTGACTTTCAGCCATTAAATGGAGTGCCTCCACAAATGACTCATACGAAGAAGGTAAGTTGTTCAAAACCAGAGCCACCATATCATCGTCGTCCACCTTTTTGTTGATGGAAGATAATTGGTCTCGGAGGTCTTTCATCCGAAGTAGGTGCTCAGACAACGATCCACCTTCTTGTAACTTTACGGAAAAGAGCATATTTTTCAGGTATAAAACCCGACTCTTTTCTGACGTCTGATATTTATCCCTTAGACTGGCCCACAACGTGCTTGCCACAATGGCATTCCGCACTTCGGTATCATATCATCCGACACCGACAACTTGAGAAGCAATAACGCTTCCTTATGACGTTTGTCATAATCCTCGAAGTTCGTCGTTGGTCGACTTTCATCACCCTTGATTATTTTATCACAATCACGAAACTCCGCGACCGTTAAAATCTTATGACTCCAAACATTGAAATTAGTGCCCGTTAATTTTTGTGTCTCCGGCAAAGTCAAGTGTGAAATATTTGCCATTTTATTATTCCAAAATAACGGAAATAATAAAATAAAATTTTGCCCCACACTTAATAAAATATTTTTTTCCAGCAAATATATTTTTGACTCCTCACCAATAAAAAAATATATAACTTTATTCCAGCAAATATGAAAATAAAATATTTGCCCACTTAATAAAAAGTGTGCCCACAATTATTACTTATTCCACCAAGTAATATTAAAATTAATTGCTCCACCAAATCGTATGAAATTAATTATGCAAAGGTGAATACCTTTGTTGAAAAATAATATTATTTCACCGACCTTCTTTCAAAAGGAAGAAACCAAACGACTCTGCCTTTGAGTTTTTTTGCCACGATTTTGCCCCCAGGATCTGCGATCTGCTCTCCAGGACTATGGAAACTTTGCCCACGACTCGTGCTGTCACGAACTTCTCCAAGAGTATTTGGAGACTGCTTTTTGCACTGCACTCACCCATGATCTTCTTTGTCACGAATTCCTTCAAGCCCTCGATTTTTTTTGCCCTCACGAGCTGCTTGCCACGTTTCTCTCCTTTCACTTGGACGTTTGCCCTTTTTCACACAACCGGGAACAATATACACGAGCCCACGTTTTTGTTGTTTCCTCTGCTGCCCTAGCAACTGTTGGCTTTCCACGTTTCAATGGTGATGCTGCGACTGTTATATTATACTGTCCCTACGTCATGAATATTCCTCCACGACTTTGCCCACGATTTCTCCTTCACATGACTTTATCTACCACGAACTCTGCTGCTCGAATGGAGAAATTTCTTCCTTCTTTGTCCTAGCGTCTGGTATTTTTCTCAAATACCTTCACGTTTTACCAAATTTGTGCCTTTTAGGGCTTCCTCGAATTTTCTGTTCGTGCCTCTTGAAGGCTTCCTCGAACTGCAACCTTGGACGCTCTGATACCAATGTTAGCATATGCAAAGAGAAGAAAGAAATACAGAAGGCAAACTGCACTGTTCAAATGACACAGGCAGAGGTTTATTTATATGTGAAGAGGTGGTTACAGATTGGTTGAACAGTTACCAACCGAACAACTACATAACTGTTTTACATGCTATATAAAGTGCTATATTTTAAGGTCATGGGACAAGTTTCTTGACCAAACTTGTTCTGGGCTCGCTAACCTGTCCAGGCTTAAACTGGATTCAGATCTGAGACGAGATGTTTTGTAGGGAGTTTGAATATATGTTTAGTACAAGGTGCATGAATCTTGAAGTGCGAAGCTAAAGAACATGCCTTGACCTTGTGGACTCAGATTTTAGGATGGAGCAGGAATCTTTAAGTTTAGTCAATAAATGGATAAATGGGATAATGCTAGGATAAATGCCAAAGTATTATTGCCAAGTGTCACAAGACCAAATTTTGGGTACTATAGTACTATGCCAAACTGTATGAGATATGACTTCCTAACATCACATTGGGTGTAAAACCTGAAAGCTTCATAGTTGGAATAAACACACCGAAACGAAGATAAAGTAGCTTCTTGATGGATAATGCACTATGGGTATTTTATGATAATGTTTAAGTAATTTTATTCATATTAGTATTTAAAACTCGAGTATTATCATGTAGTAGTTTTAACTGGTAAGAAGAGAATTATGGAATTGTTGATTGGTTTGAATTGTTCAAAATAGAATTTTGGGTTCATCTAGTACCTATCACTGCAGGGGATAGTTTTAGTGACACATTTATCTATGCTGAGTTAATAACTTTAAAGCTTTTTTTATTGATAAATGGATGTTTGGACGAGATTTATTGTACTTGTGACATTTGTTTTAATTTTAAGACTAGTGATAGTAACATTAAGTTATGAAGTGGTGGTCAATTGTTCTACCCGCCATTTTCTTTCCTATATGTCCTAGTTGGGTCCATTTCATTTGGGGATCTTAATACATGTGAGTTAGGTCTAGTATGTTGAAAACTGTCCATTACAAACCTGAAAAATCTTAAGAGCATTGTGCGCATAGCTGTCCATATCTTCTGCACACTAGAATATGTGTACATATGTGGTTGTGGTACCATGTAATTAGTTTAATGTAGAATCAAGCAACTCCATTTCTTGTGTAGTTGCTGTTTTGTCTATATCCAAGTCATGAATTTATAAGCTGGTCGATGCGAAGAGTTTTGTTAATTCAAAATTCAGAGGAAGATTGGTGCAAGTGTTTCTCAAATTATAGGAGCTATAAGAGACATAGTGTTGTTGCTGTAGGGAGAGTTGTAGCAGGGGCACACACCATACTATTCTTCTGCAAAAGGAGAGAATTGTAGGATGAGACACAAGCATAAAGGTGCATGGTATGTTTGAACAACATAAACAATGGGCAACGTTGTCAATAGAATTTACAGTACATATTCTCTGAATTTGTATCTATAGTGCCTGATGAGCATAGGTGATAGGAAAATGATATTACTCTATAAGAGGGTAAATAATAAGAAAAAGGAAGCTTAGCTTGGGAAAAATATCAACAAATGTATATGGATGTTAGAATCAATGTTAGAATCCTCCCATTTTTTCTCCTTCACCTTCTCATCATTGTTAGAATAACCCTCATGATAACCAAGGCATTGTAATGACATAGGGTGATGCAATATACTCTTGCTATGATCATGAAAAGAATTAATTTGCTTACACTTAGTTGCTGTCCTGAAAATTACAGCAGACTGAAAGTGATTGTAGTTATCCAGAAAAACACCACCTTCATCCACATGACCCCCAACAAGGTCACCCAAAAGTCTTGGTCCATGGATCCTATGTAAATCAGATTGGTCACCATCCGTAGCATCATGAATACTTCTATTTTTGTGATTTTCTTTGGAGCATCACATTTGCCCCAAGGTTATCCCTTTCAACAAATTTCCCATGATCATAAATTTGAAATGGCATGGCATAAAGAAATAAATCTGAATTACCTCCAAACCTTCGGTTGCCTTGTTCATGTGTGTTTGAAATGTCTTCATAGCTCTTACCAAGGTCTAATCCATCACCACTTTGCTTTTTAGTGACTGCTGCTATAATCAGACCAGCAATCTTATTGTCATCATGTTTCTTTGGAGAAGGGTTTCCAACCAGCCCTTTCTCTTCCCCTTCTTGCTCCACACCCCTTGTTTCATCTCTGGATTCATCACATGTCAAAACATTTTCAGTATTAACCACAAAATGAGCAATATTTACCTCATGATGTTGACTCTTCGGAATGGGTGTAAGTGCCATGGCCTTAGGTCCTTTGATCACCAACCCTTCTTCCTCAATGATTCCATCTTCTAGCACTTTCTTGGGGCTGTAAGAAAAATCAATCAAGGGTTCACCCTTGGCAATGGCGGTGGGTGCTTCTAAGGCTCCCAAGGGCTGCTCCCTTTTAATAACCAACTGCTGCAATAATTCTTCCCCCTCTTCACCTTAGGGAAATAGGCATTTCCATCATTGCATGGCGAACTTGGGGTTTTGACTCCCTCTTCATCAAACTTCGTGCTCTCTTCATGTTTAGCCAACATGAAGGTGCTCCTTTCCTCCAGGGTTGGGATATCCTTCCCATGACCCTTGTGCATGCCTCGAGGCTTGGACTAAGTTCCAATGCCTCTCTTTTGTTTCCAATTTTACGAACTCTGAAAAGGTAGGGCATCACGGATCTCCTCCGGAAGAGCTCTATACTCTTCATACCATGTACCGATGTTGCTTCCTTTGGGTGACGGAGAATGAATGATTTCCCTTGAAGAGATTCTTCCACCATTGGAGCCTTGCATGGTATGGATCAGTCAGGCCATTGTGTTGGCCAATCTTTTTGATCTACTATCAACTTATCAAATTTAGCTTTTTGAGGATCTTGATTAGCCATATTGTCTTCTTCCTTTGGTTGATCCCTTTTCCTTCTTCTTTCTGTGAAGATCTGAGCTCTGATACCACTGTAATATCCCTTTCAAGGGCTGAAACTGAAAAGTAGGAAATTAGCACAAACCCAATAATATCAAATCTGATTTCTAAACCAACAAACTGAAAATAAAACCCAGATTTGAACAACGATCAGATTTTTAGGACAGCAGTACAAAAATGCATGCAAAACACTTGAAACTCTTCAAATAACTTTGCCAAAATATATATAAGTATTTTAGGAATCAACCAAGCCACTTTCCAATATGAAATTTGATAGAAAACACTGCTGGAAAATTAATTATAATCAACAAAAGTACAGCTCCAAGAAAATTATGAAATGAGGGTTTACAAACCCCAAACTTCACAAAGAATAATAGATTCCGGCTTTATAAATTATGAGAAAGCCAAATATGAAAACAAATATGATTTTCGTGCCCTAGAAGGCACCAAATGATACACCAATGCAAGTCGCTCCTCCTAGGAGAGGCTTATCAATGCATGCAAAAATCTGAAAATGACTTCTTTTCTCCTTAGATGCCCAAATCTGCAATATGACTTCAAATCAATCAAGGATGGAGGGTTTCTATCCCCAACCAGCCACAAGAAGGGTTTTTCGTTCTTTTGGAAAGAGCCACACACTTGGATTTTCACCCAAGAGTGGAGAGAACCAAGAGCTCATAGCCCAAAGATCAATTTAGATAAAATTCGCCAAACGTAGATGTGCACAAATGAAGTCTTTCATCTTCTTTTATAGCCCAATCTTGGCGCCAAGGTCTAATTCATGCATGACTGACCTCTTAAGACTTTTAATTTAATCTTCTATTGGCTTTTAATTAACTCCAAGCCAGCCGACCTGTATAAAGGAGGAAAACACTAAAAAGAAATATTAAAAATTAGAAAAGATAGATGCAAAGAAAACTTGACTCCTTTCCTAGCTCATCCAACTTCGTTGCCATGAAAAGGGAATGGCAAGAAGTCCAAAATTAGGCTCTTAAATTGAAAAATGGGACATTACGAATGCAAATGGTGGTTAGAGTTCTTCATTTGGTGGACAATGAAAAACACCCAATGGAGTATCTATATGAAGCCGGGGACATGGCCAAAGAGGCCATAGCACACTGTTTATGGCCAAAATAAAAAAGAATGAATCCATGTGGTGCATAATTGGTCGGAGATGGAACAAACAACACATATATAGAGAAGGTTATGAATGTCCTCAACACATGCATAAAGAGGTTGATTCCTGACTTAAACATTAGAGATGCAATTTTTGATGAGCTCTAGATTTACAAGAGTGTAGAGGGGAGGCTCTTTTCCTCGAGGGATTGTGTTAAAGAAGAAACACCCAAAAACTAGGTAAAAAAAATGATTCTTTTATTTTCAGTCTCTTTTATTTGTTGGCTCTTTTTATTTATTTAAGCCTAGTTGACTTGCAAAACTTTTTTTGATCGGTAAGACAGGGTTACCCTTTCATTAACCATCAAGAATATGATCATTACAATATCTGTGTTACTTGCTAGGGTAACAAAAAGACCCAAACTTCATAAAGTTCTTACTAAAATCTCGCATATCCCTAAGAAAACCAAGCATACAAATCTTCCATAGTAAACCAGATTTTCAGTAGCAGAACAGGGCTTCCGCATCCAAACCTCAACTCCCAACAAATTTTCTAGTAGATACCCAACCAATGTTTGTAGCCATAAACAAACAAATTTTCCATGGAAAAAGCAGGTCTTCTGCAGCCCAACCTCGATTCTTCTGTAGCCATATGCAACCCAAATAGCCCTAACACAAGTCTCTCTTCTGTAGCCAAAGTGCAAGACTTCCGCAACAACACTAAACTAAACTTTATTTCATAGCATAAACCAATTATTTACAATCCTAGAATATCCATTCTCTACTGCTGCTTCACTCCTTCCTCCAACAACACCCACAATCTACATTGGTGACACGATTTGACGCAGATCTCAATTTTTTTGATACAAACAAGGGTTAGAAAACTCCCTTTCCTTGCCTATCCATGTCTCATTCTTCTGTAAATCCAGACCTGTGTCTCCCTCTACAACATTTACCAATCCTTCCCTCTTAGCCCCCTCTTCCTAATTTAGAACCCTTGCCCTCCCACCTTATCCAATTCTCTTTTCTCTATAACCATCTTATTTTCTTTTTTCACCCCTTTGAGAACTAAAAATAGTCATTTAATATCAATCTTTTGTATTACTATCACTTCTTGAGGCCCACTAATAACCTGTCCGCAAAAACTCAATGCAAAATCCGTATCTACTACTTTCCATGCTCTTCCAAATTTCAACAAATTACCGTTTGTCGGAGCTCTTATTTTCTTTCCCATTGTTGACTGCAAAATCCTACTTCCTTATTTCCACAATTCAGGCTGGAGTAAGGAGGAGACACCTCATCATACGAACAATTTCCTTCTGGTGTTAGAGAACATTTCTACCTGTCTTTTGACACCCCATTTTTACTTCCTTTGACACCCCATTTTTACTTCCTCCAAGGATTCTTCAACCAATTTTTCCACCATTGACTTCCGCCCCCTCTTTTTGACCTTTGGAGATGACATGGGTATGTCATTCTTTTCCACTTTGGTTTGGGGAGACAATTTTTGTAGGAAAGCATTTGCCCCACGTTAGTGTTCCTTTGATTGTAAAATTACCGCGAGGAATTACATCGATTAGTTAGTTTTTACTTTGTGTTAGTTTACCGTATGGTAAATAGGGAAGGAGGGACGCGTCCCCCCCCTTTTCTACACGTCAGGGGCGTCCGGGGGCTGGGGACGGGGGAGGGCTTCCCCACGGCGGGGAGGGCGTCCCGGGCGTCCCGAAAACGTCCGGGACGTTGGGGGCCGGGGACGAGGGCGGGGGGCGTCCCCTCCCAGCCCCCGATCCCCGCGCTTCTGCGCACTTTTTAAAAAAAAAACATACTTTTTAGACATTTAAACACTTTTTTTTTTTATTGTATATTTCTAATAACATAAAAGTGACATCCCTAACCTAACCCTAACCCTAAAAGTGCTATTTTATGTTATAAATTAACAATATGGGCTCATTTCATATTCACACCAAGCAAGAGCAAGAGCAAGAGTGAGAGCAAGAGCAAGAGCAAGAAGAAGAGCAAGAGTGAGAGCAAGGGCAAGAGGAAGAGCAAGAGGAAGAGCAAGAGCAAGAGCAAGAGCAAGAGCAAGAGGGAGCAAGAGGTATTTATAATTTTATTTGCTTACAATACATGTTAAAGTTTTTTTTTTTTTTAAATTTAGAATCTAGATTATATTTGCATTTGTTAGGGGCTGTTTTTTAGCATTTGCATCTACATTCACAATGTAATCATGCATATGCCATGCCATATAGTTTGTAGGATTTTTAAAAATGCATATTGCGGTTGCATAGGGTTTGGTTATACAAACTACTGATGTAAATGGTTACATTTTTTTAATTACATTTTTATTTCTAGTTTAAAATTTAGATTTTTTTGCATTTTTAGGGGTTGTTTTTAGCATTTGCATCTACATTCATAATGCGATCATGCATCTAGTTTGTGGGATTTAAAAAATGCATCTTGCATAAGCCACTAGAGGCTAGAGGCTAGGGTTTGGTTGTAAAATTTTAAATTTTAAATTTTAAATGGCTGCGTTTTTTTAAAATTAATTCATTACATAATCAATCAATCATATAGTTATGGTTGTTTTTAATTCATTACGCAATCATCACCATGAGTTCTTCTCTTTGAGGCCGAGTATGAGTATGAATCGAGCATGAATCGGAGCGGGAGAGGGTTGAGCGGGAAGTTGAGATAGGTGGCCGTGGAAGAGTTGGTGATGCCTGATGGGGAGAGTGAAGAAGGGGCACAAAATGTAGTGGCGGCGGCAAGTGGTAGGTAGTTCAAATTGGTAGTCTTTGCCAATTGCCCATCTCAAATGTTGTCCAAATTTGCCATTGGACCATTTGATAAGAAGAAGCCATTGCTGACAATTTGCCCAAATAATTGATAACCCCAAGTCGGAGGGGGAGCAAGTATGGAAGTGCAACATATGTGCACTTGACTTGGCATGGTAGTATCACTAGGACGATGCACACTTGTTGCATCTTACGGGAAGGGGGTTGGCACTTGTAAGGGTCTTTCACTAGAAGCGAGAGAGCTGAGATGGTGAGAATCTTCCATGGAAATACCACGGGCAATGTGCCGAGAAGTTCGTGGTTCTACGGCTCTTACTCCATTGAGCACTCATGGGGTGCAGCTTCTAATACTCAGGCTGGTTCTAGTTTTGAAGTGTCGAAGTGGAAGCGAGAGGAAGAGAAAGGCCGTGGGGGCAGCCCCAAATTCGATTATTGACATGTTTGATTGAAAGGCAAGGAAGAGGCGGATGATCTTTATTGGGAAATTTTTCTATCTTTGCTGGGATTCCATTTAATGCTTGCTCGCTCTCCTTATTACTGAGGAGGCTATGGCTAAGGTTCTGCGAGGACAAGTTATGTTATGTGCCTCCTGGAGACACAAAACTTCGGGACAACAATCTTGGATAGAAACTATTCCAGGTTAATGTATTGATGGAGGAGATGAAGGTGACATGGGTGTCACATGGATGTAGCATTATCATGGATGGGTGGACGGATATTAGACACCGTCCTCTCATCATATCATTGTCTCTTGCAAAAATGGACCGTACTTCTTGAGAAGCGATTGATTGTTAGGAAGCGAAAAGATCTTGAGTTTGAGTTTCAGATTTTGAAGGATGCCATTGAGGAGGTTGGACCTTGAATGTTGTACGAGTTATCACGGATGCGACTTATGTGTGCGGAGCGCGTGACGAAGCTAGTGGAGCGGGAATATAGGCATATTTATTGGACTCCATGTTGTGTGCATGCCATGAACAATGCTTTGAAAGACATAGGGAAGATTCGGTGGGTTAATCGGATAGTGGTGATGCCGAGATGTGCGAGAAGTTCATATCAATCACCACACATCATTGGCACTTTTTCGAAATTTTTCGAAGAAGGAATTTTTGAAACCAATTGACACCCGCTTTGCATCCTATTTTATTTTGTTGGAGAGGATGTCCGAGTTGCAGGAGCCCCTGCAAATTATGATTATGACACAGGATTGGACTAGGTGGCGTGAGTCCAAGACAGATCAAGGGAAAAGAGTGAAGGAAGTGGTGTTGCGGGAAACATTTTGGGTTGATATGAAATACATCATATCAATTATAGCTCCAGTTTTTAGTGTCATCAAATATGGGGATTCTAACAGCCCCAATCTTGGTGAGATCTACGAGTGCATTGATAGCATGCTTGGGCAAATGAAGGCAGCTATTCGGGTGAGGGACCCCACTTTGGAGTTCTATAATGAACATATACAGCCCATTATTCAGCGGAGATGGGAGAAGTTGAACACTCCTCTTCATATGGCTGCGTATGCACTAAATCCCAAATGGTATGTGCAGAGGCCAGGCAGAGTTGTCCCATTGGATGATGATGAGGTGAAGAAGGGCCTTATGAAGGCTTTTAAAAAAATGTACACTCCACAAGAGGCTTCACAGATCAGAATGGAGTGGCTTGACTTCACTGAACTCGATGGGTACAAAACATCAGCAAAGACAGACAGGGTAGCATTAGCACAGGAGAAACCAGTGAGTTGGTGGCGACTGTATGGGCTTCCAGGATTGCTGCGACCACTTGCCATTCGCCTCCTTTCCCAGGTTTCTAGCTCCTCTGCCTCTGAGAGGAACTGGTCTACGTATGGTTGGATACACTCTGTTAAGAGGAATAGGCTTACCTCTGCGAGAGCGGAGAAGCTTGTAGCTGTACATAGTGCTTTGCGTCTTATAGATCGCAAGACACCTGAGTACAAACAGACTCCAGCATTACGGTGGGATGTAGATCCCGAGGAGCCGAGGCAGGTTGAAGAGGACAACACTGTGCAGCGAGGATTGATTGGGCTTACCTTTGAGGACGAGGATACTAGTACCAGCGAGGAGGAGTTCATGGATATTGCTTCAGATGGAGATTCTGATTTTTAGGCTGATACTTGTAGTTGTCCTCTTTTTTTGTAATATTGACAATAGACAATTGTTGGTGTATTTGGCTATGAGATTAATGATATGAATATTAGCTATTGTCACTTGATCAATCGTATTTTAGAATGGTTATATGAAATTTCAAATTTCAGCTTGTCTCATATTCAAGAATCAAAATTCAAATATGTATTATGAATTTTCAATTTATGACATTAACATATTGATATTAGACTTTATAGTGTATTTGATGTTTATGAGTTCAAGTTTCACCTTATTTAAATCTCAAATGGTTTTATTTCAGCTTATTTATATAATTTAGTCACTATATCTTTTTATTTTAAATATTTATATATTTTTTAATCAGCCGTCCCCCCGCCGTCCCCAAAATTTAGAAATTTTTTGCCGTCCCGGAAACCCCGTCCCGCCGTCCCGCCGTCCCCGTCGGGTTGTAAATATGGTAAATAGTAAGTTAGTAAATGGTAATATTATATTTGGTTAGCTGTTAGTTGTATTGTTGTAAATTGCAACAATACTACGTAGTTGGATTAATAGGTTAGTAAGTGATATTTTGTAGGGATTATAATATCCCCAGTTATAGGAAAAGTCTTCCTATAAATTTGTATGATGTTTGCAGAAGAAAAAAATGAAGAACAATATATTGTGTGATAAATAATCATTTGTGAGAATTGATTTTCTGTGCAAAACTGGTGTGAGGCTGTCATTTGGTATCAGAGCGACCTATATCTGACCTGTGATGGAGAAATAGATTGAGAGGAGGCAATGTCTTAACTTGAGTTGTTGCCTTGAATTATGCAGTCATTTTTTTGATAATTCTGCTGTAAATGCTACAACAAAAAGTTGATGTTTCAGATTTCCTTGTGGGAGTTTTGACTGTGTTCGAAGATTATATATTCTTCAGATTTTTAAATGACATCCCAGGCCTGTGTACATTTTGGATAGCATCTTTACATCCACGTCTGAGAGAAGCGTGAGTGATTAAAAGAAGAGGCATTGATAGAAAATAGAACAAGGGCTGCACATTCATATAGTTTGACAGGTCGTATCAGATCCATTATTGCCCTTACCTGATTATAGGGTGCATTGGATGTGCTGGCTTTGTGCTTTCAACCAGATCACATCTGACCGCATTGAGAACTGCGCTTGTATCTCTTCCAGCGAAAGCTTCTGGTTTTCAATTTTTCCCCATTCCGATTAAGTCCATGCCTTGTCCCACAAGATATGGCCGGAAATGGGTAACCCAAAGTTCTGTGAGACAATTGGAGCATATGCTTTTGGGGTGGCAGATCCGCAACTCAAGATCATTATTATCATTATTTGCAGTTTGGGGTTGGACGCGGAGGCTTTTTACCATTCAGATTTGTGTTTAATCTTATACATATGCTTGCGAACTTATTGGTGTGGATAAGACTCCCTGACAGTAATATGGATTGAGAAGACTTGAACTGGTGACGTGGTGAAGACTGCATGCACCATATTTCAATCCTGCCAATGTTTATTGGCATTAATCAGAGGTTTCAGATATTGAAACGTTTCTCGCTAGTGTGCCGGTCACAATCTACCCGACTTCTGTGTACGCAGAACCTCTCCAACAACGAAATCCTACACATATGAAAGCATTTTCAGTGGAGACACTTGGAGAAGTCTTCTCACCATACGATGTTGCATTGTGACAAGCTCATTGTCCAATATATTCTTCATTCATTGGTTTCCGACAGCTGTACAAGTTTGCCATGTCTGAATTCCACATAAGCTATCAGGTTTTGCATAAAAGTCTTTATTATTTTTAGATGGTATAGTTTATTCTTGAATCCATATAAATTTTATAGTTTGTTAAATATTGGCTATGAATATGTCAAATTGATAAATCCAATATTTAATTAGATTTCATAAAAAGTCAAGTTTCATATCACAATCATTTGTTGTCTATTATAGCTAATGATATATAAATATTGTCATTGTCCGATAAAATATTATGTGTCGTCATTATAAGTCATTTTGTGTGTTAAGTCCCTTTATCAAAATGTCTATAGTACAAACAATGGTATTTAGAGAGTCAATTAAATAGTCATGTATGTCATTAAAAAGTCAAATAGTGTCTGATGAGTTAGTAGTCATTTTTACGTCAATAAAGTGTGTTGATTCATTTTGTCAAGATTTAAATAAATTGTTTGTAATGGATGCATTTTCGGTGGAAACCGACGTCCAACTAGTTTAACATGGCCGGAGGGAAGTTACACCAATAAATTCAATGTGGAAACTGCTGAGCCTCCAAGCCTTATTTCCGATTAAGTAGCGACAACCTTTGGAGGACAAAGGCATCGGACGTTGGAGGTCAATCAATGACCTCGCTAGTCACCAACGACGGGGGCGCATGAAGCTATGATGGCAACTTTTTGGTGAGTTTGCTTTTAGTTGTGAACTTTATTTTGAGTACTTGTTTTGTAGTGTGTTCTTGTTTCCGCTTTTCAGTTGATTTTTGTGATATGTTTGAAGAACACTTCTATTCAGATTTGTAAACAGTGAGTAGTATTTCCTACATAATTCCTTAAAGGAAAAATATAGCGGACAAATGAAAGCACAGTGAAATGCAACATCATGATATTTGGGTTGTTGGTTGTCCTGTAAAACCATATGTATGTTTGGGTTGTTGGTTGTCCTATAAAACCATCTGTATGTGCAAGTTGTTAGCTATCTTGAAAAACCATCCAGATCATGAGCACACAGAGGTGGAAAGTTGCAGAAAGAAGTGCGATTGTTTTTCTACCATGTTCACACTAAGGGGGGAATGCTAGGAAATCAATGTTCCATGGTTGATTATAAAATTACCGTGAGGTAATTACGTTAGTAATTAGTATTTTACTATGTGTTAGCTTACCATTAGGTAAATAGTAAGTAAATGGTAATATTATATTTGGTTAGTTTGTTAGTTACATTGCATGAAATTACAACAATACTACGTAGTTGGATTAACAGGTTAGTAAGTGAGATTTTGTAGGGATCATAGTATCCCGATTATAGGAAAAGTCTTCCTATAAATTTGTATGATGTTTGAAAAAGAAAAAACCTAGGTAGCCGGTACGTACCCTGCAGGGCATGGGTATGGACGCAGTGCATGCCTGGTACGGCCGTGGTACGTCTAGAAGTACCGGCACGTCTGGGTACTTTCAAGAAGTACCCGGGCGTACTCAGTACTTCTAGACGTTCCTTGCCGCACCCACAGCGTACCCACCAGTAAAAACAACTTTTAATTTTTTTAATTTTTTTTTAACTTTTTTGTAGAAAAAAACTATTTTTTGGGGGTCAATAAAGGTCAATAGATGGGATTACGTAAATGATTCAACTCTGGTAAAACTTCACAGAAGTACCTAAAACAATGGCTGAAACTGCAACAGTTGAGATGCGTTTGGGTAATGTAGGATCAAAAAACACAGTGGCAGCATCTCCACTAGCAAGTAAGACTAATGCAGGAATAATAAGAGAAACCCCAAAGGAATCTGAACTGCCAGATTTGAAGGGAGCTGATAATAGCCAGAATTCCAGTCCAGTTATGTGATTTGTTATTATTTATGTTAATAATTGGACATTGTAACATTTGGAGTTTGAACAATGTACTTGTTCGAAGTTCAATCAATGAATATCATGACAAAATGCATTGAATTATTAATACGTTATTTGGCTATTTCACTTAATTAATAATTTGTTTACTCTATTCATGTATAAGGCTGAATTTTTGCTTATTTGGCTATATTTTTAATATTTTATATGTATATTGTACTGCCGTACCCAAGTGCCGTACCCAGGCCCCCAAAAAAATTGCCGTATCAGCGTACCAGATCCCGTACCGTACCCGCACCGTGCATCGGCTACCTAGGAAAAAACAAATAACAATATATTGTTGCTACCTCCTCCTGGATATGGTAAGTTGAATACGGATGGGGCTTCCAGAGGAAATCCAGGGAAAGTTGCTATGGGAGGCATTGGTAGGGATGTTGAATGTGGGGTGCAGTTCTTTTTGCTGAGAATCTTGGCTCTACTACCAACAATCTTGTTGAGGTGAAAGCTATCTACAAAGGCATGCAAGAGGCCTTGAAAATTGGATGGCATAAGATCCAAGTTGAGTCGGATTCCCAAATTATTATCCACCTGCTTTTTGATAATAGATTGGGCTCCTCCCAATTGGCGTATTGCCAAAGAGGTGTGGAAGATAAAACAACTAAGGGGAAAATTTCAAGAGGTCCAATTCAATCACATTCCTCGTGAAAGGAACAAAGTTGTTGATGGATTGCTAACTGGGCTCTAGACAACAAGGACTTGTTTTGCTATGGCATGCCCCCTCCATGGTGGTCCAACAAGCTTCAGGAGGATATCAGATATATTCTTAATCTTGATTCTCTGTCATGATTATTTCTTTTGCTTTTTTGTTGTATAATGCTCAAGCTTGGACTAATAGCTTTCAGGCTTGGCATAGCCGAATATGTAATTTTGAGTTTTACATAATATAAAGTTCTGGTGTTGTTTTAAAAAAATTCATTTGTGAGAATTAATTTGTTGTGCAAAATTCGTGTGAGGCTCACACAACTCCTAGCCTTGTGTACAAGATCCATATTCCACAAGGGTTACTTTTGCTTCTAGGCTTTGAATGCTGCCAACCTGCCCAAGGACTTCGAAGGGATTGTTGTTTATGTCTTTGAATCTTTATCTTCTTCTATAACCAACATGCTCTGATGAGATTCCTCCATTTCGTAGCTACTCTTGAAAGAGGTTGGGGATCGATTTTACTTCCAAGGTCTCAAGCAAGCGAACACCTTCCAACCGTGTGTTGGTTCTTCCTCTCAGTAAGCATACTCCTTCGGATTGTTGTACTTGCTCAACATGTTTCACCTTCTACTTCTTTCCTCCTTTAGGAAACTTGGAATCTTGATTTTTTGGAAGCACCATCTATGTTTGGTTGACAATGAGGAAAAACAAGTGTTTACCTATTTTCCCCACAAAACATCTTTCATCTTTTTCCCATTGCACGTGTCTTCAATATATGTCATTGTTGACTCCTTTTTCAAACTTGTTTTGTGCCCAAAGACCCTTTTTGACCCGGTTGACGAAATAGATGGATAGGAGCCCTCCGGGCATTGGTGGCCTTCATTGGAGAATATTTGTCTTTTCCAAATCTTCATATTCAATTGGTTGAACCACTTATTTCCCATTAATATTCTGAATTACAGCTTGAGGGGGACATTTGCTACTATTCACCCTAACTTGCATACACACAAAAGAAGCATTTGTCCTAGAAGATTTTGGATCCAATTGACAAAAAGCATCCACTGCTTCATCAATTCTCTAAAATATCTCTCTATTAGTATTACAAAGATAAAGAATATAGTTTGATTCAACATAAATCCCTCCCTCCAACAAATTCCGGTTTCATAAAATTAGGTCGCAATGGTTGTATGAAGATCTTACTTCTCTCAAAAAAACCTTGTGCTAAAACCCTATCTCTTTATTATGTAGACACAAAATCTATGCACTTGGGTACATTTCTAGGTCTTAAAGCATACTAATGTATACATGATTCCTAAGCAAGAAAACTAGTGGTTGACAACTCCTTTTGGCATTTTGGTTGCTTTATCTCTTGCACTTTATTGGCTTTTGCATATCTCTGCGCTTTGGCACTTGGTGATTGGGCACTATTGCCTAGTTAGGACAAAAGCGTCTAGCGCTCCTATCCCTCCTAGGCGCTCTTGTCCCTCTCTTTATTCTTCTTACTCTTTTTCACTTTTTGGTCACCTTTTAACACTTTGGGTCGGCCTTTCAATTGTCAATTACGAAATTCAAACAAGGGAATCATATATATACTTAGTTACTTCTTCTAAATAAGGGGCCAAGCACTATAAACATTATCTATCACCACCTAAGCTTGCACAAAGGCATAAGAGCACTACAAAGCATACATCTAACACATTCATACAAGGGACAAGGGTTGCATTGATCTGCATACACTGCATAGGAGGGGAGTTTATTCTATTCCATCACACACATTTTGCATATTCGGGACAATCTAGATCTAGCCCGCTATCATCGTGCAACTTGCACAAGGGCAACCTAGGGCACGAGACACAAATACACACACACAAAGAGAACTACATGGAGTCTGAGATGTAGTGCAGTGCTCGGTTGTAAGTTCACTCTTTAGGTGACCGTTGGGGTCAGCCAACTCCACATTTTGCATCTTTTTTATTAGATTTGATGTGGTTTATGGGCATGTGCAGGTAGTCATTTGTTTTGCAGGTTATAGGTACGATCGACGACTGATAGCGAAACCGGAGAGACAAGGAGCGAGTAACCACGAAGGCCTTCGACCTATAAAATACCGGTTTCGAGAGCATCTGAGCAGACACAGGCGCCCGAGATCAGTCATTAGCGCCCGTGAGCGCCCTTGTCCTCTTGCGGGCATTTCTGCTTCGTACATTCTTGGGGTTCCGAAGCCTCATCGAGCCTTTGCTGACGCTTGCTTTCCAGTGTATTCCAGAGATACACAAATCTAATCATTCCCAAGTTGCACAAAATCAGTTAAGTCATCATCCCTCTCTCATTTGCTTAGGGTTTTACATTGTTGAATGCTTAGTGCTTGCATATTATTGTACTTAATCATCTAAATATCATTTATTACAGTAAGTTACTCTGAAATAAGATTTAATTCAAATTAGATTAAATCATCTTCTAAACTCTGGATTTTTTTAAACCAACCTTTTACCAAGTATCTAAGGTTATTTCTATGGAGCCCTTGCCAAGTCTTCTGCAACCTTGATTCTAAAAACCATCTTTTCCACGACGTCGCAGTAAGTTTACCTAAGAGCACTAGGTTCTCCAATTTCCTACATTCCTCATCCACCATCTTTTGAGGGATCATCACTTGTCTGATATGTGATGTTGAATCATCCCTATCCCCATCCCTAGGTAAACCAGGTGAAAGATCTTGGATTCTATCCAAAGCCCTCTGAACCTTTCACTAGGATTATCTGTTATAGTTTCTTCGAACTTGCAGTCCATTTGGTGTCCCTTTACAACTGACCCATGGGAGGTTGTGGGGCCCAACACCACCAAAGTTAGATTTTGCAGCCACTCTTTCTCCTTTTACAATTTCTTTTCTATCACCCCGATCTGTAATTTGGACTGCTCCAGAAACGTTTCCTAATAATTTTTGACTCTTTCCAAAAGAAAACATAGGATCTTGATAGGGTTTGCTTTGCCATTAGGAATTCACAAGGTCCTAAGATTCTTTGATTGCCAAAGCTTTCCACATAAAGCCATACAAATCTTCCATTTCCTTTTTCTTCTCTGTAGGAAAATCCCTAATGAAACTGGAATCCATCATGCCATTCATCTTCTCTTCAAAGTTTCAGAAAAGAACCGCAAGATCTTTGCATTTCATCTAGATCCGTAAGCAATGGGCTTTCTCAAGACCAACAAATGTCTTTGCTTCCCCCTTACACTATAAAACAGGGAAAACTCTTCTGACCCGTCCAGATCCGATGCTACTGATTTTCTGGAGCCATCTATCCTTCCCCATAGGGCCAAAACCCTCACTTGGACATTCACTTTTCATTTCAACCACTTCCAACTCCAAATCTGATTCCTATGAATCCTCTTCCCCAGTTTGTGCATTTGCCCAAAACTTTCTAGTAGGTTTCGTTGATCTGCTGCCTCCATCAGGTTTGTCTTCATTTCCTTTTCTTTGGCGTGTCCCCATCTCTCAGTACACTTCAATCACTTACAAATTCCATGTTCTACTTGCTAGTTATTAATCCGTTGACATACAAAACTATAAATGTAATGATGTCCTATTTGTAGAGTTGTGGAGGGAAGATTATGGTGTAAGTACACCAGATCTTTAACGACTAGCCATGTTCATTTTGTGCCATCTGTGTAGCTCTTTTGGATGTGGTCATAATTGGAGTATGTTTGAAGTACACACAATGAAGTGGAACAAGCTGATAAAAAACGCCTTAATGACCTTGTTTTTGAGCATACAATCTTCGTTTTTGTGTGAGACGAGTGTAGGGGCAAAAGTGTGATGATGAAATTGAATTGAATGATCTAGATCCATATGTCGACTGGATTGTTGAGCCTGAGAGTTTGGATGAACAGCCCATGTTTACTGAGGAGGGCATTGCAGAGTTGGAGAGGGAAGCAAATGAAACAATAACTTTAGGGGAATGAGAGGTATCCGGAGCTGGAGGGGCTGGTGAGTATGCATGTGTTATTTTTGTGGATGATGTTGTTGCAGGGGAAGAATCTCTACCTTCCAGTTCCAGGTGGCAACAGACTTATACTAGACGCTGGAGATGATTTGATAATTCATATTAGTATATTTTGGTGCATTGATGACTATATCACTACAGTCCATGACTCTATGAGGCTATGAGCATTGTAGTTTGTAATTTATACTCTTTAATGTTAAAAAATTAATGGAAAATATAGGTATGTGCTATCCACATTTATTTCTCATGTCATTTGATAGTGTTTTATATGCTATTTGAGCTCATTTTATGAATTCATATATAATTTTTAAGTAGCGATAAAGCTGTTGAGTAATTCTGAGTAATTGTCGTGTCCCCAACCTGAGTCGAAATTTTGGGCTTCCAGGTATAAGTTTTTGAACTATGGTGCTAGCTTTTTCTTCTAGAAGTGACTTTTTAAACTAGAATACATTTATAGTGCTTTAGGAAGAAAAGCAAGGGGTATCATTAGCAATACAACTCATCTAGAATATTCTACCTTTTCTTTTTGACATTATGTACATGTAGATGATTATTCAGGTTGCAAAAGAAGAGGCTCATTGGTGCTACGGTATAGCTTATTTGAATATTTCTAATACTAACACGTGAAGTTATGCCATGAGCTTAATTACTCAATGACATAGCACTGGAGTGCAGATGACTGAGTGTTGTCCGTCTCATGAATAAAGAGGAACCTGTGAATAGAGGAATATTATTTTTATCGATTTGTATGTTAGATTTTGAACTATTCCTATTTTTTTCCAAGACAGACAAGATAGAATATCAGGATTTGCTTGCATTACTAGCTTTAAGAGTGCATATAGAAAAAGTGAATCCATCTATAGGAGCATACAAATGAGTGAAATTTACCATGCTTGGCTGTGTAAGGGGTTTCTTTCTTTCCAATCTTGTGAATAGACCTCACAGACATGGTCAGACCATGTAGGAGTTTGGAATCCATCTCCAAAAGCAACAAAGTCCTATGCTCTCCACTCCAAGTAGAATTAGCATTCCAGTCTTCCTTTTATCCTCTAAGCAATTCTTCCTCTCAATTCAGCCAGGGCTATACTTCTCCGAAACTGGCCCAATGCACCAGAAATTAGGTGTGCCAAGCTCTTAGAATCCCAATGCTCACCCCAATCTTACTCACAGACATGGTGGCCACTCTGCTCCTCTTCGTAGTGTGTGATACTCTAATCATTAACTCCAATCAAACCATATTGACGAGAATCCAAGGACTCACCAAGCAAGTAATGGAATGAAAGGGTTCACTGATCCTGCCCATGAAAGACGTTTTATGCAGCTCCTGGATAACCAGAACAAGCAATTGCAGAGAATTGACCAGCAAGAGCAGCACATGCATGCCGTCACTGAGACTCTTGTTTGCAAAGATGGCTAGAAAAGTGCTTTGGAAATTATGTAGGATCTTGGGATTATGTATCAGAGTACTAAAAGGACCACAGGTCAACCTGAGAGTTCAGTTTAGGGTACAATTCAAGGTGAGGAAGTTAGGGTCCCTGTGATTCAGCCTCAATTTTGTGAACCAGGGCATGCTTGGGTCCAAGACACCATGGAAAGCATTGCTGGAAGTACTAAGCCCCCGGGGGTTGCATTGCAAACTCTTCGGAGTTTTTTGGGGTTCTTAGTTGTGCTGATCTTAGGGTTGGAAAGTGTTTTGATTTTGCAAGATACTTAGAAAAACGAATGACACGAAATTTTCTAGATAGCTCATGTAATATATTTTGCTTCACAATACAAACTAAAATTAAAAAGCAGTGATCTTTATTACAAGTGATAGTGATGTTCACCATTAGGATAATCTTTTAAGCATAGTTTGCGTTTTGCAGTACTGACTTTTGAGGATGCTAGTTCCTGATGTGGAAATTCTGCTATTTTATCGTCATCACAGAAATCCATCTTTGGGTTATGGTATAATGCCCCATGGTTCTAGGGATACGGATATACTTGTAATATTCCAAACAGTCCATGCCCTGTTTAAGCTACTGTAGAATTTTCCGTTCTTAGAGGATCACAGCCCTCGGCTTGTCATGAACTCACTGCTGTTTTCGTTTAATTAATTTTTTTCACCTTTCATATATATATATATATATATATATTTTAGCCATTAATAAAGGTTGCAGAAATCCTCGATTTCAGAGTCTACAAACAATTTCCCATAAAGCACCATTCATACTAAAAATACTTCTGAAGTTCTATTGAATTTGGAACCATCTGAACCCTCTACCTTATCTCCTTTCTATATTTCAAATATTCACACCTATTGTATGGTAGCACTACAAACTTGGGTACAGTCTTGATTCCCCGGAGGACCAAAGAGAATCCTTTACTATATGGTCTAAGAAATATTTTGAAATACTTTTTTGCCAAAATTTATTAATTTATTCTTTTAGATTATGCAGTTTGTTTTTTTATTGCTGTAATAAAGATACATGTTTTTTTTTATTAGGGCTAAGGTTTCGTTCCCTTATTTTTCTCTATTGCTGCAAGGGCAAACTTGTCTGCTGTTTTGGTCAATAACATGGTGTCAGACATTTCTTGATTGTGGTATTAACTTAATAAAATTGCTGCCTTTTTTAAATACATGTTCAATTAAATAACTTGGGATTTTAGGCTGATTTTTTATGGTATCGATTGACCCAGAAGTATTCCGGGGAGGATGATCTGTATTTGTCTAAGGTGGTTGTGGGAACTACACGTTCAAATCGCTTTGGTAAGTGATATTGTTTCTTATTCACTTTTAAACAGGAAAAACATTAATTTGAAGGCCATGCTAGTATTCAAAGACATAATATTTTATTTCCAAAGTTTTAGGATTAAATAAAGCTCATTTGTGTGCATCAGTTAGCCTTTAATTGGAAATTTTGAAAAGTTTCATCTGGTAAATAAATTTCCATTTAAAGTGTCAGCTATTTTGGACACTCATATTGATCAGTTTATGTGTAGGTGCGACAAGTGAAGTGGAAAGTTGCTTATTCTTACCATAAGGAGAAACATAAACCAGTTTGGTTGGAAGAACATCACTTCAATGGAAGAGAATGTACAGTGCAAAGAAAAAGGAGTGAAGGCAAAATCTATAAGAGGAGGAGGAAAGATGATACTGTTATTCATGACAGGTGCCCTGTTATCACTTGCAGTGACACTGTGGAATCTTCACAGCAGAAGGATGTCCAGTTCAGCACGCGTGAAATAAGGAAACCTAATGAAGAGATGTCAATGATATGCAGGAGAAGTTCAACCATAGCTGAGGGTAACTGTTTATCCACCTTGAAAGCAAGTGTATCTGTATTTGATAGACATACATTCCATGAAGGCAAATCAAATTGTGAAGCTTCCAACAAAGAAAATATAGGTGGCAATTCTCAAACTCTAAGCAGCAGTGAGCACTACAGGGAAAATGATTATGGGTATTCGAGTTGCATAAAGTCTTTCAAGTATTTCTATAGACGACGTAGAAAACAAATATGTTCTGAGAATTGCTTGTATGGAGATATCTCATCTGGGGTATCATTACCAGTAAGATCTTTGCATTCCAAGGCAGTCTGTTGAGATGAAATTGAAGCAACGTAGATGAAGTTGTATTCAACCATGGCACAGATTTTTCATGTATGTATGGTTGCAAGTTGCAATAATAGCTGCATAGGATTCTGCTATGGAGAAAGGTGTCCCAAATTCATATAAAACATATTGAATCCAGAATGCTCTTGTACAATGTCAGAATCTTGAAGTCCTTGTGTAGAAGCTTGTAATAGATAGGACAATATTGACGCTCATTTAACAAAAAATGTTATTATTAGTGTAGCCGTGGCATTGAACATGGGGGTAAACCTGATACACTTTAAATTCAGCAGTATGGGATTGGAGCAAGTTTACAGAATGTAAACATACAATGCAGTGCTTATCTTTTAGGCCAGCTGCCACATCCGACTCAAGAAAGTGGCTGTAAAATAAGATTTTCATGCCATTGAATATGTAAGGTAATGTGGCTGTCTGAAGAATGGAGGAGAGATTTGTAAAGCAATCGAATCTTCTAGTTTTGATTTATCATGTTTCAGATGTGATTTTCTAGAGGTGAGAGACCCTTTCTCTTAAATCAGGATTCCTGTCATTGGCTTTTGCACAAGTGCTTAGGCACATCTATAATCAATAATTTGAAGAATTTTTGTATATATTTTCTTCTTTCATTTTGAGCAAATGCAAGGAAAGAGGTAAACGCTGAGTAAAATCTTCCATCTCTAGAGGATTTATCCATGTTGAACCATCCTTTGAAATTTAATATGTGATTTTTTTGAATGTAGAGTGAAAACTATTAACAAACACTATTCACCCACTCAGGTGCATTGTGTTAAACACTACCACACAAATTCTTGCCTCGATTTTTAATGAATTATATGCGGCCACTCTCACCTCTAGGATGTTTCAGAACTTTATGTTGTAATAGCCTTATAATCTAATGGCTGGTTTCCATTATGTTGTTTGAGCAGTGCCTGTTTGGGATTTAAGAATTCAAATTTTTGGTCTCTCTTAAAAGGTCACTATTGTGCAAGTATAAAACTTTCTATTAACATTCAAACCTTCTCCCCATTTTGTCATGTTTATTATTTTGAGATGTAAAAGGGGAAATGACCTAGTAGCAGGGCCTTTCATTTATTTCAATATGCTTTGCATCATCATTTATTGTAATGGTAGTTTTTCCCTTTTACTACTTTTTAGGCATTGCATATTGTATCTTAATCATTGACTAAAGTCTTGGGGAAACCTTTTTTACTATGTCGAACATGATATGCTGAAGCTGTGTAAATTTTTTCATAAATCTGCTTTTCTGACATGGGATGTTTCGAGACAAATGATACATTTTGTTGCCCATTACTTAGAAAATATCAATGTTCCATAGCTGTGTAGAAGAAAAATATCTAGTAGCTTCTGTAGCCAGTAAATTCCAACTTCAAATTACTCGACAAGCTGAAAATTAGGAGTTGACCCTGTGCTAGGTAAAATATGAGTGAAAAGTTTAAAAAGTGCAGAAAATATTGTAATATTTTCTGCAAATTGCTGAATTCTTTTCCACCGTAAATCAACTTCACCGAGACATTAAAATAGGCATAAATTCATGTGTATTCATATCAGAAGATATTTTCTGCAAATTGCGAGTTCTTTTCCACAGTAAATTAACTTCACTGACATTAAAATAGACACAAATTCATGTTTATTCATATCAGAAGCACTGAGGTGCAACAGCATTCATAGCCTGACATTAGTGCACACAAAAGTGCAGAAGTGTGACAGCTAGAGAAGCTTGAAGTAAATTGAGGCTCTGGAAATCAGTAGTTGCAACGATTTGTCTAACTACTATCTGATGCAGGAAAGAATAGAGCACTTTACCAAATAGTCAAATGTACTTCCAATACTAAATTAGACATAAACTAAATATATTTTTAGTTATAGGTTCCCAAGTTTATATGTACGAAGTCCAAATTCCCTAGATGATAGCCTGTTGCATGCAATGAATTACAAATCAAACAATAGGTGTGGTGCTCCTAGAGTTTAGTTATGAATGATAAGGGGAACAATGATAGGGATTTGATTGACAATCTGGTGGACGAAACATTAAATTGTTGGAGCTTAGATCTGTTAAAGGAGGAAGCGATAAATTACAACAATTGTCGCATAGAGATAAATTTTAGAACTGTAACTAAATGAACCATGAATAAATGGAGATTAAAATACACACTAAGGAAACAATATCTGAATAAAACACCTTACTACTCTTTGTATTTGATGTTAGGAATACGATCCATAGTAGATTTGTTTTATAAAATAATAAGTATACTGTATTGTACATAAAACAATTTTTATTTGTTTTTGTGTGCACATGAGGATTGAAGTTGAAAAATCATTTGTCTTCTGTGTCTTTTGGGTGATATAAGGAAAGTGAAGAGATCAGCACTTCTACTTCCGTTGTTTTTCATCCTTTGTTGAGCAGACTATTTTAAATATGGGTAAACGGTCTATGGACACCCATCACAAGCTTTGTAATCTTTTTCTTGTTGAGATTAATAAAATTGTCTCAACCCAGATAGTACTTGGGGAAACATTCTCTATTTTGTACATGTGGTATTAGAGTTCCAGTGTGTTGAAACCTTGGGTGCCACTGTTGAGGTAGTCATATTTTTGGTTTGATACAAAGTTTGTTGTAGTAAATCTGTTTTTGTTTAACCTCCTTTTGAAATAATATATTCTGTAAAGAATAAGGTAAATGGCATGCGCAGGTCATGGTAGCCATGTTAGCATGTACAAAGGCTGTATGACATATATTTGTGGCAGGAAACATATGCAATAAAACCTTTCAGTCAAAATGTACAACATGTGTGTGTATTAGAACTGTTGGGTCAGCAGTAAGCTGTCTCTTCCACAATTGCACTCAATGCAAAAAAAAAAAAGCAGTTTTGTTTTGTTGTTTCTTTATCCGTGAAATATGGTAGTAAATAATGTTTTGGAAAGGGGATGGGAAAATGTTAAAGAAGTGGTAAACTGTTTTTTGTTTTTTTTTTAAATTTTTAGTTTTGTTCTTTGGAGGAAGAAGGTTTGGGGTTATAACATGTTGGGAGTCGTAAGTTTTTTTGTTTATTTGCATTTAGGAGCAATAAGGAGAGTTGAGGACATTGTTTTAATCGCAAATTGTTATTTAGAAGATTTTGATTATTTTAAAATAGAGGGTATGAGGGATTTTCTTCTTCTTTTAATAACGGTTTTGCAGGGGAAAGGTGTTTTGAGTGGTTGAGTAGAGAGTTTTGGCTTCTAAGTACAAGTATCACTTATATCTTAAGACATATGTTCTGCCGTATGATTCATAAACATGAATTACTTTCCTACATGTGCTGTTTCTGAGTTCTATGCTATTGAAACAGCTCCAAAAATGTTGTAGCTTGAAAATTCCCAACTCTTAAAGACTGTCACCTACAACATACAATTACTTATGCAGTCCTTCACATGCCTTCCTATATGTTACATGCATTGCACACAATGTTTCGTACTTTGACCATGCTACTACCAAAATTTTGGATTCCCATAAAACAATATTGCACCATGAATATGTTGTTTTAAAAGCTTATGAGAGATTCACTTCAGTTCATACTTGCTGTTACGAACAAGTGTTATGCTCATGCATTCAATTGAGTCCTAGTTCTCTTGTGGTTGAGGGAGCAGATTACTTGCATGAGCTAGAATTATGCAAGTAATGAATGAACCACACGAATGAGAAGAGAACGTACACAAGAATTTACATTGTGGCGGAAAACTCCATAAGGGTGAAGCCATGCTTTCTCATCTCCACCATCTACTTTGCAATTTACAAGTAGATTGCTGTCTTGAGGCCTACAAGAATGCCCATGGCATCTACAATATATTGTGGATCACATGTTGCTTTAGCAAACAAGACTATTGCATTCAATGATCTCAATTGTGTAGTCTTCTCAATACTCTATTGCACTAAACTATTCTTTTCTAAATACCAACGATCTGTAATGCATTCTGCTACATTGAGCCTTCATAGGTTCATCTGTATTATTGCACACTCCATTGACTCATACAAGAAGCCCACTAGTTGGAAAGATGGAAGAGACTGTTTCTCTGCCCGTTAGAATAAGCTACAAGATCTTTGCAAATGACGTTGAAATTATAAGTAACTAAATGCATAAAATGGTATTAAAATAACTAAAAATAAACCAAACTATGAAAATGTGAGAGACAAATTGGTAAGTGGTGAAACTAAATCAATGGAAAAAAATACCGTGTGTAGTAGAAAGACTCACAAAATCTATTCTCTGTATTACAATATTTATAAGAATATTGAAAAAAGAAGAGAACAGAAAAGAAGAGTAGACTTCAATGTGTAATAGAGTGAAGAGGAGAGCTCTTTAAATATAGTGAAGAAGGGAAAAAGAGTTACAACGTAACTTCATAATTATCTATGTAAACTTTCTTACAGTTGCTTAATGTCCATAATCCCCATGGGGTGAAGGAAAAGTGTATGCAGAGTGTTGTATGAGTTGTTTATGGCATGCAACTCCAAGATTCCCTTCAAAAGGAACAAAAGAGGTGAGATACCTCAAATATATAAACTAATAAATAATACTTACACCTAATCTGCCATGAGATTATATAAATAGCCTAAATAAAGGATAATCCTAACACTTATACATAAAATTTATTTGGAGGTTACAAACAACCTATATAAACACCTTCCTTCAATCTTATTACAATAAAACGTAAAACTCCTATATTACAAACATAAAATTTATTTGGAGGTTACAATAAAAACTAAAACAATAAAAACTATCTTTACATAATGGCTTCATGAAAATACTTGCCACTTGATCTTTAGTATGACACATATAAAGAAGAATTTGCTTTTATTCAATGAGTTGTTATTGGAAGTGATGATGAATGTTACTTTGTGTTTTGACCTTGCATGGGAAATTAGATTCTTTGCTAGGGCAATGGCACCTAGGTTGTCACAAAAAAATGGACTAGGAGAAGTTTGAGATTGCCCCAAATTTATAGGAAGTATTCTAAGCCAAAGGGCTTCTTTGACAACATGATTTATATCCATTATACACAACTTTTGTGGAAGCCACTGGCACAATTTTTACTTCTCACTATTTAGTGAAAATTTACCAAATCCTAGTATAAAACATCCACGTGGATCTATGATCATTTGGATCACCAATCCAATCAAAATATTTGCAACTTGTCAAAGAAAAATTGCTATTTGAGGTATGCTTGATGCCAAGGTTTAAAGTACATTTAATATAACAGAGAATTTTATTAGCAACTTTTAAATAAGTAGTTTGGGGTTTTGACACGAACATGAAACCAAGCCAATGACAACAATAGTTTTAGGACGAGTATGGGTAGATAATTCAAACTTTCAATTGATTGCCTATATGAAGTAGGATCAATAGGCTCAATTTCTATATCATTAAGCAATTTGACACCAAATTCACAAGGCACAACAAAGGGTTTACAATCAAGCACATTGAATTTAGCCAACAAATCATATGCATATTTGGATTGAGAAATTGAAATATGATCTTTTTCTTGCCAAATTAGCATGCCTAAGAAATAATGTAAAAGACCTAAATATGTCATTTCAAAGGCATTTTTAAAAGCATCTTTAGTAGAAGAAACCAATGAACTATTAATTCTAGATAACTACGCCATTAGGAGTATTTTTGATTAATAGATGAAGATCATTGTGACTAATAGTAAAACCTTGATCCGAACAAAATGATAAATCATGGAATACGATTCTTTTGGTGATTGTTTCAAACCATAAATAGCTCTATTTAATTTGCGAACAAAGTGCTCAGTTCCTTTCTTAATAAAAAAGGAGATTGAGGCATATATATTTCTTCATGCAAATCACCATTTAAATATTGCACTCTTAATATCCATTTGATATACATGGTAATGCATATAGGCAATTAGAGCCAAAACAACTTTAAGTGTGGCCATCTTAGCTATAGGAGCAAAAATATCATTATAATCAATTCATTCAACTTGAAAAACACCTCTAATTATTAATGTAACTTTATATTTATCTACTTGATTATTAGAAGTAAACTTAGTTTTGAACAACCGTTTATAACTAACCAAATTTTGACCTTTAGGGAGGGGGACTAAGTCCCAAGTTTGATTAGATATTAAGGAGATATATTCATCATGCATGGTTTTTTGGCAACGAGGGTGAATTTTATCTTGTTCAAGATGTTGAGGATCATTGCGAGTCATAAGTTTAGACACCAAAACATAGTTGTATTGTTTATGGTTATATAAGAATCATTACCATCTACATCAACTCCGGATGCTTTTATAGTTGATTTTGCCCACTTATGCATAGGATTAAGTGGAGAAATACCAAAAGAAAGAGAATGTTAGGAATGTTAACACTAGTATGCAAATTTTCTTGATCCTAACCAAAATCAAAAGGAAAGGAAGCAAAAACAATATCAAGAGAATTAGAAGTAGAATAAAAATCAACTACACCATTTTCAACAACTCTAACATTTCTTTTAATCTCGACGTTGCCAATTTGAGGATCATATAACTTATAAGCCTTGAATTGCTCATCATAGCCAACAAAGATAAGTGTTTTTGATTCAAAATATATCCTCATACATTTTCCTCGGGATTATAAACAAAAACTTCACAACCAAAGACTTGCAAATGCTTTAAATTAGGTTACTACCACTACAAGCTTCTTCAAGGGTAATGTTTAAGACAACTTTAGTGGGAGTCCTATTAATAATATAAACAACAATTCAAAACTTGTGATGCATATTTTCAGCATGTAGCATACACTTAGCCATTTCAATAATGGTTTTCATGTTTGCGTTTAACAACCCCATTTTGATTGAAACAATTTTTATGCTTCATACCATGTTCACTATATGCAAGAAAAATTAGAATTAATAGGCTCAATACCATTATTAGTACATAGAATACATACATAACAACTTGATTGTTTTTTAACAACGCTTTTGTAGTCCAAAATTGCACCCCATACAATTTTGAACAACTCATCCAAGTTGGGACTTAGGCACTTTTTTCTCGGAAAATCTACGAGACACTAAGTTAGTCTTTCGTGGAATGTGTGAATGTAGTGTTTTGTGGGTTCTCATAACACACGGATTAAAACAATTAGAGCTCAAGACTTGGGTGGATTTTTGATGGAGTTAGTGTTTCGCAGAGGTTTAAGTTAGATGTTAGACCTTAGCGACGTTAAGGAAATCAAATTATTCTTTCGTGGGTTGAAGGCAAGTCGGAGCACCTTGTGATATTTACATGCCTGCGAAAAGTTGGAAAATTGGCTAAGGACAGAGCTTCGCAGAGTGAAGAAAAGGAAAACCTTAGTGCTTCACGACATGGAAAAGAAAGTGTTACGCGGACTTGAAAAATATGAGATTCCGTAGGGTTGGTCAATTCCGTGAGACAAAGGCTATAATCTGCTAAGGTTAAAAGTCGTGAGGCAAAGAAATAGACCACCGTGACATGTGGAGAAGAAAAGTAAGTGTAGAGTAATGGCTGCAAAAGTTCAAAAAATGGATAGAGCCCGCAGAGTGCAAAGTGAATGCTTTGCATAACGAGGAGAAAAACTTCACGACATAGTGGGAAAAATTAAATGACTAAGTGCGGGAGTTTTCAAAATCCACACAACATGGAAGAGCCACAGAGGACATGATAGAGGCCACAAAGCATGAAAAAACTACTAAACAAAAAGGAAAGTTGTAGATCAAAGCAAAATCATCTAAAAGTTCACACAATATGAAAAAGCCGCACTTGTCTTTAACCATATGCTCAACCACGTTAATGACCAAAATTTAGTGAAGTGTGGGCGTTGTCCTCTTGACCGACAATTTGATGGCATGTAATTCGAGAAATGTCAGGTGCCTCTTCTCTCCTTCCCTCGTTTTCTCTCTCCTCTATTCTATAAAAGGGCAACTCATTCATTTGTAAAAGCATCCCTCTTTTGATTGTAACGACACCATGTCAAAATGGTGGTCGACTTCCCATGAGTTTTAGACCTCGGATTTGAGTGTCTTCGGTGCGTCCAATGCCTTCTAAGCATTTGTAATGGTCTAGGCATATTCATAGCAATGATTTAATGAATATTGTGGCTCATTTTCGCCCTTCTCCTTGCATTGTTGTCTTCTTTCCTCTCCTTTCATGTGTTTTATGTTGTGTATGGATTCTACCCGCAAATTCTTCATTTCTATGTGTTATTAGCACGTGCCACGAAAGGTCAATGCAAGATTGATCTCGTGGCACATGTCTGCTCTCTCTTCTCTCGTGTTTCCTTTTAATCTTCTCCTCGTAGAGTGATCACCGCTTCATTATAGCGTCATCACCTATGTTTTAGCTTAGTTTGTTTATGCTTAGTCTTTCCCCTTCTCCCTAAACCCCGGTGACTTGGATGTGTTAAAATAGGCCTAGATTAGAGGTAGGTTTGGTGCTAGTTTAGATAGGTAGAGGAACCAACCTTCGCTGGATGTCTATCTCAAGGAGCAAGGTCCCACACATTAGAGACATTCCCATGTTAGCTAAAAGTATTGATATGCCATGATCAAATCCAAGGGTGCTACTTTTGAGCGACAATAGTTTCCAAAACTTCATCTTTAGATTTTAAACAATAAATCAACTCTCCTAATGCAATCATCTACAAAAGTTAAAGCATATTTAACACCGTAAATAAGAGTTTGAGTTGCACTTACAAGATCACTTGTGATCAAGATACATTTTTTTAGTTGCATTCTAAGATTTGTTTTTAGGAAAAGATTCTCTATGAATTTTACCAATGATACATCCACTACAAATAAAATAATTAGTAGGAATTTTTAGCAAGCCATACACCGTATCTAATTTATTCCCCGAGTGCATTGCTTTGTTAATTGATATGATTTAATTTTTCATGACATAAACTACCCGTAACGCCCTAAAAATCTGATACAAATGAGGATTTTTGTTTTGTTTTATGTGTCATGATAAGACGCTAGTTAATTGTTTATGGGTTGCGTGACATACCCGTACATGGGCCATGCTAATCTTCTATGTATCATTCCAATTTTATTAGATATTTTTGAAGAGCCATACCATTACAAAAATTATTTGGTTTGAAAGAGGGTTGCGTGAAACATTGTGAGTATAATTGTCATTAAAATAGGTGTTATATAGCGTTTAAAATACCATAGGGTCACATTCAAAAATTATGATAGGGTTAAAATACAACCCCTTTAAAAGTGTTAATATGATCCTTATAGACGTGGTGAAACTAGGTGGGTTTAGTTTCGAGGGCTTAGAAGCAATTTGAATATGGTTATAATATATAATTGAACGATGCTCCTCATAGATTATTAGCTAGCATCCACCTCGTAAAAACAAATCTTGTCTTGCATACAACAAGAATATTGTAGTTAACATATCCACAACACACATATATATATACACACACACACACACACACACACACACACACACACACACACACACACACACTTGGTTACGAGAATTATTATTATACTTCGTATTATCATAATGATAATATTGCATTCTATATCGCAAGGTCCTTATATACATTGTACTACCAAAAATATTATAAGCATTGTGTAAATTGAGCCTTATCCACTACATCCTATTCCTTTGTTACCCCTAGCCCATATTACATATAATAATATTCTAAACGTTAATCTATATATAATTATCATATATCTATTATATACAACTTATATTATGTATAACATAGTCTAACTTATTATCCAATCCCTAATATCCTCATAGACCTAACTATACTAAGGCCACATATCAAGATCTATAATAAACCCTATGGCTTTGTTAAACACTAACAATTTCCATTATTTTTATTACTCACATTTCTAATAAGCCCATCTTGGGTGAGACAAATTAAGCAACCTAACCCTATACCTATAATCTAGTATTAGAACAACCACTTTCCAAACACCATAATTACGGGATTTTCTATCACTTCTCAAATTAAACATATGCCTTTAATGATTTAAATGTACAAACTAACATTTAAATCCAACATCATATAATTACAATTCTTTAGATAACAAATCAATAAAGCATGTGCATAATTTATGGGTCAACTAGATCCTACTCGATCCCCATAAAGTACTCTTTTGAGTTAGTATACAAAGTATACTCATTAGTGCCCTTCTCGGCATTGATTTTACAAGTGTTGTTCAAAGTGTCTACCTGGGGTTCAATCAATTGAATCCCATCCGACATTTCACACTTTAGTTAGAACTAGGTGAACCTGACAGTGTAATGACATACACTACTTCGCCAAAGTTTATGAGTCATGCATTGCATGCTCTATTTATAGATTGCACATTATCTTTGAAACATGTCCCATCACCATGTCACTTGGTTCCATTATCGAATTGAATCATTTGTTTAAGTTAATTAAATTCAAGTTATGCACATGATACAAAACTTGTTCATCCAATAAGACGAAGCACGTCTGTGCCAACTTAGGTTACCTATGGGAGAGAAAGAGCTCACGTAATGACTTGTGTCATCATGTGTTCAATTTCTTCCCGTATACAATATAAGTTGATATAGAGGAACTAGATTGGACTAGATAAACAACCTCTGCATCATAACATAACTCAGTTCCATGTTGATTATGACATGCGTAATAAATGAAGCTCGAGGGACAACTTAGGATAACTGCTGTATGGTAGTATTCATTGAATGAACGCATCATTCAATGAACACCGAACTACAACAACCATCCGAAGTTGGCTTACCGAGTACCATGTATTAGGTTTGTTGTAACTATTCACCTCATTGAATTAGTTTTACGACGGTTTATCTTTCATAACACAACGATATTCCATCACATTAATTATTTGATCCTAAGGTCCATAACTTAGTTTCAATAATTATTCGTAATCAAATTCCATAAGTTTGTTTATGTACATTCATTAAGCATTTTAAGATAATTAGGGCAGCAAGATGCATTATTAACGCAATCCCTAATTTATTTAAATTACGACATTGTCGTTATAATTGCTTAAGTACAAAACTATTGAACTCATCAATTGCATGTAATACAATCATTTAAGTCCATAGAGTTTACATACTTATGGTTTAAATAATAAATGATCATTAATCATTTATCATCATACAATAGTCCAAACATACAACTATAAAATAACAAACCACATTCATTTATTTTAATAGATTGTATATCATATCCTTACTATAGCTTTAGTTCATTTTATATACTTAAAGCTAATACACTAAGGATATTGTTCATTTTTTTATTATTGATAAATGGTTTTAAAGGGGACCATACCCCATGGAACAAAAGGCTCAAAAGCCAGAGAACAATGAAAGTGCAGTGGTTTTTGATATGTGGGGTCCACACCCCAACAACAAAATCCTAAGAGAGCTAGATAGAATGATGAAATACAAGGCAGGGGAAAACTACCAACAAGAAGCCCAATAAGAGCCAAAAAATAGCTCTACTGGCATTTGTAAAATCGTAAAAAACCAACAAGACAAGAGAGTACATGAAACACAAGACAACTATTTGAAGAACTTATTAAAAACCTTTTGAGCATCTACCAAAGCCTTGTAAAGGTTGAGTGCGGTTGATTGTTAGGGTCTTGGTCAACTTTGCTGTTAAGGCCTTCTTCTTGGCCTTACCGTCTTTCCATATTTCCTTTGAAATGGCACTGATATCACAAATCTGCTTTACCTAGACCCGAATGAAGTCAAGAAGAGCTTTGTGCATGGAAAGTTGGTTGATTTTCTTGTTGAATATCTGCTATATTTTTCTTCCATGGATTGTTGTCTCTTGGTCAGGTTGTCAAATTTTTCCTCAAGTTTAGTGTAGGCTATGGAACTCAAATCATCCTTGTTGCCATCTTTTAGGAGAAAATCCACATTATCTTCAATGCCCTTAATGACATCATCCTCATTGTAGTGGTTGTGCTCTTAGTTGAAATCTAGCTTGGGGGTCGGGGACGGAGTGGCTCATGCCCATGAGACCTTATACATCAATATTTTTCCCTTACCCATACTTCTTAACACTCTTTTAATAGGGGGAGGGGAGTGGGGCTACAACAATCCATCACTAAAGGAGATATAAATGAGTTTGAATACCTGAAATCAAACAATAATGAAATGGAAGTACCACTGATTCTACATGATGTCTCAATCACATGAGCTCGATGATCTACTTAGCTATTTTCCACTACCACATAAATCTTGTGTGCACCTCCAACATCTCCAATAATAGCCTTTGATACCAGGATTTGTCTACCTAAATTGCATCTAGGTTTTGTGGACACCTATTCTAATAATGATTTAGATCTCCACAACCATAACATGTTGGGGAGAATTCCACAACCCCGATATACCTCCAGGACCCCTAGTACTCATAGTTAAAGATCTGTGGAACGTGCCATGAATGACTATTGTGGATTTCCTCCTACTAACTGTGCCCTAGGTGGTGCTAGTGCCCTCGTGGCGCCCTAGGTGGAGGTCCCACACTACATCCTCTATGAGTGTTATGTTGACGTAAGCCCCTATGTTGTGTATGTTTTTTCTGCTATGGTGACATGCCTACTATTGTGGGTAATGTGGTGGACAAGTGGTAGATAATGTAGGTATAAATCCACCATGAGGGGGAGGTGGTGCACCCCTTGATATGCTATCCAATAACCATTGAATATGTGTCCTAACCTTTTCTCTATCCTGTTGAGTTCTACCTCTATTGTTCTCTCAAATGGTGGCCTTCTTAACTTCCTTGGCTAGTGTTTATGGGGTGTGTATCCTGAAGGAACCTCCGATCTCTAAGTTCGAGCCTCTGTATGAATCAATGAACCCCGAGCTTATCATCTTGAAAATAGTCTACTTACTACAATATGTCTAATAAACGATCCTCATACTCTTTCACCCTCATATTTTGTTCTCGTAGATCATGGAACTCGTCAATATGCTACTGAATAAAGTGTCTGTATATATACCTCGGCTCAACTCCGTCCTTAAACATGTCCCATGATATAGTCTTAGAGTCCACTAAGAGATTTTGTTCCTCCAATCTCCACCAAACACCAGCTCCATCCCTAAGTAAATGGAGAATAACACATGCTATTGTGCTACTCAAACACAGACATAGCTTGAATCGTCTTGTCAAGATTACAAGTCACACCTCTACCTAAAACCCCGTGGTGTCTCTAGAAGCGATGGTGTATGCATCTTCGGGATCTCTCTAATATGCTCCACCGCTTGTCTAGATTGGTCTCGTGAGTCTCACAACTAGTGTTTCCACTCATGCAGGAGGGCTCCTAGATCTCTCCCTGGACGCAAGGACCCCTCTCTATCCTCATGCAAGAGTAACTACTCTGGTGAATCATGGTGGGAAAAATTACCCTACTCTACTATATGGTAACCAACTCTCTCTCTCTCTCTCTCAATGCCATGACCACCTCCTGTAAAATTTTTAGGGCTATGGGTGCCATTCATTGGTGGTGGTGTGTCGGCCTCTGTTATCTCTCCGTGGCACCTCAAGAACTACCTCGGGTTGCTTGGCTTGTCCTCCTTGAGCTCCTACTATATATTTTCCACCACCTCGACCACCCATATGTCTTGCAGTGGTGCGACCCCCATAAGAACTCATGGTCTTGAATCACATGGATAATCAGGGCCACAACTCTAGTAAGTATGCCTCATCTCAGGCCCCTACACAAACAAGGATGATTTTAGGAAATTTACATGACAATTTCTTAACAATCAAGTTTACTAGTTTAATCAATTTATAAGTTATCTATGGTTTTGTTTGATTTTGTTTTGATTATTTTTCCGAGAGTTTGAGTGTGGCAACTTCGGTTTTTATACCAAGTGTCGACCCTAAAATTTGACCAAAAATGAGGCATTTTTTTATTTTATGTGTCTTGATAAGACATTGGTTAATTATTTTTGGGCTGCATGATGTACTTATACAAGGGCCATGCTAATCATCTCTGGATCACTTCACTTTCATCACATGTCTCCGAAGAGACATACCATTACAACAATTCCCTAGGATGAAAGAGGGGTTGCGTGATACGTTACGAGTTTAATTTTCATTAAAATAAGTGTTATGTAGCGCTTAAAATACCATAGGGGTTACATTTGAAAATTATAATGTGGTTAAAATATAACCCCTTTAAAAGTGTTAATATGGTTCTTATAGACATGGTGAAACTAGGCGGGTTTAGTTTTGAGGGCTTAGAAACAATTTGAATACGGTTATAATATATAATTCAATGATGCTCCACATAGATTATTAGCTAGAATCCACCTTGTAAAAATAAGTCTCATTTTACATATAACGTTGTTGTAGTTAACATATCCACAATGCATGTATATATATTTGGTTACAAGAATTATTATTATACTTTGTATTATCATAATGATTGCATTCTATATCGCATGAGGTCCTTATATACTTAGTACTACCACAAATATTATAAGCATTATGTAAATTGAGCCTTATCCACTACAACTTATTCCTTTATTACCCTCGCCCATATTACATATGATAATATTCTAATCGTTAATATATGTATAATTATTATATACAACTTATATTGTCTATAACATAGTCTAACTTACTATCCAATCCCTAATATCCTCATAGACCTAACTATATTAAGGCCACGTATCAAGATCTATAATAAATCCTATGGCTTTGTTAGGCACTAAAAATTTCCATTATTTTTATTACTCACATTTCAAATAATCTCATATTGGGTGAGCTAAACTAAGCAACCTAACCCTATACCTAAAATCTAGCCTAAGTATTACTCCCCCAACCTAACCCTATTCGTATCTTCCATTTTATTTCCCCTTTCCAAAATCCAACTCATTCCTTTATTTTTGTTTTGTTTTACAACTGAGTGTTTTAGGTTTGGTCCATTTGCAAGGAAGAAAAATATATAACAAAGTGGCCAAAGGAGAATAAGAGGGAAATGGAGGGGGAAGATGGAAGGTGGAGGTTAGGAGGTAGCCGGAAGAGCAACCCACGACAACTCGGTGGTTAGAGTAGTGAGGTTGGGTACTCGGGAGAGGGAGGTATGGGTAGTGGTGTAGTGATGGGTGTGGTCGGCGGTGGCCATGGCAGGTCACAATGGAGTGGGAAGCTCCAAGGTGTTGGGGTTGGGTGTGGTGGCTTTCTTTGCCCACCCCCATCCATCATTATACACACACACACACACGTGTGTGTGTGTGTGTGTGTGTGTGTGTGTGTGTGTGTGTGTGTGTGTGTGTGTGTGTGTGTATTCGTTGCAACAATCAATTAGTACTAAGTTTATAATGTTAACTCGGGTTTCAACGAGGTTAATGCTTATGAAGATCAAATAAAATTATGGTATTATTATGCAAGGAAAATATGACAGTCCGAAAGGCCGATTAGGATGAGTCACTTCTACTTGAGCTTGAAGAGCGCTTAACCCATTAGTGGGTGTGTTTGACATGGGTCTTATTTTATATATATATATACCCGTCATCCAAATATAACGTGATTTATTTCTATATTCATGTATATATTCTTTTGAACATATATATATATATATATATATATATATATATATATATATATATATATATATATGTGAGGATATGCTTCTATTAACTTTTAAGGTAGTAAGATAGGTAGGAGGATAAACAACATGATTCCAACATACATACATATATGATGTTAACAAAATATTAAGATTTTCCATACATTAACAATGTATCCCTATGTGACAAGATAACTGCAATATTTCTATGGCATCTTGGTAATACTATCAAACTAAAAATGCAACAACAAGCCTTAAATTCTAATCCTTATGTAACAAGAAATTACAAATTTTATAACATGCTAAAACAATAATAAAATTCCCATTTATAGTAGCATTAAAATTATCCATACAACAACAACAATACTCTCCAATATGATAATGTAACAAAAAGACACGTGTTTTAATTCTTAGACAAATAGGTGTAATTTTATTCACAAGTTAAAACATCTATTAAAATTCCACTTTGAATACTATACAAAGATGATAGTTTCATTTCTTATGAATACAAGAAGATTATAACTCCTTTATAAGCTGAAGCACAAATAAGATTTTTGCTTCAAATATAACTATAAGATGGAAATGGAGTTGATGAGGCGCACCATGGATATGGTCACCCTTCCATGTAAACTGCATGGAAGGATGACCATACCCATGTGTATCCCAACCAGTAAGAGCACATTCACTTGCAAATGCTCTCTTACTAGATGGGATGCACGAGCTGCTCTAATTGACTACCAACAAGTTTGAAACACCACAAAACACTTCCAACCCATGATAACTAGATTCAACCCACATTTCCCTTTTAAATTCATTCTTGCAAGGAATTACAAACTTAAATGTTTGAACATTGGCCAAGAGAACAAGTTTTCATCTTGTAAAATCTACAATGTATCCATTACAAAAAGGGAACAACTTCACAACTTCCACAACTGCATTTTGAGTTGTATGTTTACAATATATCACAATGAATCCCTTCTAGTTTTCAAGACCCTTACTCACAATACATTACAATGATCCAAATACTTATTTCCAAGGTTTTTAAAATTAAGGATATAAGTTACATTGGACAACAATATGGATCTAAATTATCCATCGCAATAAAGAAGAGAATTGTAAGATCCAATCACTAGTAATATCCAAACTATATCAAAGCACACAAGGTGTGCCAAACGTCTCTCTCCACCAAACCAAATCCATTGGAGAAAGGGAAATATCCTACAATGGCCCCCAAGCCCCAACAAATGAACAATGGATGAACCAATAACCCCTTGAGAAACAAAATGGTCTAGCTCCATAAGACCCAAACACAAGCACAAAACACACAAATGCATGCATCAACAACAAGAACAAAGGTTTGTAAAACAAACCAAGTGGGAGAGGGAGGAATGTGGGTTAGTCTCCTTATGGCTCCAAATGGGTAGGGGGATTAGGCCTTAAACCTCCAAGTTACCAAACCTCCTTATACCTCCACTACACCTTATGCCTCCTCAAAACTCCATTTTCCCTCCACCAAAGGCCAACCCCTATCTACCCCAACTCCCTCCAATGAAATACCACAATATCACATTCATAACAAGCCTAAAATTTCTTTTTCCTCCACCAAAACTAACCCAACATATTCCCCTCCAACACCCAAATCTAGAGGCTCTCTACCCATCCAAACTCAT